>CM049404.1:14540000-14967500 GCA_026929865.2 Hyperoplus lanceolatus | reverse complement strand
TGTTGCTTGTGACTCATAAGCGTGTCATTAATGACAAATAAGACAATTAAACAGAAATTTCAACAAATCAAGCTGTCAGTCTTTACTGCAGAGTGCTGAGCCTCTGCTGAGCGACTGCAAGCTCTGTAGCTTGACCTAGAAAAGTGACAGAAAATTATTTGATAGGAGAGTGGAAAACACAATGTAAAGGTTTATTAGTCAGAGATTCAACTCAGAAAACACCTCAGTTTATTCGAACACAGTGCATGTTTACCGTCATTCTCCATCTGCAGTCCCTCGACCAAGCTCTTAGCAGCGGTCATCCTGGCCTCCATGGCTGTAACAACAGGGCTGTCGTAAGCTCAACTACATACTGTATATAAAGTCTAACTCATCTGTCTAACTCATCTATATCATCTGTTCTCTTATAAAGTGAACTTTCTATTAAGGCAAGGCCAATTCATTTATGTAGCACAATATTGACACAGGGTAATTCAAAATGCTTTACAGGGGCATTAAAATACTTTAAAAAAATAAGACATGAGAAAATATTGAAATTGCATCGAGGAGATAATAAAAAACAAAGAGCGAAAACAGGCAGACAAATGTTTAAAATGACAAGAAACTGCATTTAAAAGACAATACAAACAAACGAATAGAAAATAATAATAAGTTGAAAGGGAAACAGAAAGATTCAGATTAGATTTTATAGAGCTGAGAGTTGCAGCTGACATCTAGTTTTCTGGGAGTTTGTTCCGGATATGTGGTGCATAACAACTGAAAACTGCTTCTCCATGTTTAGCCTTGACTCTGGGGACTGAAAGTCAACCTGTCCTAGACGACCTGAGAGGTTTGGATGTTTTATGATGTAGCAGCAGATCAGAAACGGTTGGGTGTATGAAATGTGCTATATAAATAAAGTTCCCTTGCCTTGTTGTTTTTTTAGTGTCTGTCATTAAAGTACAATTCAATCCCAGTTTAGTACAGCCAGAAAGCCCCACACAGTTTGCAAGTTGGTCCACTGATATGTTGTGGTCGACCGCATACGTTTATTTTCTTCCTGTAGGACATCCACTGTGCTCTCAGCAGCTGTTACTCTGGTCGTCAGGTGCCTCAGCTGAACTTTCTGTCTCTCAGATCCCTCAGCTCAGCCCAGATGTCAGACAGAGACTCTGGTTCCTGTTCATCTCCATCATCTTCAGTCCTTGGCCTCCATGTCTCAGCCTTCTCTTCCCCACTCTCAACATTAGGAGCTTGAAGCAAGACGTCATTATCATCACTGCTGTATACCTGAGCTCTGCTAAGATGGCAGAGAATCAGCACCAATGTGAAGACCAGGCATGTCTTCATCTCGGATTTGGAACGTTGCTCTATTCACAGTCTATACCCTGGAATCTGCCATTTATAGGTGACTTAAAGGTCAGGTGGATGGTGATTTGCCAAAGTTGTGGGAAAGCACACCTGTAACGTTGGGCCATGTGGCAGGAGATAAAAAGGAGGGCAAGGTTGTCAACACAGGGAGCCTTAACAGTGACTCAGTGGTTTAAAAGCAGATGGAGAAGTTGAACCATGGATTCCTGCCATCTTTCCACAGGCTGGTCCAAATTCTTATTTTGGCAAACTGCTTTTCTGTTTTGGTTTGATTATTTTACAGCCCAAAACTCAAAGAAGATCTGACTGGACCCGAGTGCTCCAGCTCTGTCATACCTTTGCAGTGACACATGATGACATTTTCCACTCTGGCTTTCTTGCCTGTCAGCCAGAAAAATGGTTCCATGTCAGATGAAGTTGTTTTCCAGAATGGATCTAGAATGATCGCCTTGAGTGCAAACAGGCATTCTTATAGAACCCAAGGCTCCTCACAAATAAGATATATTACTGAATGGTTAAATACTGATGCTAGTTCCACATTTCTGGATTTGGAAAATATTGGATGTGAACCTGTACTGTCGGATATGCCCTTTATAAATAATGCAATTTCACTACAGGGAATAAAAGATAATTTTATTGTTCGAAATACCCTTAAAACATGGAATCAAGTACGTAGACACTTTGGGATTGAAAATCAACTCTCTATTCTGGCGCCTATTGTTTGCAATCCTGATTTTGAATTGTCATGTTTAGATGTGGGTTTTAAAACATTGAATGATGCTGGTATCTTTCGAATACAAGATCTCTTCTCAGATGGGACTTTAAAATCTTTCTCTCAACTCAGGACTGAATTTGATCTCCCTCAAACACAATTTTTCCTTTATTTACAGCTTAGGAGCTATATCCATTCTATACCAACAATGAGTGGCTTGAATATCAATCCGCTTGAAAAGACGCTATTAAAGGCCTCTTCTCTAAATAAGAAAGTTTTAAGTCATATTTACTCTCAAATGTTTGTCAACATCCCTACGATTAATAGTAAAATTTCCTGGGGTGAAGATTTTGGATTCCATCTGGATGAGGGGATGTGGAAGAAGATCTTGTTGAATGCAAAGAAAATTACTTGTTCTAATACATCCTACGAGACTCAATATAAGATTATCCACAGACTGCATGTTACCCCTGTTATTCGATGTAAATATGACCCTATGTGCTCATCATTATGTGTGAAATGTAAAAGTAGTTCTGGCACTTATGGACATCTAATGTGGTCATGTCCAAAAATATCAAGTTTCTGGCTATCGGTCAAAAATGAGATTAAGAACATTTTTAAGTTTGATATTCCACTAAACCCATATCATTTTGTTTTGAGACTGGATGCAAATTGTGAGCGTAGATACAGGTACATTCTTAGAGTGGCTTTGTATGCTGCATGCCTTACAATACTACATAAATGGTTAGATGAAGATCCTCCTAATATTACAATGTGGTATGAAAAATGTATGTCTATCTTGCCATTGGAGAGACTGTCACATGTGGTGCGAAATACGCTTGATGTATTTGTAGGAGAACAGTCCCCATTGGAATTGTACCTGGGGGAGGAATGGTCTAGAGTGATGTGTATAGGGGTATGCATTTGAGGAGAGACTGGAGAGCCACACAAGATATTTGATTTGGCACTGCATCTACATGTTATATTTTAGTTTATGTTATTTTTATTTTATTTCTTTTTGTGACTGTCTGTTTGTGTCTTGTGGTCTACATGTCGGTGTCACTTTGTGGTTCCTTGTGTTGTCTCACATAAAAAAAAAAAAAGAAAGTAAAAAAAAAAAAAAAAAAAAAAAAAAAAAAGAACCCAAGGCTATCTGCAACTTATTGTGACGAGTTAGGGAAATTTCCCACTGCAATGAGACCATTATCTGGGCGTGTTGCTTGTGAGTCATGAGCGTGTGCATCAGTGACAAGTAAGACAATTAGACAGAAATAACAACAAATCAACCTGTCGTTAAAAAGAAATATTTCTTGAAGCATATAAAGCTCAATGAATGACATGATTTATGCTGATTGCTGCTTGTGTTTATGAATAAGAATATTGAGAAGCTGTCAGTCAAGATGAAACTGTTCACTGCCACATACAACAGGATTTATGCCAGACAAACAAAAAGGCATCAGTCTGTCAAACAGAAAACTTCCAGTGCTCGTGGTAGGCACAACTGAGTGAGAATGTTGTCTTTAGTACCACAGCACATAGACTATTGGGTTTCATTTCTAATCATTTAGGAAAAGGCTGAATTGTCCTGTATTCACTTTGCTTCACATAGATGACAGACCCTATATAACAAGTAACTTGCTATACGGTTAAATACAAACAAATGTGCACATCTCCTACACATTTGAAAGAGAAGTCTTTTTTGGAGAGAGAACACAGGGGTTTTCTAACCTGGTGCCGGAGGGGGCAAAGATAAAGAGAGTAATAGTTAGACTGCGGTCACATTGGTATGCAGACAGTCATGAAAGCAGTACAGTACCTGTTGCATCTTGCAAATTCATTTGCTGAATATTGTGAAATTTCACCCCTTAAATTGGGGTGGCCCCCGTTTTCATCTCAGCTCAGGGGATTGGTAGCCTGGCTCCGCCCGCCCGCCTACTTCCGGCCAAATTTTATTTTCCCTTCAGTAGTCAGTCTGGGTGTACAGCCCATTTCCCAGTTTTGCTGGAGATTCGACAGCCGGTCCAATCAGCGAACAGAGCGAGTGGCTGAGAACAATGACGTCGAAGTCGCGCTCCAGTTTCAGTTGCCAGAAGCCGGCTCATGACACACGTGACGACCAAACGTTATGCGATTGGTTGGCTAATCCAGAGTGGCACTGGGCAGATCCAATAGTTTTAAACTTTAACAGACACCCGCCTCCATGAGTGAACATTTGCCAATTAAAGCACTGCCAGACCTTCTGTACAAATGAAATGAAGTACGATGGTCTGGTAGCACCAGGCTAGGGGATTGGTGGTACGTATAGATACATAAAGAATTTAGAGTACAGATGGTCTTATTTGGTCTGAAGATGCAGAATCATTCTTATCATTTGCATCATTATCAAAGAGACTCATTTTGTGAAATCTGGTATAAATTAGTTTGAATAAAAGTTGTTTGTTCTAATATTATCAGTAGGTCAACATATCCCTGGTCTCACATTTTCAAGAGTTCAACCAAATGACAAACAAGACAAAGGGTCTACAGTCACGGTCGTCCATAAAGTTGCATCCATACATTATTTTTGACCTCTTCTCATGAAATGATTGTGATAATGTGATGTATTCTTGATAGATAAGGTGCATATCTTCTCAAAACGTTATTGATCAATCTCATCCAAACATATCACAGTGTAAATTAAACCAAAATTAACCTTTGCAAACTGTGTATTCAGGCTTAAACAAAATTGGGGCAAGCATCTGCTGCACCCCCTCTGCATCAAGAAATCCTCTCTCTGTTCTCACTGCAGCTGCCCTATGTGGTTGTGCATGGTCTGGCAGCCTGAAGTTGTTCCAAGACCCTTTTTGCTTGTGGGAGGGAATAATTCTCCAGGATGTCCCTGTAAGATATATACTTTATCTATCAAGAATAATTCACATTATCGCAATCATTTCATGAAAAGAGGTAAAAAAAATATTTTATTACAACTTTATGGGCGACCGTGTATATAATATATATGCCTAGTATTCATTATTTAGGACAATATATACAATACTCTCGAGTGGGACATGCATGTCTGCATTAAATTTAAATTTCAATGTCACAGTTGTTGAGTTCTTTAACTCAAAACCCAAAATGTCAATGTCATTGAGAGCTAAAGTCAGGTTACATCAGTCATTAGGATTCCTGCCAAAGAATTTCACTTATGTTGTGGCAATTCATCATGTTTAGATATTTCACTGGAGAAGTAAAACCTTTGTCCCGTCATAATACCAAAATAATACCAAAACAATGATTCTTATCCAATATTATTTTTCACTTCATAACTAACTTATTATGCAATCATATCCATACACACATTGTTTTAAATTTAAAACATAAATAAAAAAAATGTCAGTTCACTCATTGTATTATTATGTTATCTGACTACAATAGACTAATATCAGAACACACTTTCCAGAATAAATTATTTGTGTTTTTTTTTAGAATATATTTTTTTAACAAGACCTCATGGAAAAACAAGCTAGAGGAAGTGTGACCCTGCCTGGAGGAAGCCCGGGGCCCCCGTCTGGAGCCAGGCCCAGAAAGGGGGCCCGTCTGCGAGTGTCTGGTGGCCGGGTCTGCCACGGGGCCCGGCCGGGCACAGCCCGAAGAAGCTACGTGGCACAAACTCCCTCTACAACTGATGGGCCCACCACTCGTCAGAGGAACCGCTGGGGTCGGGTGCGCTGCCTAAAGGGTGGCAGTGAAGGGCGGGGACCACGATGGACCAGACCTGGGCGGCAGAGGCTGGCTTTGGGGACGTGGAATGTCACCTCGCTGTGAGGGAAGGAGCCGGAACTGGTGCGGGAGGTGGAGCGCTACCAATTAGATCTGGTGGGGCTTACCTCCACGCACAGTCTTGGCTCTAGAACCGTACTTCTGGACAGGGGTTGGACACTATTCTTCTCTGGAGTTGCCCAAGGTGTGAGGCGCCGGGCCGGTGTGGGGATTTTTACGAGCCCCCGGCTGGGCGCTACTACGTTGGAGTTTACCCTGGTGGACGAGAGGGTCGCCTCCCTACGCCTCCGGGTTGTGGGGGGGAAGACTCTGACTGTTGTCTGTGCGTATGCACCAAACAGCAGGACTCCATAGTTCTGCTGGGAGACTTTAACGCGCATGTGGGCAATGATGGAGACACCTGGAAAGGCGTGATTGGGAGGAACGGCCTCCCCGATCTGAACCCGAGTGGTCGTTTGTTGTTAGACTTCTGTGCTGGTCATGGTTTGTCTATAACAAACACCATGTTCGAACATAAGGATGCTCATAAGTGTACATGGTACCAGAGCACCCTAGGCCGAAGGTCGATGATCGATTTCGTGATCGTATCATCTGATCTAAGGCCGCATGTTTCGGACACTCGGGTGAAGAGAGGGGCTGAGCTGTCAACTGATCACCATCTGGTTGTGAGTTGGGTCAAAGGGTGGGGGAAGACTCTGGACAGACCTGGTAAGCCCAAACGGGTAGTGCGGGTGAACTGGGAACGTCTGGAGGAGGCCCCTGTTCAAGAGATCTTTAATTTGCACCTCCTGCAGAGCTTTTCTAGCATCCCTGTGGAGGTTGGGGGCATTGAACCCGAGTGGTCGATGTTCAAAACTTCCATTGCTGAAGCTGCGGCAGGCAGCTGTGGTCTCAAGGTCTTAGGTGCCTCAAGGGGCGGTAACCCTCGAACGCCGTGGCGGACCTCGGTGGTCAGGGAAGCCGTCCGACTGAAGAAGGAGTGCTTCCGGGATATGTTATCTCGGGGGACTCCTGAGGCAGTTGCAAGGTACCGACAGGCCCGAAGGGCTGCAGCCTCTGCCGTGACAGGCAAAGCAGCGGGTGTGGGAGAAGTTGGGAGAAACCATGGAGAAGGACTTTCGGACGGCACCAAGGTGTTTCTGGAAGACCGTCCGGCACCTCAGGAGGGGGAAGCGGGGAACCATCCAAGCTGTTTACAGTAAGGATGGGACGCTGTTGACCTCAACTGAGGAGGTAGTCGGTCGGTGGAAAGAGCACTTTGAGGAACTCCTGAATCCGACTAACACGCCCTCTATGTTGGAGGCAGAGCTGGAGGCTGATGGGGGATCATCGTCAATTTCCCTGGTGGAAGTCACTGAGGTAGTTAAACAACTCCACAGTGGCAAAGCCCCGGGGGTTGATGAGATCCGTCCAGAAATGCTGAAAGCAATGGGTGTGGAGGGGCTGTCTTGGATGACACGCCTCTTCAACATTGCGTGGAAGTCGGGTACAGTGCCGAAGGAGTGGCAGACCGGGGTGGTGGTTCCTATTTTCAAAAAGGGGGACCAGAGAGTGTGTGCCAACTACCGGGGTATCACACTTCTCAGCCTTCCCGGCAAAGTCTACTCCAAGGTGCTGGAAAGGAGGGTTCGGCCGATAGTCAAACCTAAGATTGAAGAGGAACAATGCGGATTCCGTCCTGGCCGTGGAACAACGGACCAGCTCTTCACTCTCGCAAGGATCCTAGAGGGAGCTTGGGAGTTTGCTCATCCAGTCTACATGTGTTTTGTAGATCTGGAGAAGTCCTATGACCGGGTTCCCCGGGAGATACTGTGGGGGGTGCTGCGGGAGTATGGGGTGAGGGGGTCCCTTCTCAGGGCCATCCAATCTCTGTACGCCCAAAGCGAGAGCTGTGTACGGGTTCTCGGTAGTAAGTCAGACTCGTTTCCGGTGGGGGTTGGCCTCCGCCAGGGCTGCGCTTTATCACCAATCCTGTTTGTGATATTCATGGACAGGATATCAAGGCGTAGTCGTGGTGGGGAGGGGTTGCAGTTTGGTGGTCTGAAGATCTCATCTCTGCTGTTTGCGGATGATGTGGTTCTGATGACATCATCGGCCTGTGACCTTCAGCTCTCATTGGATCGGTTTGCAGCCGAGTGTGAAGCGGTTGGGATGAGGATCAGCACCTCCAAATCGGAGGCCATGGTGCTCAGCAGGAAACCGATGGATTGTCTACTACAGGTAGGGAATGAGTCCTTACCCCAAGTGAAGGAGTTCAAGTACCTCGGGGTCTTGTTTGCGAGTGAGGGAACAATGGAACGTGAGATTGGCCGCAGAATCGGAGCAGCAGGGGCGGTTTTGCACTCGCTTTACCGCACTGTTGTGACGAAAAGAGAGCTGAGTCGTAAGGCAAAGCTTTCGATCTACCGGTCGATCTTTGTTCCTACCCTCACCTATGGTCATGAAGGCTGGGTAATGACCGAAAGAACGAGATCGCGGGTACAAGCGGCCGAAATGGGCTTTCTCAGGAGGGTGGCTGGCGTCTCCCTTAGAGATAGGGTGAGAAGCTCAGTCATTGGTGAGGAACTCGGGGCAGAGCCGCTACTCCTTTGCGTTGAAAGGAGCCAGTTGAGGTGGTTCGGGCATCTGGTAAGGATGCCCCCAGGGTGCCTCCCTAGGGAGGTGTTCCAGGAGCGTCCAGCTGGAAGGAGGCCTCGGGGAAGACCCAGGACTAGGTGGAGAGATTATATCGCCACGCTGGCCTGGGAACGCCTCGGGATCCCCCAGTCAGAGCTGGTTGATGTGGCCCGGGAAAGAGAAGTCTGGGGTTCCCTGCTCAAGCTGCTGCCCTCGCGACCCGATTTCGGATAAGCGGTTGAAGATGATAATGATGATGATGATATTTTTTTAACCATTGTGACATCTGTGGTGTTACAGGTCAAAATTATGTTAATAATAAGGTAAAAATGTGTGTAATAGATTTTTTTTTGTTGCCCAAAATAGCATAATATCTTATTTGAGAAAAATTTAATCCACAGAGCAACGAACGATGAATGCAACAGCCACTATTTTCTCCCGGGTCATAATTTACCTGACTCACCACAGATTTCAGATGTCTTTTTTGTTTAGAGACCTCAGAATTGACTTAAATGGTAAAAAAAAAAAAAAGTAAAAAAATGTTTGTGTGCTTATAAAGCATTTACTGAGGATATTATAAGAAGTTGTTCCAATTTAAAAAACTAAAATAATTTTTTGTATATCTGAAGTTGGAAACGGGTCAAATTTGACCATTACACAACAGAAGGGTTAAAAAAAAAGTGTCATCATTTGAGCTAAGAAATTCATACTTGTCTTGGTATCTTAACGCAGGGTCCACTTTCAAACTTGTTTGTATGCATCTCACCTTCTCCCTCTTGGCTTTCTTTGGGAATAACTTTTCATCAGTACGGACAGGTAGAGGATTGTGGGGAGATATTAACAGATTTTGACAAAAAGTGATTTTGACAACAAGCGTTCTTCAGAAACGCTGACTACAAATTATTTTCACTTCCATTGTACTGGGTTTCTAGCAGAATCTCAAATAATTATATCATAACACTTAAAGTATATAATATTTACTCAAACCACTAGCTTTTGGTTAATTTTTGTGAATCGTCCCTTTAGCGCCATATTCCATATATACTATTTTAAGTGAGTCAATACTGTACATCCAAAAAACAACAACGAACAAACGGGTTGTGGTGTCAAAAGTCACACATGCCAAAGATATCTGGCATTACATTCTGTCAAAATGGCAGTTAACAAGGCAGCGCATCATCTCTTTTCTGATTGGTCAGAGAACCTGTTGCAAAGGCGTCACCCTGTGATTAAGACAGCAGTAAATCTTCCCACCCAGGGAGCTATGGAGAAGAGCTTCCCTTCAGGTCAATCCACTCCATCAGGGATGAGCCTCACTTTCCTCTGGACCTGGGCCCCGGGGGTACAACACCCCATAGTCTGACATGGAGCTCCTCCGCTGGGCCTTCGCAGGGGTCAGACTGGAGGCAAAAATGATGTTTTTTTATGGCTTGGTTAGCTTTGGAAGATTTCCTTTCTAAAAAGTGAAATATTAGGGAGTGGGTGCAATATCTGCTGAAGTGTGATAAGATGACACTTAGGCTGAGCTATCAGGTGCCTCTAAGTGAAAGGCAACCTTACATACCTCCCCTCATTCTCCTCTCAGGCAAATTCCTCTGTCACTGTCTTTCTTTCTGTGAATCTCTTCTCTTCTGCTCTCTCTCTTTTTCCATTTCCATTTTCTTCTCCATAGGAGTTAAGACAAACATAATATCTTGCTCTGTACATTTCAGAAGCAGGAACAAATTCAGCTTATATGTTTTTCACAATCTGGGCACCTTTAGGAAACACTATTGTTTGTTAATGTAATTAAGATGATCTGTCAATTGCCAAATATCTTACCCTATTGTCAGTATAATTGCTTATAATAGAAAGGTTTGACACATAACATAATCTGCAGTAAGAACCCTTTCTGTGGTTCAGGTAATAATTGCACAAATTGACCAATCCCATTGCTGTGCTAAAATACCCAGCCAATAGAATTGAGCAGCAGGAGGCCAGAGGTTGAGTCTGTGCACCCTGCACACTGCTAGCTACTGTATGAAGTGGGCTTGACTGCAGGTAGTTAGCCTCAGCCTAATCTAATTATGCATACTTCCCCCTGTTTATGGCAGCCAGGAGAGAGGGAGCACTAGCCTGTGCTTGTCTGCTGCTGAGAATGCCCATTAACACTCTTTTCCCCCTCAGGTGATGACCACCTGAGCTATCAAAGACGAGCGTGTCTGTAACCCCCCCCCCTCCCTCCCTGCATCCCCACCCCTCCATCCCCACCCTGCCTTTCCACCGAACTCCACCCATACGCAGGCTGTATAGAGCCTTGCACACTAGCTTGCAGTTGTTCTAACCCCCAGAGTGGCATTTTAAGAGTAGTTGTTTTGTATAACATAATTATCAAAACCATCATCATTATTTTCATCGTCATCACCATTATCATCATAATTTTTTTTTTAAATTTTAATCTATTGACTGTAGTCACGCAGTTTATACAGTCCGGCAGAACTGTATTCAGTTTTCTGTATTTTTCAGTTTGTTTATTTTCACTGTTAAGGTTCTTTCTTTTTTTGTGTAGTTTTTCCTCATATGAGTCAAGGGATACACTGTGACCTAAGCTGTGCACAATGTAAAGCCCCTTGCAGTACATTACACGATTGTGAATCATGAGTTTTAGTGAGTACACTTTGTACTGTTTTCAGCTCAAAAGGCTTCTTCACTGTTTTAATGTTAAATGAGTACCTTGCCCTGAGGGCATGTTATCATTTACTACTGACTGAAGGGAACGCATTCCCCATTAATTTTCCTAACCCCGATTTTCCTAGACCGCACTTCATATCTCATATCTAATGCTGAAATGCTGCAGCATCATAAAGGCCCAGGTGGAGTTTCAAAATGTGTTTAATAGGATTTGTTACCAGCGTGTATTTAGCAACTATAACACAGAGGCTACACAGAAGGCCCTGCTCATATTTAGTTCAGTGACTTAGTGTCACTTTATCTGTGTCCTCTGTAACTATTACCCTCTTACAGTCCCTCTTCCTTTGTCCAAGAGATTTCAAAACTTCCTGTCAGTGTCCTTAAACCCATAATAGATGTGTGTATCTTCCCCTGTCTGGGATGCTTGATTCACTGTCCCTGAAACACAGCACCACCTAATCTTGAAGAGCAGATAAAGCTAATTAGGGGAAAGAGACATCAATCACAGCTCTAGGGCTCGTTATGCATTGTACATACCAAGAGTGGAATCTCAAGTCACTGGGTGTGTTAGGGTGCTTGATTTAGTCACACACACATCGCTGCTATTATGACTGAAGGAACGTCTATAGACTTAAAGGAATGAGAAAGCTGTCTTCCTGCCTCTTTTGGGGCTATTTGGCTATTATCTATTTATGTATTATTTAACACCAGACTAAAGTTAGCGCCGAAATCACAGATATCAGAGTCTTTTGTTGAAATGACCTCAACCCATATAACTCATCTCGAAGACCAAAAAAAGCTGGCGAGCAGCTCTGTTTGGATGTGCAACATGCATTAATACAGCTGTCACGGAGACGCACACACCCTTTCCGATAATTACAACAGGTCGAGGAGGTTCACTGAACTCTGAGCAGTGGCAGAAGATTACCTTATTGCTTAAAGTAGATCTTATTAAAAGGAAGGTCAACACAACTCCTTTGTTTTTCGAAATATTTATACTTTGATAGGTTCAAATTGTTTCACAATGTATGAGAATTTGGTGCACCTCATCTACGTTTTTTTAAAACTGTTCTGTTTTATAAGACGCTGCTAATGCCTTGGAAAAAAGCCAATCTTTTAGGGTGTAGGACTGCATTCATCCTGTGGGTGGGAGTGTAACTCTTTCCATGTTACAGCCAACATTTGAGGGAGTTCAGCTGTGCAGAAAGTACTACAGGACGTTAAACACAAATATAATAAGACGGTAATCATTTTATTCCAGAACTCAAACACTACGTAATCATTGCTTTTATTGTCTGTCATAATTATGTGTGTGTGTGCACATGTGTATGTGTGTGTGCTTTAAGCCGGCATGTGTTGATTGATGGAGCACATGTACAACTCCCTAGCGAAGTGTGAACGGGTATGTAAATAGGCACGGATATTTACTGTGTGACATGCCCTGACAAGAATGGATTATATACACTTTGACAACTCCACGGAGCAATAATGTTCATACAGTACTCAATGATGAAAAGTGAAAATGGCACACCAACACTCTTGTTTGTTTTTTAAATATATATTTTACTAAAATACTGCAGCTTATGAATCTAGCATAAAAAATAATATACATCCATAATAATAATACATCCATTCATAATGTGTCCGATTACAGGGACACAAAAATACCAAATATAGAGTAATATAAAGATATATAATATACAATACTTCAAAGACAAAACAGTAACAGCAGCACAGGATAAGAAAAGAAAAGAAAAGAGACATAGTTGTTTAGGCACCGCATTGGAAAAACAAATTCCAAAAACAATTACTCCTGCTCTCACCACAGTGTTATAAATTACACAATTACACATCTGATAACATGATGACCAGAGCAGAAAAAATAAGAAAGCTTGGCACGGATAATAAAACAAACTGCTTCATTCTGGTGGCATAATAAATATATTTGTAGCTCCGAAGCGATTACTTTGTGGGTTTGATTCAAGTGGTTTTCTAAAAGGATGGCATGGCATTTTTTTCATGGTTGTTTTAAGCCTTTGAAATGAATGACACAAATAACAGCAATTCAATCCATTTCAGGGTTTTTATGCAATCCCCAGTGAACTCAGAAACTGCCACGAAGCAGCTTTCTTTCTCAATATTCGGCCAATCCTCCGTCAATATTTTAATGTAAACTAAAACTGAGCATAACCGAGATTAAATACTGGAGCCAATCATGACAACAAACAGTGTGTATACTTTATGACATTGTTAAATAGTGATGGGAAAAAGTCCTCTTGAACTGAGTGAAGGTCCATATAGTGGCCACAGAAAGAAAACATCTCTTCCAACAGTTAGAGTAAGTTGTCTGTGATGAAGACGTAGATCCTGGCTTGGAAAGTGGTAAACGTCCCCTGTCTCCAAAGCTTCATTTCCACATGGATCAAGAAATCCCTGGGACCCTCGACCTGTCGGTGCAAGTACACGGCCCCCGTGTAGGCGTTGAGTTTGCGGGTGCTGAAGTAGTTTCCCTCGTTCCCGTGTGTGATGCTGACTATCACGTTGTCCCCGGAGTAGGCCGGGGAAGGTCCGATACGGAAGATCTGAGCGGGGATGATGATGTTGGACTGGAAGCTGAGGTAGTAGTAGGTGACTCTCAGAGGAGTGTTTTGACAATCCATGTAGTCAGGACAGATGTTCCGCTCGCAGCGTCTACCACAGGGGACACAGGGAAACAACAGGGTAATCAGGAAGTCCTTTACAATGGCTACAATGCCCGCCTCCCCGCCACATATCGAAGTGTCCCTGGGGCAAGACACTGAAACCCTAGATTTCTCCCGATAGTTAGCTTGCAATGTGAATCTGTGAATGGGTGAATGTGTACAAAACAATGTAAAGCGCTTTGGGTCTGTGAAAAAACAGTCCATTTACCATTTACAATAAAGACTAAAATAGGCCTTGGATGTACTGTCTTATAAAGACGTTCAGAGATGTTAAGATATATTAACTCAGGATAAAAAAGCGTAACGCTACAATATAAAATATCATGAAATCAGTTGCCTCTACAGTAATACTTTGTCAATAAATATTTTAATATTTCCAAAAAGAGTGATAAAGCAAGCTAAGAATATACATGTGCCAAGGTAGTTAAACTGATTGATGCTACCTATAGGCTGATCTACTTTGAATGGATTTTTTTATAATCCTTTCATATGCCTCCGTTTTCAGTCTCATATGATTTAGTGAGGCATCACATTAAACATTAGTTTATTACAGTATCACTTACGTGTCGGACACTTTGCGGTAGTTTGGTGGACAGTTGAGTGAAAGGCAGCGGTAACCTCCATGTATGTTGTAGCATCTCTCAGCTAGCGAGCAGTTATGGGCCCCCGTGGTACACTCATCGATATCTAAAACACACAGTTAATGCATAAGGGGGCGCTGCTTAACTGCCTGGAGCCAAAGGAAATGGGTGCTCGTCACAAGACAATTGAAATTTGAGGACAAGCCATATTGTAGAAACTTGTAATACAAAAACGATATCTTGTGGGAGTAAAAAGCTGCTCAAGTAAAAATTAGCAAGACAAAATTTTAAGGCCAATAAAGTTTTACAGCCTGTGTAATTACTGAGCCACTGCAAAAGTACCAATTATGTGTATCTGAGCAAAACCATTACCATACTGTAGACTCAATGTAGAGTTAAATGTGCGCAGAGTAAAACAAATCTATTTTAGAGCAGACCCATATGCGGTACACTTGCAATGAAACAGTACAGTTAGAGCATGTGTATTGTGTGCATGTGATTTTTTAAAGAGGGGGAGGGTTTACCTCTGCAAGAGCGTCCATTCAGAGACATGGTGTATCCATACTCAGGACAAGCACACTGGTAACTGCCAGGAACATTCACACACTTATAGGTGCACAGATTGCCAATGCTCTGGGTACACTCGTCGATGTCTGGGTGACAAAGAGGAGGTCAATCAAGTGAAAGTGATTCATCAAACCTGTCCAAACATAAGTTTGGTGTAAATACGGTATTTGTGAGGCGTAAAGAGCATGCCCCACCTTCACAGGTGTGCCCATCCTCCCTGAGGTAGTAGCCCTGTGTGCAGTAGCACTGGTAGGAACCGTAGACATTGGCACACTCCTGACTGCATGGGCTGGCCAGGCACTCATTCACATCTGGAGATTAGAGGTTAGAGCTCATTACTGTCACAATTCACTTGATCAAAGGAATTTCAATGTTTCTATCCTAACATATAAACAAGATGTTGCTATTAAGCCAATTATGTTTTTACTGTTTGGTGCTTGAAGGCATGGCATGATATACACTATAATACGCTAATACCTTTACCAGCCATCCCTCCTCAGCAATGTGCTGTGTGGTGGCCAGCTTTAATATCAGCTTAGTCTAGGAATCTGCACTTGTCATGCACATACACAAGCTTGGCACACCAACAACCACACACATTCACACACAGGCATATTTTCATGCAAAGATTCACAAAAACACACAACCGCATGCACCGACACGTACACATGGACGCACACCCATGCAGGCAGACATTAATACACACACACACACACACACCTTCACAGGTCTTTCCATCGGCGGATAAGCGGAAGCCAGAGGTACACGAGCATTCGTAGGAGCCTGGGGTGTTCTCACAGGTCTGGGCACACAGGCGGCCCGGGTAGCGCCAGCACTCATTTACATCTGAGAGGAAGAAGCGTTGTCATCGTACATCTGAAAGTGTGTATTGCACTTCATCTATGGGGTTTTGCACCCAGATCCACAGATCCAACCAAGCATGAGTGGGTTGGTTGCCCCATACGGCCACATACGTGTGCATACCTGTGCTGTGTGCATGCTTGTGTGTGTGTGTGTGTGTGTGTGTGTGTGTGCGTGTGTGTGTGTGTGTGTGTGTGTGTGTGCGTGTGAGTGAGAGTGTGCTGTGAGGGGACCAGCTGCCTGCTGATAGTCTAAACACTTGAGCAGAGCCCATTATCATGAGAGTCACAACACAGTGAATCACAAACAGAGGGGAAGAACAGAGTCCTCTCTGCAGCAGGAGATGTGATCGGCCAACTCGCTACTGCAGGAGCCAGCAGCAGCAGAATAATAAACAGGAGCAGCAGAGTGGGCAGGCCAAGCAGAGGGTTGGCTACACACAGTAATGCAAAAAGAGTGAAAAAGTGTAGGGCGTAAAGAAGGGAAGGAGAAGAGGAAACTAAGAGAAGATAAAGGCAAAATGCACAAAGTTGCATGTGTGCTTCAACTGCATGGTGATGTTGTGTACCATGAGCAACTTACCCACACACATCCTCCTGAAGGAGTCAAACTGATAGCCCGTCTGGCATTCACACCGATAGGAACCAGGCAGATTGTGGCACAGCTGGCCCTCTCCACATCGATCCAGACTGCTCTGACACTCATCCACATCTACAAGACACACGCATGAATTGTAAAGAGATTTTTTTTTTAAATCAATAATAGTGACAATGATAAGAGTCAGCTGCCACCACATCACGAATGAACATGACTTGTTGAAATAAATGTTTTTCGACCATATGCTCTGGGTGTGAAATAAAGTGATTGCTGCATTGGGGAAAAACACAACAAAAACAATACTATTCTTCATAACATAAAAATGGGGTCAGCGATTCTGGACAACGTGTGTTGTCAAAAGTCACTTTTTCACAAAATCAGTGAATATCTCCTCTTGATCCGTTACCTGAATGTATTGTATGTACCCTGAAAATAATCTGGTGTTGCTGCACAGCCTCAGCTTTGTACACTGGTATGGAAACAAAGGGGCCCACCGTTAGCTAGCAACGAGCCAGTTTACAGAGCCTAGGCTGCGTATTAACACTGGTTTTTTTCAGCGCTCACACAGTAAGGACAGGTAGCGGATTGTGAGGAGATATTCACTGATTTTGACAAAAAAGTTATTGTGACAGCTAGCATTCTCCGGAATTGCTGAGACCACTCAACTCAACTACAAGCCATACCGATACATCTGGATCCATCGGGACTGGCATGATAGCCCCGGCTACATGTTATCTTCCTCTGGCACACGTAGGACCCCACTGTGTTGATGCAGTTAAATCCCACGCTACATGGCTGGGCCAAATCGCCACACTCGTCAATGTCTGTTAAACATAGAGAGATAGAGAGAGAGATAGGGGAGATAAAGAGAGAGAGAGAGAGAATTAAGATGTCTTCTATGAAAAAAGATAGAAGAAGAGGGAAGTACCAAATGGCACAAAAGCCGGGCACCGGGGGACCAGAGGGCAACTGTTTAGCCACACTGTGATATCAAAGCAAACACACATCACACGGTCGCATTCCCTCGGATTACTTTGTTGTGTGTCTGTGTGTGTGTGTGTGTGTCTGACATTTGCTCAATTTTCTCATTTCTCAGAGCATTTCTTTTACACTTCATTTTTACAGGGGCGTCGGCTGCCTCGACATGCCCCAGTTCCTGCCCCTGGGGGCTAATTCCACAGCATCGGTTTGTACTGGAGGAGGACAGAGGATGGGCTTTTATCCACCCCTCCGCAGCCCCTAACAGCAACCCTCTCTGATCTCCTGTCTGTGTGGCATTTAACCCCTCTGTCACTGCATACAGCCCTGTGTGGCTTATATTGGCAGTGTGTCTACGTGGACTATGATTCACCTGTGGGGAAAGTTTGCGCTTGGCCTAGTTTACTCACCGGTGCTTATAGGAACAAGATTCGGAATCTCTAAAAAACAATACTGAATGTTGACTAAAACAAGGCAGAATTGTCTGCTTGTTTATCACATATACAGTGACACATCTTCATATGGAATGTTTTTTTTACCCAACCGAACACTTTATCAATTTATTTTTCTTTCCCTATTTTAGCACAATTCAAACCACAAAAAAATGTGTAATAGAAAAGAAATCTCCATGCATTTTGGCCTCCATACTATGCACAGGATCAACTGCAAAACTTGGGAACAATTATATAATTATTCCATTAAGAAATGGATTCATCTTACCAATACAGTTGCCCTGTACGCCCTGGTTAAAGCCCACAGGACATTGTGGTTTGGGGTTGCACCTGAAAGAGCCCTGGGTATTCACACACTCAAAGCCGGGTCCACAGTTATGGCTCTGCTGCACACACTCATTAATATCTAAGGGAAGAAGAAGTGGAATAAAGGAGCTTATGAGGACCGAATAGATGATTAATTGAAAGGAAAGCACAAATCAAACATGATTAAATTCAGTCAGTACAGTGCAAGATACAAACCTGTAATGCCATCTTTTACCACTGGATGGCACTGTGGATAAATGGTAGATAGTGCAGGTACTCACTTTCACTGCTCCTCATCTATTATAGCAGGGATTCCGAAAGTGTGGTGCGCGCACCCCTGGGGGTGCGTGAGCTGCTGCTAGGGGGTGCGCGAGAAAATGTAATGGCGGTCTGATCATTACACAATCCATATTGGTCCGAGTATAAGATGGTTTTATTTTCGCGGAAATAGGTCGTAAAAAGTCGGGTTGTGTTTTCCAAGTTGTGTTTATTTTCTTTTTTTAATCGGGTGGAACACTGGCTGTGCTCTCAGAAGCGGCCGGGGCGTTTGTGCACTTGGAGAGAGAACGCTTTGTGTGGAGAGAAAAAAGAGGCACGGGACATCGACAAAGCCGATTCAAAGCCTCAAATCATTATGTTGCCAGTCAACGTGTCAGAGGCAGGAATCAGCAGAGTGATCGACTGTGGCTTTTTAGCTGCGGCAGTTGCAGTGCTGAGGAGAGATGCCAACTGCGCTTTCCTTTTACGCACCAGCACTGCTGCTGTAATGTTCAGATTTCATCATTTGCATCAAAGCCCTAATGATTTTAAGAATGAGATGCTTTATTTAAACGCTGTCCATGTGATGGTGGTGAATGTCACTTTGTGAGCTGTAAACTGAAACCAACGGAGATCTCGGAGGGCTTCCCCTCGACAACGTTAACGTGCCCCGGTTATCATTTCAGCCTTAAACCACGGCGTTGATAGCTTTCGTTTCAGCACTAGGCTATGTGATTAACTATGAGCATTAAATAAATGTTGCGTCTCAGATGCCGAGGACAGCAGCGAGGATGACCCGCTATGCACCGAACCAGAGTATAGGAGAGATGACAGCGAGAGCGATCACAGCGGGGCAGAGGAATTTGCGTGTGAAGAATAGTCTGTAGTGAACACATCAGAGTTCGGTCTATTTGCACTATCCTACTGTTTATTTGCAATGAAGGAAAGTGTTTTTTTCAATGCATTTTTATTTTTGTATATTATTTAAATAAATAAAATTGATTGAGTTGAGTTTTGAAAAACAGGGGGTTCGTCTTATAATCGGGGTTGTCTTATACTCGGACCAATACGGTACAGTGCTTTTCCCCACAAAATAAAGACGTGTACATAAACATTTCCTTTGTAAAATTTAGAATCAAAAACTTTAATTTTAATTAATAAATAAATGGTGGCTATTCAAAATGAAGCGAAGTTATCTTCTTCTACTCATATGCGCACCTAGTTTGTGGCCTCTACATTCCTTCTCGCAATTTATTTAAAATTACTGGCGTTCTAATTTTATTTCCATAACCTGCGTTATGGTGACGGGGTTGTTTGCTCCACGGTCATTTAAACGTGCTGCAATTGTTGCTCAACGTGACTCAAAATATTAGGCTATAATATTTTCCCCATTTTATCTGCTTTCTGCCCCTTGTTGTGATCGTGATTATTTTATTATGTGTGTTCTGGTCATTTGAGCATGATTGAACATGCCACCTTTAATATGGCTATAAAAAAGCTTGTTGCATTTTTTTTTTAAGGTGTGGGGGTGCGTCAACCCGGTTGGGACATAGAAGGGGGTGCACGGCTAAAAAAGTTTGGGAACCGCTGTATTATAGAACCGTTCCCTATCAGTAGTCTAGTTGACTAGTAGTTGATCAAGAGGAAAAACTGTTTAACAACACAGAAATATTATCTTTACTTGTATCACTAGTGTTACATCCAGAATAACCTGAATGACTTATTTTTAGATATCTTAATTTCAACTAGATGAATAAATGTAATGAATCCAACCAGTAGAAGTAAGCCTGCAGCTGTCTTATTGTTAGGTATTTGAATCACCATTGCAATATATTCCCCCAGAGTCCACTAACACCTGTCTACTAAGGGATTGACCTCCTGTCAATCAGCCCTCCACACCTGTTGCCTTATTATGAACCAAAGCTGGAGGGAAGTCTCAATCTCAAACAAAATGTGGTCCATATGCGTGTGTGTGTGCGTGTGTGTGTGTGTGTGTGTGTGTGTGTGTGTGTGTGTTTTGCCTTCACCACTGTAATTGTCCTACAGAGGCTTAAACCAGCTCTGGCAGGCAGCCCTGCTGATATAAGGTAGGCCTCTAAACAGCACAGAGTGATGGAGCATCTTGATCCTGACACAAGTGTGGAAGAGTCCAGGAGAGCTGAGTGAGCCTGACACCGACGAAGACGGAGAGAAAGAAAGCCAGGAAGCAGGATAAATGTGTGAGAGATTGACAGTTACCTCCCTCAGAGTCAAGGACAGAGGCTCAAGGAACCACCCAAGGTCAGAGGGTGCACTTGCTGTATTTGAGAATTTAACCCCTTACACCCTTAGCAGTTTTTTCAACACAGTGCATGAGTAAGATATGCATTTTTTTTGTCATTTCATGAATAGGTTTGGCTGAAATGCCATCAAGATACGATGCAGGGCAAATATTATATGCTGTTCAGTCATTTGGTCTGTCACTTCGTCCCAAATAGTTTTTTATTTATTTGTACAATTCAGATTTGTTTTTTAACCTTTAATTTATACAGGTATTTAATTCTCATTGAGACACAAGGTCTCATTCTCAAGAGAGACCTGTTTGGGACAATACAACAACCATCACTTACAGACAGACTGACTTTATTGATCCCCTGACTTCTCCTCTAGTACCACCATGAGATTATGACTCTTGTTTTGAGTGAAATATCTTGACAACTTTTGGGAAGATTGGCACAAAATTTAGAACGGGCATTCATGGCCTCCTCGGGAGGAATTGTAAATTTTTGGGACTCCTCTGACCTTAAAACCTAGTGCCATAATTAAGTTGTCCAACTTATGCTTTATGACCTCTGAAAACTAATGACATTCTGTACTTTGGGTTTAGTGATTATCAAAGCACGCTAATAAACAAAACTGCAAAGGTGAACATTTGCATACATACAAAGCATCAGCATGTTAGCATTGTGATTGTGAACATGTTGCAATGCAAGGGGGGACGCCCTACCAACTGAGCTAAGGGCGCCCCAGGGCTGTTTTGCCTTATTTCCAAATTTCCTTTTTTCTGTATATGAACGATATCCAACATTCTTTACATTTAGGAAAAGCTGCAATATAAATTCATCATAGGCACTGTCAATTCACTAGTTTGCTAGTACTGAGATTACATTTCAGAGTCTAAATTTAAAACCGCTAAAACTGAAGACAGTAAGTTAGGGATGTAATTCAGGTTCACCCTTTACGGTAGGAAGGAGCGATTAATCACAGTCCCTTAGTAAACGATAGGGAATAGGTAGGTAGCACAGCACAGAGATTGCTGACGGCCTAAGTGGCAGCTGTGTGCAGGCTCACCGTTAAACATTCTTGTTAAATGCTCATTTTGCCTGATTGAACAGTGCACAAGGAGCTGCAGATTAGCCCAGTTCCTAGCTGGAGTCCACAGAAACCCATCTGCAGAGGCACAACGCACTTCCGGCACATTCAAAACTCTTCTTAGGGGTCCTTCTTCTTGAACACTAGTGCTGCCTTATGGATGAGACCTCTGCACAGGCCCAATTTATGGTGCATGGAAATAATGAGACACATTGGGAGGTTTTTATATTGTTATCTCAAAGTTTGGCCACAAACCCACAAAGACAAGCCAGGCAGCTCTTCATTATGAGAGGTAACAGCAAAGCAAATACTGTGGAAAGAGCTCTCTGGAGGAACATTTCCCATTGTTCCCTCTTGTCTGTGAGCTCAAATGTGAAATTGCATGATCACTGGACGTGAAGAATTAAGAAAAATCTCATTTTCAATGGTTACTCTCAAGGGTGGTAAAAGTGATTGTTTGCCTGAAAAATGCGTTTTCCTTTGTGAACATGCAGTAATACAAATGCTCTCCTGTTGGTACTTGCAACAAACTCACAGTGGCTGGAAGTGTATAGTGTTAAGGTGGAGGCAGCGATTGCTTGAAGAATGCTTGTTGTCAGTCCAGTGTTAATACAGAGCCTAGGCTGTGTAAACGGGCATGTTGGAAGCTGGGCCTAGCCCCTTTTGTTTACATAGCCTTTGTTGACGAACCAGTTTACAGAGCCTAGGCTGTGTATTAGCATCAAATTTTTCCAGCACATACACATTACGGACAGGTAGTGGTTCATGAGGAAGTATTCACTGATTTTGACAACAAGCGTCTTCCGGGATCACTGACTCCACTGACTCCACCTTTAATGCTGATGAGAATGGGGTGTACCTTCACAGATGTCGTTGTTGATCTGGTGTCCCTGAGGACAGATGATCACTCTCTGACAGATGTAACTCCCCGCAGTATTCAGGCAGCGCTCATTCAACTGGCAGGTATGTGCTGACAAACACTCGTCTAAGTCTGGATGTTTACAACAAGAAAAAAAGGGATAGAAGACAAATGTGTCAGTATGAGGAAAGAGAATGAATAATAAGGCTCGGTTTTCACATTTTCATAGTCTTGCTTTTATGTGATGCCATCGTTTTACCATCTTTCTCATTGTCTTTTTGCCCTAGCATTTTTTAATTTAATGAATAAGTTAATATGTTTTTCTTTTGTATTTTAGAGCTGCTCCATCTTCCCTTTTTCCCTATAACAATAATGTGTTTATATGGGTATGTATATTTGTTTTGTGCTCTGTCGAAGCACTTTATACACCACTGTTTTTAAAGGTGCTATACAAAACAAAATAAAGTTATTATAATAATGAAAAGAGCAAAGTAGAAGACGCCAGATGAATATGTTTGGAAAAAAAGCAGACAAGGAAATACCGCCTGAGCAGTTGTCTGCCAGTGTGTTTAGCGATTAGCCGTTAGAAGCAGCTTAAAGAGACAGGTTGGACCATCCTATGGGAGAGGGATTAGGGCCAAGGCCACTGGGTGTAACATCCGTCCACACAATGAGAAATGTGTCACCATCAAAAGCCACTCTCCGTGTCACTGGCACAGTCTGCTGCTGTCGAGCAGGAGACAGACCAGTGGCTAAGGCTTCATTTCAATATATACATCTCCGGGAAGACAGATTAGAGCCATAGAGCGGCAGCTGATCAGCCTCATGATCAGTCCAGCACCATTCCGAGAAGGGAATAAGGGTATTACTGTATAGGGGGGAAGCAGTTGGTAAGATATAGCCTGATATTGCACGGATAGTTGGGATGATCCCCCCTGGTAGAGAGACTCAGTTCAGGAACAAGAATGAAGGGGATTAGGGGCTGTATCTCCTCTACAAATCTACAAGTGCTGATTAGAGAAAAACGACATATCAGTGGCAGACATTCTTGCCAAGAAGAGACTCTCCTCAACTGGAACTGATTGTATCTGGCTGAAAAAAGGACTGAAATGAGGGCTAAAAAAATGGCCACATCTTTTGGATTCTATGATTGTATGTAAAAAAAATTCCATATGCAAGTCTGGTTTGATGTAAGGAAATGTTTTTGACGTCATATCTAAGTATTAGTTCCTTACCCTCACAGGTGCGCCCATCAGCCATAAGGGAGAATCCTGGGAAACAGGAGCATTGTGGCCTTCCGCCCACTGAGGTGCAGTGTTGCTCACACGGGCTGTTGCCTGGAAATGAATACCGCACAGTGAAGTCAGATGAAATAAACTGTTGGACAACTCCAAACAACTGTAATTAAGGTGAAACCGCATGAGAACTCTGTGATGCTGGCTTGGAGACAAGAACACTATTTACAGAATGGTCGTTTGCTCATTTCCTTTTTCCAGGGTGATCCCTGACCTGATCGTATTGTATTTCCTACTTTTGGCCCACAATGCAGCAGACCTCCACCCTGGTGTCATGGAAACCAAACGAGACAAACAAAAAAGGGACCCTGCAACGAGTGTAATATGGAGAGCTCGTGCGAATGAGTGGCTGATGCTGAAAACAAACTAACCTTTGATAACATCTCACTGCTTGTGTTTGACATTTGCAGCACAATTACATGTCACGGAAGGCGTGAGATTGAAATAACAACATGCCAATCCATAGCAGCCAGCGCTGGCTTCGCCTCTGAACAGATTAGACTTAATTAAGATGGTAGTTTCTGATTAGGTAAAGACACAGTAGGAAAACAATGTTTTTTTAAGTAGAGGTTAATTTTGAGAGTTTTGGCTTTTTTTACCTCCACAATTTTTCTTCTTTAAAACTAGTATATCAATAAAGGTCCAAAATGTGTCTGTATATTTCTCCTATACAACCATCTTTAAGGCCATTTTCTCAACATTTGTATTTTTAATACTTGGAACCAACAATGTAAACTTCTAAAGCACTTACATCAACTAAACTTTCCATAATCATTCTTAGCACTATGCAGAAGGTTATTACAGAAGTATCTGTTCATATGTTAATTGTCTGATTTATGATACATTTTGTTGCACATGCAGAAAATGCATTTTAAAGTCCTGTACATACCGGTAGTATTTTTTTTATTTATAAAATGAAAAAAGGCTGTCTCCAAAATCTGTTCTGTAAAAACTCTGGACTCAATTATGTTGAAAAAATTAAATAAAGATTTTTAATCAAACATCTAGATTTTTAAAAGGATGCAAATGTACACACAATTAGTTAGATATTGCCAAATTTGCATTTTGATTCAAAAAAATTGTCATACAAAAAATAATTGTTTTAATGTCAGTAATCATCTGGTTATAAGTTAAACATTTTAACCTATCCACATGCATTGTCTCGACATTAAATGAATGAAAGTTCACATTTTGGGTCCGCCAGGCCTGAAGCTCCCTCTCCCTTCCCTCATTAACAGTAACAGTTCTAACCTTCACAGGGGTTGAGTTGGACAGGGGGCTGGCTGGGCGGTGGAATGGTTGAAGCGGACTCCCTTGCCCTTCTGTCGTCCTCCTTCAGTCTGTTCTCCTCATCCACCGTCTCTGCACACACATGTAAAATCTCATCCCAGCAGCAAGGAATTATACACTGTAATCAAGACTTCCTACTCTCCATCTACAGGGGCCTTAGTTAGAGGCTCAGACCGTGTGCAATTCCTGCATCTTTATCCAAAGATATGAGGCTTGTGGCTACGGATGAAAGTTGTAATAGCAGTGAAGGTGAGACAGGAAAAAACATTGCCCGCAGACAAACATTTTGGTTTTATTAGTGAGCCCCATCTCTCACTGTAATTTGCAGCGAGCTGTGGAATTAGTATCCTGTCGAGGCAGGCTCGTGTTGGTGAAAGCCACCATTGATTGAAGTCGGGTGCACTGCAGAGACGTCAAACAGCATTACCCAATAAGACTTCCAAACTGTACATCCGAGTTTTTTTTCCAAATGGTGAAAAAAAAAATTCTCATTTGAAAAGCTTTTTGACGGCAGCCCAGAGATGCAATAAGTCGAGCACTGCTGTCATTTCAGGAAAGGGATGTTAGTGTAGGATTAAAATAACTGTTATTAAGCAGTATCAGGGATCGCAGGCAGGAAGGAACTCAAAAGGGACCTGGAAAATGATACAGTGTGAAGGTGTCGACAAATTACAACAAATGTGGTCTTCCTGAGAGGAACGCAGAACCGTAAATCCTTTTTTTTTGTTCAAAGAGCAAATGGCACACGGAGCTCCTTTGCTGTGCACTGGCATCGGTGGAAAATGTCTGCTATATAGCGCTGGGGTGACAAACAAAGACAAAGATTGGTGGTCTTCACTTTTTTACCTTGTGCGCAAGTGAAAGCGTCCTCTTGCATCACGTAGCCCGGGAAGCACTCGCAGCGGAAAGAGCCGGGCGTGTTGACACATCTGTGGTGGCAGATGTTGCCCTGATATATCAGGCACTCATCCATGTCCTCCACCTCGACAGGACCCTCCGCCGCATTCTCTCCATCCCTCTCCTCACCCAGGGAGAAGCCCTCATTAGGGTACGGACTGTCAGATACTTCAACACATGGAGAGAAAATTGTATAATGATAAAAAAACTCCATAGAAAGTTTTTAATTATTTCCTCTTCATCACACCCCTTAAGGAAAAAAAAACACCTTTTGAAATGGAATCATTACAGGGCAGACACACAAGGGCCACAATTATAAGGAGGGTTTCTTTTCCTGGTCCCATTTGTTGTAATGTTTAATTTTGCAGGGATAAATACACAGCATCAACCACTTCTTCCACCCACCACATTATTCAAATCCTAAATAAGTTTGCAACGCCCTGGCTTAGATCTTAAAAATATACACATGTATGCGGCATAAAAAGATGCACAACAAGCATCAATACAAGTTACGATGAAAGAAAAATGTAGATGTACTGTATATATAATTCATGTCTTTCTTTTTGCAATATGTTGCTTGCTGGCAGACATCTCACTGTTATTTATTTGCTTAATCCCGAATAAAATGAGCCAAATGTTTTTTATGAGGTGAAAATAAACACCATAAAGAAGAAAACATCTTAATGGAAAAGCACCTGATCGCCAAGGCAGTGACACAGTGGTTAACTTTAAAAGGATTGAATGCAATGCCAAACCAGCAGACAAGACAGGCACTAGATCTCTTAGAATTACAGTACAGAGGTGATCTGGGCTATTATACTTTGTTCTAGGGGGCCAGTGAGGTACGCCATTTTTCAGCAGGGCTTATTACAATGCTTTCTTTCAACAGCTCGTATAAAGAAAATGTACTTTTGTTGAAGTGCATCGGTGTGTATTACATGCACCCACCCAACAACATTCTCCTCCTTTAGCATGGAGCACACATTGCATTAGCATTTCAGGTTGGTGTATTTGTTTGTGAATATCTGTTAAAGGAGAAGTAAGTGATATGTTGTGTTAATATGAGTGTTAAATCACTCTATATTCATACAGCAATCACTTAAACAGTAGGCACAGTTCATAACACAGGTCTCCCAGTCATTCAGCTTTCCAGTAATTGTCAGATACAATTTTGAGAATCCCGCTAGTATTTATGCAATCAGGAGATAGAGCGCTAAAAAGAGGCGGGTCTCTGTGCCCCTGAACGATGACTCGTTGCTCTCCATCGCAGCACTATCCGACCAAGACGTTCATGTGGTGCTGACGTAGGGACCATGGCGGGGACTGCAAACTGCAATAACTGACAGGAAGTTAACTAAAAGGACCATATCACTTACTTCTCCTTTAAAGTGTACCTTTTTTGGGTGGGGAAGCGGGGTTGAGAGTGGGCCTCTCTCTGACAGAGTGCCAGTGGTCTTGACTCCCAGCTATGGCCTCCTGCCCCTCACAGCAGGTCAGAAATACGTGTATGCAGCGGAAGCCCAGGGACTGCTGGGCTTCACAGACATGGCCCTCACTACGGAACTGCATCCCCAGAGAGCAGCAGTCACAGCACTCCTGTAGGTCACACAGTTAGTCATTGTATAATGTACTGTAGCTCTTTAAGGTAGCTGTTGTACCTAGAAAAGCTTTCAAAATGCATTTTAAAGAAAAAGGTTGCACTTAGAGGTCCATATTATATTGTACTCAAACCATCAGATAGATTGTATATTGTTAAAGTCCTGCATTCAAATATGTACTGGAGAGGAGTGCTTTCGTAAGTGTGTTATAGTTAAAAGTAGGCTACAGTATTTGCCTGTGAATTGTAGTGGAGTAGAAGTATAGAGTAACTTACAGAACCTATACTAATTTTAAGTAAAAGTCTTGCAGAATTGTACTTTTACAGTACTTCAGTGAATTTACTTTAAGCACAGGTGATCGGGTCAATACTTTGTTTTTTGACCAAATTCTTAGAAAACTAACGTTATTCCCATCATCCTTTCATATAGTGCTGATTGCCAAATGTAAGCATACTAACACGCTAAACTAAGGTGGTGAACATGCTAAACATTACTTGCTGAAACTTGGCATGTTGGCATTTTTATTGTAAGTGTGTTAGCGTGCTGAAGTTAGCATTTAGCTCAAAGCACCTCCGTGTCTAAATGGCCTCACGGATCCGATAGCGTGACTGGAGACTGTGACTGATCTTGTTGAATTGAACTTTGATAGCTACAAGCATGAATTTGGAGCGGCTCAGCCCCTCGCTCACAGCCTCTCACTCTGTTTCCCTGTATCTCCCAGCAAGATCACCACTCGGAGTGCAAGGGGGCATAGCGAAACATAAAACTGAAGTAATGACCGCTGTAATATACCGCGGCTGTAGGTGGCTTACATTACTAAATCTACAGGGGTCCTACAGAAAAGTGGTGAAAGCCAATATATTTAACAGCTGATCTGTGGCATAGGTTTGATAATGGCCCCATGCTGCTCAAGGGCCTCTGGGTAGGTGAGTAAGTATCCTTCCACCAAAGGGTTCGGATGGCAAACTTTGGGAATATGGACAAACACGATAAAGTTACCGTGACTTGACCCCAATTAACCACCATAATAGCCTTGTGTCTACTGCTGCTACTGTTTTACCACATCAATTGCCAGGCCGTGTTTCCACAATGTCAGAGAAGCCAAAACAAATGACATCTGACATTTGCAATTGCTGAGGCCTGCACGCTTTGAAGATAGTACTGTAAAGCTTTAGTACTGTGGGAATCTTCAGGTGAAATTAAGCTCCTAATCATTTTGTTTAAATTAAATAAGGTAGCCTAATCGAATAACAGACAGGGAATTGGCACCACAGCAGTAATGCTCAGAGGAAATTCTACTATGACTAATGCATTCATCAATTGCTTATTTTGGACTCTATTAGGCCTAATTTGAAATTGACAAAGTTATTTAATTTGACTCTGAAACCCAGTGACCAGTGTTTGCCCTTTGCCGGGGTTATCTGATCACAAGTATACTGGCCTTGAAGGAATCGATGCCGCACTTATCGCTGGGAACCTCCTGACACAAATCTCCTGCTCTGGCTGCATTAGTTCCAGCCAAACACCGACTTTCTCCCAGGGAACCGAGGCAGCACTGTTGTTGGGCCGTCCTGGCAGAGAGAATCACACAGGAAAAAAAGGACTGAAGAAGGGTTTGGACTGCAACTGTAGGGTTAGCTATTCTTCCCATGAGTGCAACTACAGAGCTGAACTGTGCTTTGAAGTCGCTAAAAATATCACTAGGAGAAAAATAAATAATGTACCAGTCAAACCTCTGAGGACCATTTATTGTGGCGTCAGCGATTCTGGAGAATGCTTGTTGTCGAAATCACTTTTTCTCAAAATCATTGAATATCTCTTCTTATTCCCTATCTGTAGGCCTACATAGGCCTACTGTGTGTGATTATGTGTTCTCTTGTGAACACCAAGTGTGTGAAGTCTTCTCCAGAATCGCTCGCTACACTTGTAAGTGTTTCCAAAGAAAACTGAACTTAAAAGTGATTTATATTGCAAGAAAACACCGTAATAATAGCAAAATATGATAATTTCTCTGTCACTTAAATAATAAATCTTCAAACTCACCCTGTTGATCGTCCAATGAAGTAGAAAAAGAGTGCAGCATTCCACAGAGGACCATTTAAGATGATTTACTGCCTGCAGGGTTAAATGATGTGAATGGGCGTTTAATAATGGCCTTACCAGCAGATGGAGTGTCTATCTCTTGTGGGTGGCTCCATGTTGTTGCAGTGACCACTAGCCGAAGCCCATTTCTCTCCTGTCTCACAGCAGGTCTTTACCAGATCCTGAGCAGACACTATAATGAAGCACAGACACACAGTTGCAGAGTTAGTGTCACTCAAAGCCGCCAGTGTTTCAGAGGGATCACAAAATGTAAAAAGAGTTACCGTATGAATTCAGCTGAAAGAAGATAGTTAACATTTTACCATCACATAAATCCCATCAGTGAGATGCTGTAAAAAATGTTTTTTTTTTTTTAAATCTGGTAACAGGGTATATGAAGTGAAACTGAATTTCATCTTTGATGGGACGCTTAATAAACTGGTTTTGGGTGACTACATGCAGAGAATAGAAAGTAGACTTACAAGCTGTGTTTTGATTTTCAGGCTCCTTGACTCTGCTCTCACTTTTTATTGGCAGGGAGTATGAAGTATGAAACCCAAGACACTGTAAAATTACCCTCTGGGTAATATTGTCCTTTTTTGCTGCATCCAGGCTAATCAGAGTTGGAGCCAAGTGAAAGAGTAACACATTAGCACCTCATTTCAAACTGGGTCAGGGAACAACAGACGGAGCAAAAACACATGATCCAGTTTACCGGAAAAATGTATAAGTGTTCCTTCAATAACAGGGCAGTGCATTCCACCTTTGATATGTGGCTCCTGCAGCACAGTGAAAAACACAAATTATGATATCCATGTCGTTACAGTCAGTCCCACCATACAGGGCAACATATCAGTCCATCTGGATATACGGAACACGCATTTTTTTTTTTGCTATTTAGTGTTTAACCTCCAAATCAGCTCATCAAGTCTAATCATGATCCGACTTAAATCAGAAGTAAGCGGTTGAATCATTTTAGCGGTGACTGCCATTAGCATTCCTCTCCCTTGTACCCACATCACCACATAAACATGCAGCGTTCTTCGAGCAGTGAGTTATCTAGTGTCACCTCAGATCCGTTAGTACGATAAAACATGATAATTGTAGCCAGGTAAACATTATGCTCTCAGAGAGACCAGCCCCTTTGTCGAGTTCTTTCTCTTATTTTTTTCTAAGATTATTTTTTGGCATTTCAAGCTTTATTAGAGTTGAAATGGGGGGACAGAGGGAGCGGGGGAATGACAGGCAATAAAGGTCCACGGGTCGGATTTGAACCCGCAACCACTGCACATTAAGCTGGAGCCGATATGGTACGCGCTCTACCCACTACGCCACCAGAGCACACAGAGTTATTTCTATTGAGGGTTGTGGGATACAAGAAACGTTTCTCTGCCAATTACAGCAGAGCGGAGTGATTGAGTGACCTGTGTTATGAACCACGCACACTGTGTGATGTATGAAAGTAGAGCGGTGTAACATGTATTTTGACAATATTAATATTAATATATTGCTAACCGCTGCTTTAACCCTCTTACATTTAATGTTGCATGTTTAGTTTAGGCTAAGTTTATTATCATCTTCTTATCTCTTATGTGATGACTGCTGAATTTATGCTTATGCTATAATAACAATGCTTGATGGACACTAAAAACAGCTGAGATGTTATTGGTTTTGCAGGTATTCAGTCACAAACCAAAGTATTAGACACAAGAAAATCTTGACCTGATGATGGCGCTAGATTAAGTCAGAAGACGACCAGAGTTATGAAAATTCATCCTGTAGGGAACATTACTGTGAGTAACACATTCGGGGCAATCCATCCAACATTTGCTAAGACATTTAGCTAAAAAACTAAAATGTGTACCTACTGATGATGATGATGATAATAAAACAAATTTGGGGATCACCATAGTCAGTATAAGGTTTGGAAACTATGAACGTCTGTTAAAAAATGTAATTGACATTTCACTTTATATTTGCTATGAGATGTTTCAGTGTGGATGGAAGTGGTGAACCAACTGACCGTCTGTCAGACCCTTTGTCAAGTTTGCCGCTATCATGGCTGAAAATGGCATGAAAAACCTTCGTAAGACTTTAATAGGTCTCATACAATCACGTGTTCAGTTTCAAGGTATGCCTTAAATGAGTGTGCGCATATGTATGTGCGGAAAATACTCATACAAATGCAAGTAACTGCTGCAGAGTGCATAATTTAAAGGTTTATAAATGAATTTGATGAATAACTACAGTATCTGTGCCAGTCGTGTAGGTAAACAAGTTCCTTTGAACCTGAGTGAATCTATATTAAAATACAGAGAACACAATAATACACCCTCCTCCTTGCGCTTTCCTATTCATTTTCTCCAGGTTCACTCAGCATGAACATTACCCCAAATTTGCTCCATATGTCCCTCCAGAATGTGGGATGTATACGGTGTCAAAAGACATACAGTTATCGAACATATTTACAAAGGATTCAGTAGAAATGACTTTGAAGGGAGATCGTGTACCACCAAAATAGCTATCATGGATAAAAACAACAATAAACAATTTTAGCTAAACTACATCTCAGTCTTACCGAGTGTCTTCCTGTCTCTTTAACAGCCCTTATAATTAAGCTTGTGTTGCAACCTGTTCCATCCAAATGCGCAATAATTATCTAAGTTGACAAAATTTGCTTATACAATGGAGATCAAAAATATTGGAAAAGGCGTCAGAGGGGAGTCTCTCAGTCCCAGGCTTGTCATTATATCTGGCCAATGGACACCAGATGCTTTGCTCTTGTCCAAATCTAATCTGGTGACATCACAGCCTCTAAAAATATGGAGCTAGAATAACAACCAAAAAGGGCAACTCTCAACATGTCTGGATGTGTCCTAAAGCAGTGCACTGCCACTAATCAAGGCCCAGTGTCTTTACTTCTGTAGACTAGACAGTGATTTACAATAGACGTGGGCTGCAGAGAACAGGACAGACAATATGAATCACAGCACATGCCAAGGGGCCGTGACATACAAACTCATGCGGGAGACCATGTCAGATGATTGATGTTGAAAGCTTAAAAGCACCTCAGTGTTTGAGTATGTCTATGTGTGCCTGCGTGTGTTCAGGCCTGTGTTAAGCGTGGGAGGGGGTGTTACTATGTTCCTCTCACCTTTAACATGAGTACTTGCAGAGATATCGTGACTTTTGAAACACATAATCACTGTCCAGGAACAGCTGGCTGTGACATAACAGGGAGGGCTCTCTTGCTGTCACGATGACTTCATTCATTCCAAAACGCTCAATTCATGTTTTTATTATCGGCAATTTAAGTCTTAATCTCCCTGAGATTGTGAGACCATGATTCAAGTGATCCATATCTTTGTAGTCTTCAGCGGGGTTAAAGTTAGTTGATGGATGCCAAGAGGGCTTGCCTCAGTATTTGATTGTTTAACACAGTAACCTCCAATCCAATTACACCTCCTTGTGGATAGATAACTTGAATTAAACATTACAATAAACACTGCCAGGACATTTCACCACTCACCAGTGTTGTACTCAATCATTGGGACTAATAGCTTTTGTTTTCTAAAAATGGCATGCAGAGACACCTAAGATGTTTAGTAAAGCTACATTGGCACATAATCTTTTTGCATTTTAAATCAGTTAAGTATATTCCACTGCACGCTACAGTCTTGTAATTTTAACCTGTTTCCTATTACCTTATTAACCCTTATATATTCCAAGCAGTGTTCGCAAAACAGAACACAGGAAATTTGCCAGGTGAAAACTGTACAATTCCTGATTTTGGACCTGATGAAGAACATAATGTTGGTATAATGTTACCTAATTGGCTGCTTTTCTGGTCCCAATAGAAATCAAAATTGTTCTGCATTTGAAAATCATGAATATTGATTCAACATTATGACTGCTCACATTTGGAGGAGAAAACATGAGCTTGTAAGTCTTCTGTATCTACACTTTGCCTGTATATTAATGAACAGAGGCAGATCTGTCATTGTGTAACAATCACTTTTGACTTATAGTGGTTCTCTTTTCTGAGTGGCTTTAATGCATCTTGAGCAAATGTTCTTTTTAATAATTCACAGGCACGGGTGACAAGTGTATGGGGTGATTTTTCAGTAAGGGCGTGTTGCGGATGGGAGATAGGCCAAAATTCCTGGAAATGACCTGGAAGGCAACCTTGAATAACCAGAGTGAGCTATATTCACCATACACTATATATCTTAGGTACAGTTCATACAGTAAGTATGAACTCTCACATGACCGACTGTGGAATTCACCTTTCCTTTTCATCCTAAGGAAAATTATACATCTGCTCAGCCCTCTCGCATAGGCAGCATGTTGTGACAGAAAGTCTGATGAAAACAAGCCCTTTGTCAGTTAATTTCATATAATTGATATGTTTCAGTCTTCAATATTCTCCAATAGCTTAGTTCAATGTTAAGGATGGTGCTGCTGGGTAAAGTAGGACAGGACTTTACTGAGAGGAGAATGTGTGGAGGTGTGCTTCAGACGAGGTGATCATTGGGAAAGATTGGGAAACCAGCAGCCTCCCGGGAGACGGATAATCACCGCGGCTCATTGGAGAGCAGTGAGTAGCGTCTGGCAATCAAGCCACAACAGTGGTCTCATTCATCACATGGGTATTATGCCGCTTACAGGTACAACCCCCAAAGAAATCCTAAACCAGGTCCAGCCCTGCATCAAAAAGCCTAAACAATCCCCTCCCCCCTCCCGAGCACACACACTGGTCGGAACGAGACAGGGTCAAAATGAGCAGGAGTTACTGACTGAGAGAAAAAAAAACATTTATCTTGGGCCACGTTCCACTGCATAGGCGGTCCATTTATGTTTTGTGAAAAATGGTTGTGTCCTTGTTGTCATGCTTTCGCTTTTCCTCTCTGAACAACTTTGGCATCCTCTGCTAATGGCATTGATAACGGGCATTAGTCAAGACCCTTATCAGCTGGGTTTTTTCCCCTGTATGTGCTCTAACATGTCACCGCTCTGAAAAGTCTTCCTGTAGTCCAATGACCTCCGCCAGTGAACCCTCACAGTGTCATTCCATTCCCCAAACTGAGTAGACAAAACCAGTTAGTTGGAACTCCTTATCCCAGGAGAAAAACCCATCCTACTTTAACGTTCAACTCACACCGTCTTCCATGAAGCTTAAATTCACACAATTGAATAGCTGGACTTTATCCCAAAGCTCTCAGGGAATGTGTGGAAAACCTTTGTGGACGTATGTCAAAGCAAATAATATTGTTTTTACCCCAAATAAATGGAAATAGTTCCTACATTCACACAAGCACGTTCACGCACAGTTCATCATTTTACCCAGTGTAGCCTTCCTTAACAAAATATTTAACGGCAAACCGCAACAAACATTTTTATCCTGTATTTCCCAACGTTATGCTGTTAAGTGAATTTGACAGGGTACCTCTGGTGTTCATTCCCATGGAAAGACCTCACACATTCAGTATATACTACTATACATACCTATGGAGGCCAGGTGCTGAATAGAAAGAAAAGTCCAGACAGGTCTCAACAAACATCATAGTGTTGTTAAGTATGGTTAACTATACACCACAAGATTTCAGTTTACTGGACAAAACACCACCAAGAATAAAAATTGTTCTCAGAATCCTGACCCTTTTTTTGGTAATTTACTGTAGTGCAGGGCTATTCAATAGGCGGCCCGCGGGCCAGATCCGGCCCGAGAAGGACTATGTACTGGCCCCCGCCTTGACTACCGACCGACCCAAAAAAAAAAAAAAAAAAAATTATGATTTTTTTTTTTTTTTTAAGTGGTGCACAATTAATGTACTAGCACGCGCGATGTGTGCTTTTGCATGGTCATAACTGCGCGAAAGGCCGCGATCTGCAGTAAATAAATATGCACATGTGTCTCCAAGCGTTTCTCTATCAGCTGCTCTGTGTATGAGGCTTTGCGTGCGACTGTACAGCAGTGTAAGTGCATGGTCCATTATTTGTATTTAGTGTGTCTGCATAATATTGCACCAGTAGAACTTTGCATGGTATTGTCTGCATGTTCGCACAACATTTGTACCTTCACATAGCAAACAAAATTGCACAACTGTAAAGTCAGTGTCTGTAGTTTTTTTGTATTCAAATAAGCAGTTGTTTATTTCTGTACTGTGCATTGGCAACTTTGAGCAAAATACAGCCAAAATGTTCGCCGCGGCGCGCTGCGCCACGTCTCCCATGACCCTGGACAGTGACCCCTTGACAAACACATTGGGGGGGCACTGTTGAAGAGTTAACCTATTGTGTTTTCCTGAACTGATAAGATTGTTAAACACTTAAACAACAGGCAGCCTATGTTAATCAAATAGGGATTTTTTTGATAAGCTGGTGAACTCTATTTGATAAAATAAAGACAATATTAGGGCTGCAACTAACGATTATTTTGATAATCGATTAAACTGTCGATTATTTTCTCGATTAATCGATTATTAATCGATTAGTGTTTTGGTCCATAAAATGTCAGTAAATGGTGAATAATGTTGATCAATTTTCCAAAGCCCATGTTGACGTCCTCAAATGTATTGTCATGTCCAAAACACAGATATATTTCAGTTTACTGTCATAATAGGATTAAAGAAACCAGAAAATATTCACATTTGAGAAGCTGAAATCAGAGAATTTGGAATTTTTTTATTAAAAAATTACTCAAAACGATTAATCGATTATCAAAATAGTTGGCGATTATTTTAATAATCGATTAATTATCGATTTGTCGATTAATCGTTGCAGCTCTAGACAATATATGCACTCCTATGTCGTTGTAGTGTTTTACAGTATATGTAGCTATTGATGTGATGCTCATCAATTTTAGGCATTTTTTTCTGGCCCCTCATTTCGGATCATTTCCACCAACCGGCCCCCATTCAAAACTAATTGAATAGCCCTGCTGTAGTGTAAAGGATGAAATAACAGGGCTTATGCATTCATCATAACTTAGTTCACTCAATTCAGAGCGAAGCCTTACAAAATAGTGGGACTTCCTCATGCCATAAAGCCATAAAGTATGGGGAAATTATGATCTAGTTCAGGTTTCCCTTGCATCATCTTTCTTAATCATCAAAAGTTATGGAACTGAATGAAATCAAATTGATCCTTTAAAAAAAATGTGTTTTATATGTATGCAACCTAACTTTACAGTCTTAAATAAGACTTGGGTTTTTCTTTCTTGTACTATCCCGTGCAGTGTAACTCATCTTCTTGTCACCCTTGTAATCACTCCATCTCATGCTCTCTCTCTCTTAGTGCCTGCAGTACTGTAGATCGGCCTTTTCACCCTGAACGGGGGCCTGCTGATATGCTCTGGAACATGCTAAGAATCACGTGAAGGATGCAGACGGGATGTACAACAACCCAACTCTTTCTGGAGCAAAGCAGAGGGAGAAATCGCAATTTCAGCTGCTCTAGCAGGATTTATCAGATATATTAGACACATAATGATGTGAATAAATATGGCGCCTGGCAACATTACTCGCTATTCACCACCCTCCAGAGAAATAAATATAGAATTCTCTCAACTTGAACACATTCAAAAATGAGTACATGCTAAGTATAGTTCTTTTGTCTTTTCAATAAGGTAGATAAGTACTATCTAGGGAAAACAGACTTTCCATAGACAATTGTTGTGGCTGGACCTCTGCCAGCTAGAATAGAATGATTATGAATTGCTCCTCAAAACACAGGATGTGAGAGAAGGAGGAGGAAAATGTCTTCTGAAAAAACAACAACAACAACAACAACAACGTAACATTTTCATTAGTGGGCTATAAATCGCCCTGCTATGATGTATTCATATGGAGGCCCCATTGAATGAATCAGAACATTATAAGTTTAGGATTTCTTTTGAATTCAACTTTCAATCAGTTTACTCATCCAGAACAGCCAATGTTGATAATGTTGAACGTGAAAGGTTTACTTAAATAACTCTAAATAATGTGCTAACTTACCTTCGGTGTCTCCGTGCACATCCTGGTAGTTGTAGAGGGTTTGGGGCTGTCTTTGAGGCTGTTCCCCTTCCTCCCTCATGCTGACTGGAGCTCTGTCGGTGGGACTGAACCGCAGTGTGGGGTGTGAGTCCTGCTCCTCTTCACCAAGCGGCTGCCTTCGCTCCACTGACACCTTCTCTTGTCCCTTGTGGCCGACAGAACGGGAGCCGCCATGACTCCCCAGGCGGCTGCCTTGACTATGTTTATGGTGGCCAGAGTGCCCGGCCCCCTTGTGCGTACGGGCGGTGTTTGCTGTGTCTCTTACAGTGTCCGGTGCCACTCTGTTTCTCTCGCTGTTATGTCTTATGGTCCTCTCACTCATTTCCTGCTGTGGCCTGTTGTTCTCTGTGGTCACCCTGTGAGTGCTTCTTGTTGTTGTTGTAAGCAATGTTGACGTTTCGCTCTGAGCCCCTGTAGAGGTCGGATCCATGTTATGTTTGGCCAAAGCCTCGCTTCTCCTCTCTGGATTATGATTTTGTTGTCTCTCCCTCAGTTCACGTCTCCCGTCATCATGGGAGCTGAGGGAAGAGGAGTTTGACTCTAGGTGAGGTGGTGGTACTGTAGAGGTTTGTAGTGGTCGGGCCAGATCTTGGATAGTGGAAGACGTTGGGCCTGGCAATTTATAGTCATAATCCTCTGTGCCAAAACCGGGCGGGTCCGGCTTATACAGTGGCAGAGTGTTTCCCAGTTGCAGCTTTGAAAAGGGTTCAACAGGACTCATTTGTCGGCTGTCATGGCGGCTGTTAATGTCTCTCGAAGGGCTGTTGTTCTCAGTGCTCGTAACCATGGTCCTATTAGAACTACGAAGGTCACAACCGGGGATGGGTGAACACATTAACCTTCCTCCATCATTTGGACAGTGGCAAACCTGACACCGGTCCATCTGAAAGGAGTGTCCGGCCTCATACTTCTTGTTTCCATGGGTACAGCCAATTCGCCGACATTGTGGACATCCATCTCTAGGTTGAGATACATCAATGCAGTTGGAGGCAATTTCTGGACATGGTATAAAACGACAGCCAATCTTTCCCCCTCCTTGGGGACAGGAGCATTCAGTGCTTCCAAAATCTACAAAGTAAGATTCTCCCTCTGGGACTTTCCCTTCCCGGAAGCCTGCTTGGACACAGTCGTAGTACTGGTAACCCTCACAGGTGCAGCCCCTTTGTGTGCAGGTAGGACAGCAGGCACCCTTCTCTAAAACTGTTTTAATGCAGTCTGAAAGCAGAGCGGGGCAGTCCACGCCTGTGCAGTCTTTCTGGCTTAGACAGGTGTCCATGCACAAAATCATCCCACATAAAAACAGTGTTACCCTCTGAATGTTCATTTTGCATCAGAATTTAATAATAAAAAATAAAAAAATTAAATATTTCAAGTCTTTTTTTAAAAGTGTCTTTTTAGGCTAGATTTTATTCCAGTGGATAAAACAAAGTTGTGTAGTAGTGTGGCCTGTGAAAAGAAACAGTGGTTATTGGTATATTCACATTACACAAAGGCAATCAGCTTAACAATAAATAAGTAACCTGTTATTTTATATATTTTTTTGAGGGGGGTTTACAGTTTTTATCAAAAATCACATTTCAACTATAGCCTATGGGACAATACAAAAAATGCACAATATTGTCCCAATAACAAGCATGATCATTGTTCTTAAATCTCTTAACATGGCTCAAAATTCATGAGTAACCTGATAATAAAAAAAATCCCCACCTTCAACATATTATTATGAGTCATGTGAAAATCTCCCATCCCTCGTTTCAACTTAATAACCAGTCTGCTTTAATTCTACCACCTGCAGAGAGTACATTTTCCATGCCATTGCCTACTCCTCTGGAATCACAGGACGAGAGAGCTGGGGTTTTTATTCTATGGAAAGTCAATATGTGGCCAAAACAATGCTGAAATAACAAAACCTCCCTTCCATGACAATGTTACAGTTTGCCACACCAAAACAGTATGTTGCGCAGAGTAGGCCTACTCCTTATCTGTGTTATCATTTTACAAGCAAATGTTAGTCCATTCTCAAACATTATTTTTGCCTGGCCGGAATATGGTGGGAATGTTTTGCAAATACTCTAAAGTCATTTGAGTTCATTGTTAATTTTCTGCTTATAATAACTGGGGGAGCATGACCTGTTTCAGCAAAGCGTGCTCTTGAAGGAAAAACACACAAATCATCCAGTGTAAACTATAGCCGAAGTCCTATACATAAGGACAGAAGCTATGTCCCATTACAGAGACCACGCACTTGGTAGGACGCAGTCTCGCGGTCTATGAAGGCTATAGCCTATGAAGGCCGATTTTAAGGCCGATTCCAAGGCCAACGAGCCTTGTTAAATGAGACGGTCTCCGCAGGTCTCCGTTTACGAGCATTTCCGGTTTACGTAACAAGCCGTTACCTTGCGTGACGACTCGCCGCTCCTGTGCTGCCTAGCAACCCTGATTGCTGCCAACGGAGACAGCCCTGTCAATGGAGGAAAAAAGAAAAAGAAGTTGCCTACCAGACGAAAAAAAAAGTACAAGAAAAAAAGAAAGGAAGATACAAGTTAAGAAGATGGAGCAACACGTTGCTGTTTTGTTATTTTTTATTTTATTTTATGCAATCTCTGAAAAAAACGCAATGAATTTTGGGATATGTTGGGCCACGAAGGATACATCTGATGCAGCCTTCAAAACCGTGAAACGAAGGCTATAGCTATGTCCCATTACAGAGACCACGCACTTGGTAGGATGCAGTCTCGCGGTCTATGAAGGCTATGAAGGCCGATTTTAAAGCCGATTCCAAGGCCAACGAGCCTTGTTAAATGAGACGGTCTCCGCAGGTCTCCGTTTACGAGCATTTCCGGTTTACGTAACAAGCCGTTACCTTGCGTGACGACTCGCCGCTCCTGTGCTGCCTAGCAACCCTGATTGCTGCCAACGGAGACAGCCCTGTCAATGGAGGAAAAAAGAAAAAGAAGTTGCCTACCAGACGAAAAAAAAAGTACAAGAAAAAAAGAAAGGAAGATACAAGTTAAGAAGATGGAGCAACACGTTGCTGTTTTGTTATTTTTTATTTTATTTTATGCAATCTCTGAAAAAAACGCAATGAATCTTGGGATATGTTGGGTCACGAAGGATACATCTGATGCAGCCTTCAAAACCGTGAAACGAAGGCTATAGCTATGTCCCATTACAGAGACCACGCACTTGGTAGGACGCAGTCTCGCGGTCTATGAAGGCTATAGCCTATGAAGGCCGATTTTAAAGCCGATTCCAAGGCCAACGAGCCTTGTTAAATGAGACGGTCTCCGCAGGTCTCCGTTTACGAGCATTTCCGGTTTACGTAACAAGCCGTTACATGGTTCCTACAGCTTAATGCAAGTTAAATTTAAGACTTTTTAAGACCTCTTTAATGCCACTTGAAATGAAATTTAAGACCAACAGACCAAAGGAAAAATGTATTGTCTCGGTGGTCAGACACCACAGTAACTCTGCTTTCAGCGTAGACGTCATTATCTGTAGCCTATCTGTTCAACCAACAAAATAATCTGTAGGCTATATGTATCTGTATTCGGACATGAAGCCGGAAATTGCCGGGGCTTATGTCCGTTTTTTTTTTTTTTTTTGCAATTATTGTCCCTTCAGTGCATCAAACTGATTTAATATTGGCATATCATTAATTATGAGATACATTTCTACCTGTACTTTTCATCCGTTTCTCTCTCTCATTATAAGTTATATGAACTGTCTGAGCCCCACTAGCCCTTTGACTAGGGGATATAATGAACATTCAGAATCTGAAAAAGAACAGTATTACATCACAGTAATTCAATTTGTCTGTTTTATTTAATTTTTTCATCTCTTTTTATTTTTAACTCGACAAAGTTTTATGATATATCGATCCGAGATCTAATCGATCTATTTTGCCCAATTTATTTCCCTCTACTCTCTCACTCACTCTGTCGCTCTCTCTCCCTTTTTTTCTAACTTGGTTCAAATGAATAATTACTTTGGATCAGGAAACAGCGTTTAGTGCTCTACAAGTGTTCAACGCACAAAGATTATACTTTTTTCAGCTTATCTCCTAGTTATAAACAGATTGTATGAACTAAACAGGCGAAGCGTCACATGTCGAATAGGCTATTTAAAGATCGATTTTGTCTATTTAATAGCATTATACAGCCCGCTGCCCGCTACTAGAGAGACGTGGTCCATGTTTAGAGGTCTGAAATAAATGAAAGGCAGGAAGGGCTGACGGTGACACGGGCTGCAGAAAATTCCAGCGGAATGGAGAGAGACCGCGGGTAACGGAGCCATGCATAAATGCAGCCGGTCTTTCTCCTCTCCGCCGCGGCAGCGGAGATGAACAGCTGATCGGTGCCAGTGCCACTATAGATAAGACAGCACGCGCTGCGTCAATTTAGCGCTTAATAAATAAATATTTTCCCCCCGAATATAACGAGACTATCGATCGATCTCATTATCCGTGCTTTTCCGAATAGCCTACACATGTTCGGATTCGGGCTCATCCCTGGTACGCGTGCAACCGAACATTGTCTGGAGATTTGGTGCTGCTGTCCCGGTTGTTGATATCGGAGGTGGAGCATGGAGGGGTGGAGGCACGGCACGACGAGTAGAACAGAACAGGGAAATACCTGGCGTTTGTTGACAGCTTGATTTTGAGGCTTTGTGTTTCGCGCTGTGCATTTACAACGTGCCTCGTATAAATTGCCGGGTAACGGTTTCAGCCAGGCAGAAAATTCCTTGTTGGATAGCCAAATTTTGTTGAATTTACACTTTCCCATGATGCGGGCCGACTGCTCTGAGTCACAGCCGCAAACAAATGTTTTGTTGGTTCCGCTCCTTTCTTTATATGTCCATGTTCCCCTCTCGTGATTGCGCGACATTAAACTATTCGGCAATTTATTAAAAAAATAAAAAATGTTACGTAGGCCTATTATTTTTAGATTTGAGACCAATTAGCCTACAGTCAGAAAATCCCACTTACCATGTGTTAACATTTTTAAGACCTTTGAAAGATGGATTTAAGACTTTTTAATGCTATGTAAGGCCTTTTTAGATTTATGAATTTAAGACTTTTTAAGACTTTTTAAGGATCCGTGGGAACCCTGCGTTACTCGCTGCTCCTGTGCTGCCTAGCAACCCTGATTGATGCCAACGGAGACAGCCCTGTCAATGGAGGAAAAAAGAAAAAGAAGTTGCCTACCAGACGAAAAAAAAAGTACAAGAAAAAAAGAAAGGAAGATACAAGTTAAGAAGATGGAGCAACACGTTGCTGTTTTGTTATTTTTTATTTTATTTTATGCAATCTCTGAAAAAAACGCAATGAATCTTGGGATATGTTGGGCCACGAAGGATAGGCTACATCTGATGCAGCCTTCAAAACCGTGAAACGAAGGCTGCATTTTTCGGCCGCATATGAGTAGCCTTGCAAGGAGCCTTGCAAATGGGACAGCCTTTGCGCGCCGCTATGACACAATCGGTCTTCAAATGCAGCCTACGTAGGCTGCAACCCCTGAATCAAGACACAGCCAGAGTGTGACAGGCCTGATCCTGTAGCCTAAGTGAGTGATGCGACTTCAAATCCGAGAGAGCATATTGAAAACCAGGTGTTTTCTATTTTACTTTTCCTGTTTTTCCACGTTGCTTGCATCTGTGCCAATGGCAAAGTGACTTGTTATGTGACATTTCATGCTATGTGAAGTCTGCTTCAAAATGAGAGATAAACTCAAAATTGTTTTTGCATGACAAACTCCTAGACATTCACTGCAGAAATGTTTCACACCAGATTTAATGGTGCTTTTCACCGCATATTGTTATCACACTTGTTCCCAAACTGCATGTCCTTGGAATAGATTCCCACCAAAAGAGGGGCAGCTACAGAAAGCAAAGGATGGAAGAGCTTTACAAATGACTTATTCTTCAATAAAAAAACAGCTTATCCTTGTGATAGTGAAGGTAAGCTGCAATATACACTATTTAGCATGTAGGTATAGCTGTAGCTCGTGATCATTTTAGAAAAAAATACATAGACAATATAGGGAACCTGGTTATTGCAACTTCACCTTCTTGCCCGCACATTGACATTGGGAAATCTAATTCCAACCTTTGTGCTGAGCCGATGCACCTAAAAAGTCATGAAAATGAGATCCAAAGACCTTAAAAATCATCCATTGGTCTTCCAAATAAATAAAAAAAACCTATGTAGCCTTGTCTTCCTTTATATTAGTACTCTGGCAAAGCGACATATGCAGCTCCATTAAGAGCATAAATGATGTCTTTGTGTGCTGCAGGTACCAAATCATACCATCTTGCAGATCTTTATTAATATGCACATGGTTTGTTGACCTCAGCCCTGAAAGCACTATAACAAAAACTCTCTGCAGTCATAGTAAATTAAGGGGGGGGGGATTTAAACACAGAAATAGGTCACTTGGTATTAAGGAAACCTGTTGGACTGAGAATAAAAGTGAACCTGTTTTTGTTATTTAAAATAAAGAATATTCTACTGTTGTTTGTTTAGTGTTGTTTGTTTATGTCCTGCTTAGCATTTCAAAGTGCAAATGTGTGCCCTGCCATCCAAGTTGCCCAAAATTCAAACACACTCCCACGTGCAAACACTTTTTTCCCTCACATCAACTAGGCTACTTCTTTCCTCCGCCCCCGAGCGAACACGCTGAACCGTCAATCACCAAATAGTGAATTGAAGTGAATTAACGAAACACTCTAGTCTAAAGCTTCTTTACAGTAGATTTCGTTGTGAAATTGAGGAATTCAGCAGCATTCGTTTTGATCAAACAGTGTCTCAGCATGTTGTACTTGTCACAGACATATCCTACACATTGAATAAAACATAGGCCTATAAGTTATAACTAAAGAGTTTATTTAACTCATCGGTGGATGATAGGATAGGCATAGGAAACAAAATGTAGGCGTTACATTTGTTTAAAAAAAGCCATCAGAGAAGGTAAAAAAAGGAAGAAAAAAATCAGTATTACAGTATTAATCTTAATCCAAATGCTTGTTTCTGTAGCCTACTCACACGCTGTCAATTCGTCAAGTGGAAATCAAAACGCTCAATGTGGACTATCAGTTCGTGCATAGCACAAACATCGATCGTTTTTATCAATAAAAAATCAAGTTGCCTACCTTACGTCTCCGACCCTGCAGCGCTGTTGTGCTCCGAAAGGAAACTTTGTGCGTAAAGTTTATGCCCTCACGCTCCGCACTTGGGAGGCTGGGAGAGCCCTCCGCTCCCTCTCTTTTGGAGGGTGGGGGGCGGGACAAAGTTCCTTACTCTTTCGAAATGATGCCTGGTCCCTATTCCGCATAACAATTATCCAAAATGCGAGCAATGATTTAACACACTGTGTGTTGTCAGTGGAAAATACATGCTGGAAGTTCACATAGGAGACACATCAATTAATATTAGTGCCAATGGTCTTGTAATGGTCTAAGAATAGACCTACAGTGGCATGGAATGAAAATCACTGAATTTTCACTTTTCTTGTGTAGATCTATTTGTACTTATGTGTAAATTCAAAAGTATTATTGTCTTAACTCAGTTGCCCGTATTTGAAGCTACACAGCTTCCAATGTGACGCCAAATGATTGACTGATGTGCTGATTAGTCCTGGAAATGCCAACCACACTGAGAAATCAATCTCATACAAGCATCATCAGACATCTCGTGATGTCTTTTGCCCTTTGTCGACATAGTCTTTTGATGATGGATTGTATTACAGCTGTAATGACTGAAATTCAATACAGTCAATTACAAATCTTTCTTCTAAACAGACTTCAGTGAATACGTTTTTTAGCGGCTGTTGGCTCTCGGTTTGATCTTCAGGGTCATTGAGTCACTACTAAGAATATATAAAGCCAAAAGCTGCCCCAGTGAATGAATGAATAGACTGATCAGACAGGCACACTGGGCACGGGGGCCTTTGGCCACTTTGTTTAAGGGGTCTCCCTTGACTAATCAGTGACAGAGAGGAGTCAGTAGTTTTGTCTCTTCATTATAATGAAAGCAATGCACTGCTGCACACAATTCACACGCTGTAAAGATGCCCCCTAGATACTCCGATGTTTGAATGAAATGTTTGCCTCACACGTAATGCTCAAATGAGCTTAAAAATGACTGTCCTTTTTACATTTATGACCTGCTGTGAGCAGTTCATGGATCAAAACATGAAAAGAACTGCAACCCCATGCTATACATAATAACTCTTTGAGTTGATAACACACCCCACTCATCCTCTAAGCATGTTTACAGCCACTCACATGACTTGCATAACTTCATACTGGTGACAGCTGAGTGTTACATGTGATCTCAGTCTGACCTGAGCCCGAGTTCAACTTGTGATTGACCCTCTCCTATGATCATTAATAACCTGAATGCAAGAGCTAACTGACATGAGCTATGAGCTAAGTGGCCCCGGAGCTGGCCATGTTGTCACTCTTCTGTATAGGCTTGCCCTGCCCTCCTCAAACACAACAGAGCAGCACCCATAAGCTGCTGACCCATATAGGCAAATAAAAACACAATCAAAGGCTATAAGGATTCACATGTGCCTTTCTTACACAAATGTTTTCTAAATAAGAAATTGTAATAAACATTACCTGTGGTCACTCATTTCGCTCACAACACACTGTCTACACTGTTCAGGCAATTACCATGGAAAAGGTAGATTATCCCTTGTGCCATTTCAACAACTACAGCTATGGAAAAGTTCAAGAGACTGCTCAAAATGATCAGTGTCTCTATTTTAACTAAAATGAGTCAAATGAAAATTTGTTTTGTTCTTTACAGCTAACAACATTTCTCACAAATTGCAACTAAAAATGTTGTAATTTAGAGCCTTTTTCATTAACTCATGTGGTCATGTCGATTTAAGAGTGGTTTCTTAACTTTTGTCCAGACCTATAGCATGCACTGGTTTCTGAACAGAATTGTACACTTCCAACAGTCTACATAACCATAAATCAGCTCTGTAATGAATACAAAAAACACAAATGCCCCCACGTGCCTTGTAGGTTTAGAACATTTGATGTCCTCTGACTCAGGGAAAAATGTCCTCATGACACAGGCAGGGACCAAATGGTCTGTTTCCCCCCACAGTAGTTGACCTCTGCTGACTCTGCCTGGGCTTGAAATGCTCAGTTCAGTAATGGCTCTGAGCCTGCGAGATAATGTCATCTGACACGCACTGAGTTGGGAGAGGTAATTGCACCTCACACTGTTGTAATTTCCCATTCATGCATGTTTGAATGGTGACTTATGCCACTACTAATTGCCGAGCCCACTGACTGCAACCCTGCCTCGTAATAAAGTAGCTAATGGGCACTTTCCTCTGTTTCACGCAAAGGATATTGAATAAGAGTTAGCAGTTGAATACACTGTGTTTATTATTTGTTCTCCGAGCAAAGTGAAGTCATTCTTGCCTCAGTCCTTTTTGATGGGAGCATAGCCTTAACACACTTCACGGTTTTCATTAAAACTGATGCCAGTGATGGTGACATCATTGTGTACTTGGGCCTCCTAATACAACAGCCCTTAATGTTATCTGTCCATTCATTGTGTGATACAGTGTCCTGATCTTCTGCTTGTATTTAAACAGGTGGATTACGCCTTGTAGTGTCGTAACCTTTGTTAGATCATAGCCGTAATGTGTGGGGTGGTCTAAAGTAATATGTTGTAAACCTCAGTCTGTTATCTGTTCATTTCATAGTAATATAGAGTAATTTCACCTGAGTGTGTAACCATCCATAAACATCATTTCATTACAGCATTGGGCAAGGATTAGGCAAGAACACCAGCAGCAAGAACACACACATACAAAGTGTCAAATTTAAAATTTTAAAGTTATAGTGTGTAACCTATTTTGCCCACATGAGGAATTCTAAGTAATTACACTCTCTGTGTATCTACGGGTAAATGAGATAAGCCTTTGGTGATGGCGCATGGACTTTATACCTTCCACTCTATGTCTAAGTTGTTATGCTTAGCAGTATAGAATCGACAACTGAAACATTTCTTTGGGGCTTCTTGGGATTTTTCTGAGCTCCCACAGACTGTTAACACTGCCATACTGAGAATTACAGAGATCATTTTTGGGGGCTGATAAGCTTAATCAACTTTGTGTCAACTCATTTGGCAATTGCTTGAAATGTAACCTACATTTATTTATATGAATAAGTTAGGCTTTAATCTTCTAATCATAGTATTTTGGCAGTGACAGTGACAAAAACCTCATATGTGTTTAATGAGCAGTATGTGTTGAAAATGCTCTAAAAGAAAAATCTACGTGTAAAAATATGTTCTCTATCAACACACTGCTGCAGGTCTAAAGTAAACCAGCAAAGACAGGGAACTGTGGCTCTGTAGGGGGCTGGGGGGCTACGCCAAGGGGAATTAAGACCCAAATGTAACGTGGTGAAAGTGACTCCCCACCTGGGTCCTGTAAAGACTTTCCAGGGTCTAGTTAAAAGGCATGTCTAATGTGGGCCAGCAGCCCCACATTACAAGAGCTTCAGGCTTAGCTATGAAAAGGCAACATTGCTTATTTCTGCTTCACTACTGCATTGAATATTTATATTTTAAACGTGCACAGTGTGATATCAAACCCAGGTAGTTAAAATATTCTAATGTCATCATATATATATAGACTATTACTGAAATAATTTTACTTGAGGTACATTTAAATGAAGTTCAATCTATTCAAATTGAGAATAAATAGTTTTTATGTTAACATTAAAGAAGGGGGCACATGGAAGTATTGGGGCAAGATGACCTCCGTTGTTCATGCCATAGACCTGCTAATACAAACCCACTCAGCCATGGAAATGGCAAGGGGATTTAAAGCATGTAGTTAAAATTGTGTAAAGGGATTTAATACTTACATGACAGCTCTGTATGAAGGCCCTGTTTTACTTTACGAGGACTAGGTTAATCTGAAAGTGATGAATATATAAGGAAATAAAACAGATCACTGAGAGAAAAAAACTGCAGTCAAGACCCTCTGGACATCAATAGTCCTATCACACACAGAGTTGTGCCGTGGTGATCATTTGAGCTAATCCCCAAAGGATTTCCCTGGATAGCAACACCTTTTCATTATGCCCGCCTTCAGTAGTTTGCTTTTTACTGTGCCTCACACCTAGGGGACCTTTAAGCCGTGTGCCTCCCTAAACTAATTAAAGCAGTGACCCTTCCAAAGCCTATTACATTTATGTTGAGAGTGGAGGCACCGGTTGAGAACATTGCCATAGAGTATGCATTTAAAATAAGTGCTATAGCCTCCTTCACCCACTTTTTTGGACCAAACCGAGCATGGTGGCCAAGAAAAAGTTTCCGAATTTACAGCAGGAAGGATGTGACTGCTGATGCGTGCCAGATGAGGACACACCGATCAGAATGCTAGCCATGTGTGACATTGGAAAATATTTGATGTGTACCATATGGGGGTTTCTGCATGTCTTCAGTTCAATAAATGCTTTGGTGGTTATACAGTAAGTGTAGTATATAATGCTGCCACCATTGCCATCTATACAAGGGGGTTTCCATTATATATAAAACAATGGAAACTAAAAGGTCAACCTCTGTCGATTTTTTCTATGTACTGAAATCATTCACTTTTAAAGGTTATGATAGTTTCACTCACCAATTATGCAGGCTAGTGAGAACATATTAAACAAAATATGTCCACCATTTGAGAACCTTCCACTTTTTTTTAATAGGATGTACTTAATGGTTCCTAAGCTCTAAATACCAGATTTGTACATAATACATCGCAGCTATCCAAGGCCCAATCCAATAACAACCCTATTACCATCACTTTTCCCTTTGAATGAGTTCAGTGTGGTTCTTCAAACGAATATGAGCCTCCATGTTAAGTGCTACAGACACAATGCGTGACTTTCAGGTCTTGGTTTCCATGTTCTCAGACATTACATAATTCACACCTAACATCAATTGTACTCACATTGCTCATGGATCCAGTACAACAATGACACTAAATTGTAGGACTGAAATACACAAAGAGCGGCATTGTCAAAAATAAATGAAAGTTGTACCCTCTTCTCAGGTTTTGTTCAATACCTGTCAGTGCATTGAATAAATATATGACATTTTATTTCAACTCAAATTAGCCTGAAAAAGTCAAACAAAGCTGGGCCAGCTATCACTTCAGTCAATGTTACCCTTGTAGCGTGAATACAGTATATCATATGTCTAGATTTCTGCAGTGGGAACTCTATTGTTGGCATTAAAGCCAGCCTATTGGAAGTCAGCACCAGTCAGTGATTGGGCTTTGAATGCTGATGCATTCTGTCTCAAATGATAGGTCATCTTGGCACCAAGCAGCATTATGCAAAAAAACAAAACTTCAAAACCAAAGTGTAACTTCTAATCAATATGCGCATTTCTCTGTTTCCAGAAACTAGAGGCACACAAGAGGAGAATTGCTGTTATAACTTCAAAGTGGATGAGAGAATGGATCAAAAATACTGCAGCCAATTGCACTGAGAATAGCCTACATGACTAACATTCTGTTAGTAATTCACATTTGAACTCAGGACCAATTTTAATGCCAGAAAATGATCTCACACACATACAAAGAAAGGGGGAATTACATTTTAGATGCTCTTGATTTCAACCACTGTTAATGTGGTACATAGCCTTGCTTGGTTGAAGGGCGCTGGTGACATTTCCATTTGTTTACATATGTAATAGCCTATATGAGGAACCCATCCCTTCTTCTTACGTGCCTGGATGAGAATCATACAGGAAGCAGTCAGTGACACCTAGGGGTGAAAAGTCATACACTGCATGTTCTTGACTGAAGCTATGTCCCATTACAGAGACCACGCACTTGGTAGGACGCAGTCTCGCGGTCTATGAAGGCTATAGCCTATGAAGGCCGATTTTAAGGCCGATTCCAAGGCCAACGAGCCTTGTTAAATGAGACGGTCTCCGCAGGTCTCCGTTTACGAGCATTTCTGGTTTACGTAACAAGCGGTTACCTTGCGTGACGACTCGCCGCTCCTGTGCTGCCTAGCAACCCTGATTGCTGCCAACGGAGACAGCCCTGTCAATGGAGGAAAAAAGAAAAAGAAGTTGCCTACCAGACGAAAAGAAAAAAAAGTACAAGAAAAAAAGAAAGGAAGATACAAGTTAAGAAGATGGAGCAACACGTTGCTGTTTTGTTATTTTTTATTTTATTTTATGCAATCTCTGAAAAAAACGCAATGAATCTTGGGATATGTTGGGCCACGAAGGATACATCTGATGCAGCCTTCAAAACCGTGAAACGAAGGCTGCATTTCTCGGCCGCATATGAGGAGCCTTGCAAGGAGCCTTGCAAATGGGACAGCCTTTGCGCGCCGCTATGACGCAATCGGTCTTCAAATGCAGCCTACGTAGGCTGCAACCCCTGAATCAAGACACAGCCTTGAATGCTGAAGACAGACAGACAACTCTGGTTGCATCAACACGACATAAAGCAAGAATGCATGACTGCCAGACGGTCTGCTTTGTCTGGTCATTCACCTTGATTTATAGTATATCCAAAACCAATCATAGGCTACTGTAAACAAATCAGTCAGTTTCTTCTGTCATCCAACTTTAAAATACCCTGCTGTAAATAAAATTAATTCCTCATTCAGAGCAGACATTTATTGTGTAGCCTAGTAGTACAGGCCAATTTTTGATTAGTGTTTTAATGACTTTAATTCATTTTCCACAGATCTATTGGCAGAGGATGACTCAGACACTTAGTTGCTACAGCTACTGTATATCAAGAATGTAGGCTAAGTTATCAGGTAGCATACGTTCATTGCTGAGGCCACCCTTCATAATGGTATATCATATTGGATTGCGTGGTTGTGTTTTAAGCTTTGGCCACAACTACATACAGTAGGCCTAGCTAGGCTACATGAGAGGAACACAATATTTAAAATAACTGTCAATATATTATACAACACCAGTCTACTACAACAGGATTCAATTATACACTAGATTTGAATATACATTATTTGGTTATAGTGAGATAAAAACGGCATATAATTAAATTAATATAAATTAATTTCAATAATCAACTGCTGACAAAAATAACAAACTGTACCTTTAAGAATGAGCGTCATCATGCCTCCGGTTGCCCGCCGTCGTCTGTGACGTTATCTCACTCATTCTCCCGACATGCTCACTGGAAATCCAATTATTGCTAATGGCGGTTGTTTGTACAAAATATACATATTTTAAGCTGTCGATTGCTAACCGTGTACATTGACATACAACTGGGGAGTACAAAGTATTAGTCGCTGTGTGTTTCGAAGCATTTGACAGCATAAACAAAGCGAAGGACAAGGGAGGGGGGGGGGGGACATTGTAACTGCTGTCTGTTATTATCATGTGGCTTCCCGGTGTTTCCGTTATCTCCTGAGTCGAACTGAAACTGAGACGGAAGACGGCGTGTGTGAGTTCAGATAGAGCTTAAGTTGTGATGTTATCTCCCGAAAAGACGAATGTCTCAGAGCCACAACTACAACCAAAACTACTGCTCAAAACAGATAACTTAATGGGACGGAGGAAGTTTAGCTAGTTCAGAAACACAACGCTCATTCATTCGACCGGTGCCAAGAAATCTCATGTGGCGGAAATGATTTCGTCCGGATTATCAGCGTTTGTATTGCTATTATTTGCAACCGTTATTCAAGTTAACGGTACCTCGAAACTCAACATCCCCAGAGTGTTGCTACCGCTTGCGAGAACTACAAAAATTTCCTACACCTTGGAAACCACTGAAGGTTGCTACAGATGGTGAGTAGTAAAGCATGCGGGTGTCATATTTCATGGGGCATTTGAGGCCACATGGCCAAGTCTACTGTATGAACTGTTGTCAGGTCATGGCGATATGTGGGTGCCTGAGAACGGCTAAACCATGGAGTTAAAAATTGATTTCTACGGACTTTTTTTTATACTTTTGTTCGTGTCTTGTGTTCAACTTTTAAATCCATCAACTTTAACAGTAAAGCTGCAGCTCCAAACCCAAGTATAAACATGTTATTTCACCCCAAATTCTTAACTTTTTTTTACATGAACTGTTTCTATGTATTTTTTTGTAATTACATTTTTCAAATACTTTGGTTTTAATCTTCTTTTTGTATCAACTTACATTTCTACTATAGAGGTTGTAATAGTATCAATTGTGTTGTCTTATTTCATCATTTCACAAGCCTGAGTTAGTGAAAGATAGCTTTTATTAATTTATTTGTCTGGTCATTTCCTTCCAGGTCGTCCACCAGACCAGAGGTCGCAAGCGTCCGGGCTGTGGATGAAGAGAGCGGCAGAGGCTGCTCCAGAAGAGCTTCTCTTCAGGCTCTCTCCACCCAGCCCTCCAGACTGACCAGCATCATTCTGGCTGAAGATGTTGGTAAGTACACTGTGTACACTATATTATTTATTTAACAATTGTTAACAAAAGTGGCTCATTCTAGAGCTGTTGCAATGCGTGAGTTTGGAAAAAATAATCTGTGCATAATTTTGTCCCGTTGTACATTTTCTGAATTTTTTTGAGTCAATGGAGAAGCAGACAAGCAAATAAACATACTATAATAGCATTAAAGATCAGTTGTAGAAGTAATAGTAGGTAAAGCCACGGAACAAGGTGTAAGTACAGTATATGGGATATACAGTATGAAATACTACTGAAATGTCCTAAAAAGTAATCTCCTATACATAATCCTATAAAATATACAATGGTCTTTGTTTAAAATGCTGATGATGTAAAAATGTGCTTTGTTCCCCCTAAAAATTGCAAGTTATGGAATTTGTGTAATTGCACAAGACATTTTTTCACCCTTCCCATTTTTTGTTTGTGTGAAATGTGGCATGTCATGTCTTGCCTTCGTTACTGTTAGCTGTAAGCATCAGCTTTGTTTTGAATAACAGACACATTGGCCCATACCATACATCCTAATTGTTTCTTTTTAAACAAACAAAACAAAAACAAAGTAAGACCATCTGTTCAGACCACAGTCACTGGCTTTGAATGGGGTCTAACAAACTGTAGCTGTGTTAGATTTGCCAAAACAGAATCTGATATAATCTCATAGCTCGTGCCACAGCCCATTTACAAGACCAGAGAAACCACAACATTTCACTGGATATTAGCTGTAAAGCATTTTGCCAGCAGCAGAGAATGATTCAGATCCCTCACTCTCATTTGCCATTTCCACACATTTGGTAGAGTATCTGTTTGATACAGGAAGAAGATTCTTGTGCTGTGTGCTTCAACAAAAATGACTGCTCCGCCTATTTAAATGACTGGTTCTATTAAGCCCAGTTCAGACCAAAGATTGGCCTTGCAACGAGACGCAACTGCTCGCAACGAGCTGGCCTGGACGTTTTAAAACTGGACCTTGCGATTTGACATGTTGAATCTTCAGCGACTCCTTGCAAAGCGCTGCAACGAGCAGTTCACACTGCTGCGATTTCTCCCCCGCAACGTTCTAAAACCGTCTCGTCGCAAGCAGTTGCAAGGCAAATCTTTGGTCTGAACTGGGCTTTAAAGCACCTAGCCATTCATTTCTCCGCTTTTCCATGTTTGTTGAAAGTACATTATAGTAGTAGTACTCTATACAGTATATACTGTATATGTGATATTTTGTCCCCTCTTTCATTTGCAGTTACAGGACAAGTACTGCGCTGTGACGCTATTGTCGACATCATCAAGGAGATCCAGATAGTGTCGACCACTAGAGAGCTTCATCTTGAGGACTCACCACTGGTACTCAAAATTCATGCACTGGACTCTGAAGGTGACTTGTACTAGCTTACCACAGTATAATGGATTTTTCGCCATAGGCTACTGGTCTTATTGATAATAAATAGCCCCTTAAGATTAATAAGCATACTTTACATCGATACATGTAATATTACACAATTGTGCTATTGTAGGGAGACCACGCCATATTGTTTTTTTTCTGCTGCTTTGAGGATTTCTCAGAGTAATGAGGTCTCTGGCTCTAAGCAGCATTTTCTAACCCCTCAGGCTCCTACTGTGAGGTGGCTGTTTGTTCTGTTCGACCGAGTCCATTTGAGGCTGAGCACTCGGTTTAATGAGCTGTAGCTACAGACTGATTCTTTCCAACGATGACTGTAGGGCCTGGTGTTTTGTTTTTGTTTCCTTTTAGTTTAAAAGTGATTTTTCAATTCCTCAGATGGAGTCGATTGAAAATACTGCAGCAAGTATCCTGTGATGAAATGCCTATTGGGTTTTGTTTGGTTTGGAGATAATTTGACTTGACAAGAGCTTTCAGAAAAAAGTTTAGTGACCTGAGCCTTAAAACTCCCAAGTTCAAAGTTGTATGACTAAAAGAAGAGTCTTGTATTATTTTCTGTTGCAGGAAACACCTTCAGCGACCTTTCAGGTCTAACGTTTGACTGGACCTTAGTGAAAGATGTAGATGTGAATGGACTCTCTGACTCCTACAATTCATTACGGTAGGTTTCCCCTGTGTTAATATTCCATTCAAACTTCAATTAGCAGTCTTGTTTGTTTAACCAAACCTAGTAGACAATCAACCTGCAGTACATTGATTTAACAGTTTAACCATACAACTATAAAAGATACAGTCTTATCAAAGTAGTGTCATGTTGCGGATTTGCTTCCTGATTCCTCTTCTTCCTCTCTTTTCCTCCCTCAAGGGTACTCAAATTCTCAGAGTCTACGTACACACCCCCTGGATATATATCTGAAATGGAGCGTGTTGGGAAACAGGGCGATATTATTTTGGTGTCAGGACTGAAAACGGGACATGCCAAATTGAAGGCTAAAATACAAGAGCCATTGTATAAGGTAAGCTGTTCAGAGGTAAAAAAATAAATAAATAAAAAATACAATATGTATTGTTTATATCTAGTTTGCAGCTGACACCAAAAGAGACTTGAAATATTTCATTTTATAGTTACAGCCAAAGACAGCCTGGTCTGTTTTTTAATATGAAAAAGGAAATAAGATGATCTTAGTAAATCTCCTGAGATGCAGACTTCAACCACGTGCACTTTAAGGCGGGAAGCTGAAGTTGTGTTGTCCTGTTGCCATGGTTTCTGTGTCACAGGATGTGGGCGCGGCGGAGGTGAGGCTGCTGATTTTAGAGAACATCCTGCTGATGCCCGCACATGATGTCTACTTAATGGCGGGAACTTCCATCCGATATAAAGTCCTGAAGATAAGACAGGGCACCATCACAGGTCTGACTCTTGTTTACCACCAAATAAAGTACATTATTCAATTTTTACTTCAGCTAATGTACTGTTTCAGAAGCTTTAAACTCACAGCTCGGTCTCATACCTTAAATATGAATAACAAATGTGGTTTAGTCATCGATGTCTCTCACTGTGACTAAATAAGTGGAGCAACTGTGCCATCATCTGTCCAGTTTCATATTTGACAAGTATGGAAAATGCCAGCCCTAAAACTCATTTCTGTTTGTGTTTTTTCTTTTTCTTTTTTTTGCAGAGGTCTCTATGCCCAGTGATCAGTATGAACTGCACCTTCAGAACAGCGTGGTGGGCACTAATGGAAACCCAGAAGTTGCTGTGGCCAGTCTGGATCAAAGCATCTCCACAGTTACAGCAATTCAATTGGGACACATGAACGTGGTGCTGGATCATAAGAGTATCCTTTCGACAAATCGTACTTAGCACTCCGTTGCAGTTATTACAATGGTTTCATGTTCTTTTCCTTGAGTTGAGAATATATAGTGTGGGATTTTGTCTAACCGTAACTGCTGCGATGAAGGGGTGTTTATGTCAAATCTTGTTCTCTATCTGTGAGCAGACAGCCTGATTCAAATGCCAACTAGAAGTAGTGTTGTGCATTTGGCAAACAAATCAAGAGTGTTTGGAGCTGTCACTGTCAATGAGTGTGTCTGGCTTAATTTTCCTTAGTAGCTTTTACCTAGGCATTCGAATGCAAGGAGTGTCTCGCCTACCCAACAGCACATTGTATGTGGTTGAACCAGCATACCTAGGTCTGTTTTTATGTCCGTATCATTGAAAACATGATGAAATATTTCATAGTCTCAGTACTTGAAAGATGTAGCTAACCTCTGTCTTCTCTGTAATTTGTTTAGGTTTTAAGATTCATCCAGGAGACAGCTGGGTTCTGGAAACAGGCAGAGTGTATGAAATCATCATTGAAGTGTTTGATAAATCTGGCAGCAAATTTCACCTCTCTGATGTAAGTGTGCTTCAATAAAACTGCTATGTATTATATTTCCAATTTTATCATAAGTAAAGAACACAACCTCTGTTGCATTTATATAAGCAGTCTACATTTTTTGTTTGCTTTTTGCCCCACAAATAATTATTTTCATTGGCTCTGTTTTTTGTTGCTTTGTATTAGTAATATTATATTATATAATAAGTCGCATTGCACAAATATTGGGCCAGCATTCCAAATGATTTTCTTAGTTCTTGTATAATGGAATAGTGGAAAATGCTTTGGTCATCTTTGAAGTAGATACAGCCTGAGGGGCCCTTTACACGGTGAACACGTGACAGTTTTCCCGTTTTTGTTTAAAAAAAAAAAAAAAAAAAAAAAAAAAAAAAAAAAAAACCCGTTCAGACGCAATTTATTTGAAATATTCACTAGTACACATGTTTTCAGAGGAAACGAGCCGAAATCGCTGTAGTAGGTATGCCAAGCCAATAGTCAGCGGTGACACTTGGCCTAGTAGATATATCTTCCGGTACAGTTTGATGCATACAACCTTACTGTATCCGAAAATTAATGCCACTAACGTTCATAAAGCGGTTGGTGTAAGCTTGGGGTTACAAGTATTGTAAATGACAAGCTTTCTGTCCTCTTATTTCACCACATTGAACTCGTGAAAACAGAAGACATGCTGATAGTGAAGGGGCTTTGTGAGCGTCTACTTTCCTGTTAGGCGTACTTCAAAATAAAAGTCAACTCACGTTTGTCCAGTGAAATGCTATTAATGTTTAGCCAGTGAAATGCTTTTACTGTGAAGCCGTAGCCTTAATGCTCCTTTTGTTGAACAGTAACTTAACCGCTGCGTGCTGAACTAAGGATAGTGTTTTTTTATGTAGGGAGAGCCGTGTCCCTGGCATATTTTGTCCTTCTCAAAAAATTAGCATATTGTGATAAAGTTGATTATTTTCCATAATGTAATGATAATAATTGAACTTTCATATATTTTAGATTCATTGCACACCAACTGAAATATTTCAGGTCTTTTGTTGTTTTAATACTGATGATTTTGGCATACAGCTCATGAAAACCCCAAATTCCTATCTCAAAAAATTAGCATATCATGAAAAGGTACTCTAAACGAGCTCTTAACCTAATCATCTGAATCAACTAATTAACTCTAAACACCTGCAAAAGATTCCTGAGGCTTTTAAAAACTCCCAGCCTGGTTCATTACTCAAAACCGCAATCATGGGTAAGACTGCCGACCTGACTGCTGTCCAGAAGGCCATCATTGACACCCTCAAGCAAGAGGGTAAGACAGAAAGAAATTTCTGAGCGAATAGGCTGTTCCCAGAGTGCTGTATCAAGGCACCTCAGTGGGAAGTCTGTGGGAAGGAAAAAGTGTGGCAGAAAACGCTGCACAACCAGAAGAGGTGACCGGACCCTGAGGAGGATTGTGGAGAAGGGCCGATTCCAGACCTTGGGGGACCTGCGGAAGCAGTGGACTGAGTCTGGAGTAGAAACATCCAGAGCCAACGTGCACAGGCGTGTGCAGGAAATGGGCAACAGGTGCCGCATTCCCCAGGTCAAGCCACTTTTGAACCAGAAACAGCGGCAGAAGCGCCTGACCTGGGCTACAGAGAAGCAGCAATGGACTGTTGGTCAGTGGTCCAAAGTACTTTTTTTGGATGAAAGCAAATTTTGCATGTCATTCGGAAATCAAGGTGCCAGAGTCTGGAGGAAGACTGGGGAGAAGGAAATGCCAAAATGCCTGAAGTCCAGTGTCAAGTACCCACAGTCAGTGATGGTCTGGGGTGCCATGTCAGCTGCTGGTGTTGGTCCACTGTGTTTTATCAAAGGCAGGGTCAATGCAGCTAGCTATCAGGAGATTTTGGAGCACTCCATGCTTCCATCTGCTGAAAAGCTTTATGGAGATGAAGATTTAATTTCATTCATTTCTCACAGTGCCAAAACCACTGGTAAATGGTTTACTGACCATGGCATTACTGTGCTCAATTGGCCTGCCAACTCTGAACCCCATAGAGAATCTGTGGGATATTGTGAAGAGGAAGTTGAGAGACACCAGACCCAACACTGGATGAGCTTAAGGCCGCTATCGAAGCATCCTGGGCCTCCATAACACCTCAGCAGTGCCACTGGCAGATTGCCTCCATGCCACGCCGCATTGAAGCAGTCATTTCTGCGAAAGGATTCCCGACCAAGTATTGAGTGCATAACTGAACATAATTATTTGAAGGTTGACTTTTTTGTATTAAAAACACTTTTCTTTTATTGGTCGGATGAAATATGCTAATTTTTTGAGATAGGGATTTTTGGTTTTTCTTTACTTTTTTGCCAAAATCATCAATATTAAAACAATAAAAGGCTTGAACTACTTCAGTTGTGTGTAATTAATCTAAAATATATGAAAGTCTAATGTTTATCAGTACATTACAGAAAATATTGAACTTTATCACAATATGCTAATTTTTTGTGAAGGACCTGTAGAAGCTACACACGTTTATTTTGCTAGAAAAACCGACAGAGCACAAATCTTTCCCCAGACAAAGTGGCGGGTGGTCACAGTGATGGTGCCGATGAGACACCGTGCATGTTATGTTGTCTTCTAACTTTATAACTCGCGTGTGGGTATTTTAACAGCAAATGTTATAGACTGTGAAGTGGAGCGGTGACGTCAGCGTTACCAGGGAAAATGGTTTCTTGTGTTTTCCAAAAGATCCTCCCTGGGAGTTCATCTCAAAAATTTGCGGTTTCATGCCTGCGTTTGCTGTTTTCATGTAAATGATATAGTGCATCCGCGAAAATATTTTGGCGTATGCACCGTTTCCTGTTGTCGTATAAACAGCCCCTGAAACACATCCGAGAGCCGAGATTTGTTGAGCCTCCCTTTGCTAGCCCACAACTTTTATTAACCAACATTTCGTACCATTGATGAGGGAATGGTCGCCATTTAAGCATGAACAAATCAAATTATTGACACGCAAAATAAAAAAAAACAGAGTCTGTAAAAGTTTCAAACCAGGCTTCTGTCTAGAATCACACACACACACACACACACACACACACACACACACACACACACACACACACACACACACACACACACACACACACACACACACACACACACACACACACACACAGAGGCAGTAGTAAAAATCTGCATGTGTTTTTTTAATTTGTTGCAGAATGTCCGTATTGGCACTGGTTTCCCCGGGGAGTTCTTTGAACTCCAGCAGTCTTCTGTAAATGGATCTTATCATCGTGTCAAAGCACTGCAAGAGGGGCTGACTCTCATCGACGCTATGTTAAGTGGTGTTGTGGATGAAGTGAGTTTAATTGCAACTGTGACCCTTTTTATGCGTCTGTATTTCTGTTGAAGCATCATTACTGCATTCATTCTCTGGCTATTTTCTGACACTTCAATAGAGAGAGCTTAATCATTTCCTGTGGCCTCTGTTCTGTTTTCAGAGTGGAAAGGTCCATCCACTCGCCAACCCAGTCCACAATGAACAGGATGTCGAAATCTATAACCCCATAGTGCTTAGTCCCAGTATTCTCACATTTCCATGGCAACCTAGGATTGGAGCTTATCAGTACACAATAAAGGTAATTGTTCTTTGCCAGACGATATGCCAATAAGGCCAAAGTGTCGAGCATTTCACACCTCTTGTGTGTTTGTAGCGATTACTCTCATTCATATTGCCAAATGTCATTCATTAATGGTAGATCCTTTTCTGTGATGCTTGTGACAGGCGACAGGAGGGAGTGGAAATTTCAGCTGGTCTTCCTCCAATAAAGCTGTCGCCACGGTGACTGTGAAAGGAGTGATGACAACAGTCAGTGACGTTGGCGTCAGCGTAATTTTTGCTCACGATCTACGCAACCCTCTACACTTCGGCCAGACCAAAGTAAGTTGGCATTGTAAAATGTCAGGCGGTGAAACAACACACATGTTAAATATGGATATTAAATAGCACAGTTTCAAATACTGATTACTTTATAGATTTCATTTTTAGTTATTGTGAGATTTCACTTTAGCAATTAAGCATTTAGTAAATTTTTTACAGTACGGTACAGTTTTATTAAAGTAGATTCTTTTTTTATGACTAAACTCGAAGATATTTGTCGGGAAATTCAATATTCCGACATATCTGTAATAGAAGACTAAACTCACAGAGAATTTAAGAATTTAATGACATGATACAATAAGATAAAACAACAGAGTCACAGAGTAAAGTTGATTCAGAAACCTGCAGGGAGACAGCCCAGGAGGGGACTGCCTGCCTGAACAGTATTTTCAGAGAGCCTTTATGCCTCTTCAGGTGTGCTTGGACTGGCCTCAGGGTAAACAGGGGAACAGTTGGTCTTGTGTTTATATTGTATTGAGGAACTAGATATCTTCAAAGGGACAGGTAAACCCAGTTTGATCGCCCCCAATAAACATTCCACATACACTACAGTTATCTAAGAATCTCTTGACTTCCTAACACATAATGACTAGAGCAATATTACAAGAGAATAATTGTAGAAATACATTACTACAAATAATTCTGCCCTCACAGTATTTAAGGAGATAAAGACTCAAATTATCAATTTTTTGTTAAAACAAAACTATTGCCTTGAATATATTTTGCTTTCAGAGGGGTTGAAAGGGACTTTTAAAAGAGAGCACTGGGGTAGATATAGATGCTCCGAAAAGTGCTCCTCCATCATTGCGGTTAACAAAGTAGCTACTGCTTAATTCCGTCACAGTAAGCCTTCACTCTTGATGCAGATTTCACAGTAAACGTTCTTACTTATTTGGCATCATTGGATTTTATTACTTTTTCAAAGTCAGCAGTATTTATCCACCTTTTTGAATTAAAACTATTTCAATTTAAAAAATGTAGGAGAGCTAGAGAAACAACTTTTCACTTGTTCAAGTTTCCTTGGACTTTTTCCATCCTAACATTTTTAGCAAAGGTTGTGATTTGTACTTTATCTAATGGAAGTATTTTATGTAATCAGCGAGGTTGTGTAAAATAATTGTAAACAAAACAGATTTAGTTTTTTTAGCATTAATCACAAAAACAGAAAATTGTTGGGGCACTCCGTAGGGGTAGTGGGTAGAGCGCATACCATGTGGACTCAGTCCTTGGAGCAGTGGTCGTGGGCTCGAATCCGACCCCTGGGCCTTTAATGCATGACATCCCCCCTCTCTCTGTCTCCCCATTTCAACTATGTTTCTCCATACTGTCAAATAAAGCTTGAAAATGCCCAAAAAAATCTTGAAACTTTTTTTTTTTCTTTTATTGTTCAAAAAGAATACACATTGCTGTCTAATAACTTCAGTCTGCCTATTTTAATATCATTCCCAACTCTCAATCCAACACTATTTAACACCTCTTGCTGTTTTCCCTCAGGTGTACGTTGTTGAGCCTGTGGCCATGGACTTTGCTCCTTGCCCAGTCGAGGCCAGGGTGGGCCTGGTCCTGGATCTGCCCCTCAGGATTTTCGGCCTGCTGGAGGAGGTGGAGAGAGAGCGGGTCATGCTGAGTGACTGCTCCCACTTTGACCTGCAGGTTGAGGAGGAGAACCAGGGCGTCTTCCAACTCCTAGACCGTGAGTCATATTGTAACTAAAAATCTTGTGGTATATTTATCTCATGGAATACCATGAGTTGAATGGGATACAGTAATGGTCGCTAACCAATGGATGGTATTAGGACTCATTCATTGATCTTTTTGTTTAGTGTTATTCAATGTGAGGTCTGCCTAATGGCCAATTGAACCAGAGCCAGGCAGACATGAAAGTGAATTGTGGTTTAATTTATTTAGCAAAACTGGAGTGATCCTACATGTGGTCATTTTATATAACGGTAGATTATGTTGCTCACTTTCTTTAATGAAAATGTGCAGTCCACAAGTGCAGTTGTGGTCAGTCCAGTGTGTTGTGTAAGAGGTTCACCCAACGTGTCAATTGTGGTTGTCGCAGTAATAACTAATAAAAACTTAAATAACTACAGTCATTTTCCCAATCGCTACTGTAGTGGCCATTTGTCCTCAATAAAACAGTAACTTGAAAATAAAGAAATCAAACAATGCAACGTAATCAAAATCATAGCCACTTAGGCACTAGGGGGACGAATATTACGCAGGGTAGGGAAAAGAGTCAACTGTCCAGTCGGGAATGTGCGTTTTGAAGGTTTATTTTCCAATCTTACAAGCAAACAAACAAATGTGCAACAGCATGGAACTGGCCGCCTCATCTCCTTTGTCTCTCTCGTACAGCTGGTAAAAAACCATGACCCTACCCAGTGCCTGTCTTACCTATGCCCACCTACCTCTATATAAAGACACCAGTGGCCTCATTTATAAGCGTGGCGTGTATGTAGTGTATGCATGTATGAAGTGCGAGAACAAATGAGTTTGTGTAAAATGAATCCAGATATAGGCCTATTATAAGCCATGTAGGTCTATCATATAGGGAGTTCCTTTGCTAATCGGATGAAGCCATTCTTAGAACTAATAAAAAAATGCCTCCACGGATTTTTCCATGGAGTGATACCAACAAAAACAAAATGAATTAGGATCTTAAATAGCCTACAAACGGAGATATGAGTGCAAATTAAAAAAAAAAAAAAAACGTTTGAATAAGCGCTGCATGTTATTGGATTCATTCTGATAATATTGAGGTAACCTATTACTTTTACACTGATGCTGTTCTCGATGCCTCAGTCAGGCAGACAGGAGTGCACAGTTTCATACACTAATCATAAGCCTACTGTACATCACATACTGTGCTAATTTTTCGCGGTTTTTAGTCCGTTTTATCTATGTGTTTTTCTTTGAATTTAAACACGTTGTAACTGTGTTTTGAAAGGGACTGTGAAGTTTATTATCCGCCCGTCACTGCACCGGGATGAATTCTCCGAATCTGTATCTCATGGGGGGTCTCAGTGTGCCCCGCTCGTGGCACAAACACTGCTGTGTGAGCATATGCACTTTTTTGCGTCCACTTTTATGTCGGATCGCTTCTTTTTATTTCGACCACAGCGTTCACAGAGATCGCCACAGGCTGCACTCTGACGCCTTTACCCTCACACTGTGCCACCAAACTAAATTTTCCCTTGTCGCCACTTCTCCAACGGGTACTTTGGCGTGACTGCAGTGATCCACACCGTGTGGAGTCTATTTTTCCATTTCCCTTTCAGTCGGCGATTGCCACTACCGCCTTCATGCACTCAGTAAATGATATTAATTCGGGCGTGTCAATGACTATGTATGGGTAAATATGGGCGTTACGTGAAGCCCGCAAAGGCTGCGCCACATTTAGATTTGATTGTGATTTATAAAGGGAAACAGGCGTAGGACGTGAGTGCGCACTGTTTTATAAATCAGAATATTTTTGTTCGCACGTACATTCTACATTTCTTCCGTACGCTAGCTTCCACGTGAATCCCACGCAAAGCTTTATAAATGAGGCCCCTGGTGCGCCACAGCTGGCCAATAATTGCAAAACAAAAGCATAAACAAACTCAAATTAACGTTAACTTATAATGCAAACGAGATAATAAACATTAAATTTATCAAATTATCTTACATCAAGCCAACAAACTAAACAAATGTTTTATAATTAAATTGTACAACTGAATAGCTCCAACAGCTATAATTTCCTATACAAGCACCAGTGCAGGAGACTTTTCAATAAATTACAGTTTCACACTATGTAAGGAAGAATTTAAATGGTTATGAATACAGAAACATCTTTTTCTGTAGTATCAGTCGGCCACCCAAATAAATTCAGTGCCAAACACCAATATTGGCCTTTTCTTTTCAAACAGGAAGAGCACAATCCTCTTTAACAATCTATCATTTACATTTTTTTTTTTATGGCTTTCAGATTATTATTTTAGCAAAATGTACAATGTTTTTCATTTTAGAATCTTGCATTATTAATCAAAAAGAGGGCAGGATTAAATACTAAGAGCTCTCTGTACTACTGTGTTAGGATGATAAATGAGTACACCTTTATGAACAATTGTGATTATTTGTACATTGTCATATTGTATTGTCTCTTTGTCCTGATCCAGAGAGGCTGGCTCCAGGCCAGGACCACTGCAGTGGGGTGAGAGCCAAAGCCCTGTCTTCTGGCTACACCATGCTTACTGTCAGCTACACCCATGGCAACGTTCACCTCAGTGCCAAGATCACCATTGCTGCCTATCTTCCTCTCAGAGTGAGTCCAAAGGTTTCATCTATCCAGGACCATGCCAATTGTTAACATTTAGATTTATAACTTTGCCTTCTTAAATGAAAAAAATTCTAAGGCCTCCAGAAGTCATGTCCAACCACTTATTTTCTTGGGGTTTTAGTTGTTTATTTGATAGTATACTTAACCTAAAATGCTCTAACCTAAAAGCAAAATGACCCTTTGTTTAAGGGAAAAAAATTACTTTTGCACCCATTGACATTTATACAGTCATACAGGAAGAAATGCAAACATCATTTAGTGTTAAAATCTTCTTCTGACTTCCCTCTATGCTGTGTGCATTCAAATAATTAATTATACACTTTCTATACTGATTTATTTTCTATGCTGGGGGCTCGTGTATTACTGGACAGAATTGAAACCGAATTCAACTGTTGTGGTAGAGTACTTTATTTACCGGTGTTACATTTATTATTGTGATACAGGGACCAAATCTACTATCATGAACCATGTTGTCACTCCTGATCCACCATTAGCTGTGGTTTGTATGCATATTACATTAAGGTTATCTGTACAGTGACATGCTGTTTGAAGCACCGCCTTTGAGGCAATGTATTCTTTATGATGGGAGTGAGTAGTATTCTTCAAAATATTTCAGACATTTTTGGGATGTTTCTTCACTTGTTTATGCCCTGGCAGCTAAAGGTTGACCCACTTTTACTCCTTTGCAGTGAAATACTGTGTATTTCAGCTCAATATTTCCTCCAGCTAATTTCCTCTTTAACACCAGAACGGCACAGCTGGTATAGATATAAAAAAACAGCTTTAGTTTTATAATTTTTAAGGAAATTTGTTTGCAGACCTACTTTTTATTGTTTTACATCCTACTAAAAGTGTCCTGCTCGTACATTTAATTCTTTCTTTGCAGGCTATTGACCCTGTATCCGTGGCCGTGGTGACTCTGGGCTCCTCTAAAGAGATGTTGTTTGAGGGTGGACCACGACCTTGGGTTTTAGAGCCCTCCAAGTTCTTCTGCAACTTGAGAGCTGAGGACCAGTCCAGCGTGAGCCTGACTCTGACCAACCCCTCATCTCACAACCACAACAAGCACTGGGTCCGAGCAACCTGCCAGGCCCTGGGAGAGCAGGTGGGATACACTCAAATCCTCTTGTGTCTGTTTACCATTCATTCCGCCAACTAAATAATTGTATGGTTAGGTTTCATAACTTTTTCCTTGTATTGTACCTTGAGAGCAAAACCTCGGAATTGATTTTTATTACCACTTACGCTTTAGTACTGTCACGGCTCAGAATTGTAATACAACTGTTGTATTGTAACTGTTGTCATGATGTCATTCTTCAGGTGCTTGAGGTGATGGTGGGGAACGAGGCCAGTGTGACCAATCCATATCCTGCTGTGGAGCCGGCAGTGGTCAAGTTTGTATGTGCCCCTCCGTCTCGCCTCACACTGGCCCCAGTGTACACCAGCCCACAGCTAGACCTCACCTGCCCACTGCTGCAGCAGAACAAACAATTGGTACGTATGTGCTTCCTTCACTAGGGTCAAAAGAGCTTTTCCCTGTTGTCTTTAGTTGCGTACATTCACTTTTTAATACTGATATTTGTGTCACAAAGATTTTTTTTTTACCTTTGTCCATGGTGGTTTACACTGAAATAACTTAAGAAAGGTCATTTTGGTGTTTGAGAAATGATTTTGTTCTAAAAAGGAGGCAGTCAGCTTTGTTCTAAAAAGAGACGCCTGCTATTTGAAGAAAGTGACTGCACAAAAAGGACTTGCACATTGCAAAATTATTAAGAGTATCTTGAACTTATTGTACATAATGATAAATAATGGAAGCCTTATTTTAACAAAATTAATTGATCATGAATATCTTTTTCTAGGTACCTGTTTCAAATTATCGGAACCCCATTTTGGATTTGGCTGCTTTTGATCAACAAGGAAGGAAGTTTGACAACTTCAGCTCTCTGAGCATGATGTGGGAATCGACCAAGATGTCACTGGCCAGTATTGAACCTACTCTGCCCATGGAGCTGCTGCCATTCGAGGATGGCAACAAACAGATGAGACTTCACGGTAAAACATTGTGACAACCTTGTTAGCTTGTTTTTGTTTTATTGTCTTTTAGAGAAAAGGTGGGTTTGTCGGCTTAACTTCACTCTCTTTTTGTGGACATTTGTAAAGTAATGAGGTAAAAGCAGGGGAGAAAGCTCTGACAGGATTTAATTGCAAGAAAGCGGAAGCACACGGGGAATTATCTGTTCACCTTTCACTGTGAATACATTTTGTATTGTGTTTGTGCTGTCTGTTGCTTTAGATAATGGATGACAAATCGTTTGCATTAGTGTATGTGTAATTACTTTTTTTTTTTTTTTCTTAAAGTTTTGATTCCCTTTTCTTTGTTGTCATCTGTGGCAGGACGTCGGACAGTTGTTGTCCATCATCAGACAGGCATTGCTGCCATCACTGTGACAGCTCTTGGTTACCAGGTTTCACACCTCACAGCAGCCAAAGTTCCTAGTCCAGTAAGTCAATGGAGTGGAGTGGATCAACCACTAAAACATGTTCAAAATGTTTTTCACTTCCTCTTAAAAAGCAGAAGCAGCTGAACAATATTCAAATTAGAATCAATCTGTGAAAATAGTTTAAGTCTAGTGAGATATTCTTTAGTTTTTTTTATTCTGTTTTATTTTATTTTTGACAATAAAAAGGAATAACTGTGATGGAAATCTACATTTGATATATGTATCTTTTGGAATCATCAGATTGCACTCTTTTTTATCTATGCCATTTTGACGTGCAATGTCATAATTAAGCTTTTTTTATTGTTCTGTCTGATCTGTTCAAGCTTTAACTTACTTCCTAAAATATTTTCATGTATCTACACTAGGGCTGTCAAGCGATTAAAAAAAATAATCTAATTAATTACAGGCCCTGGGATTAATTAATCTAAATTAATCGCATACTTATATGACACTTTTATGCCTGTTTATAAGCAACTGTAGGTCTATAGGCTACCGTTCGTTTCTCTCTTTCTCTTTCTCTCTCTCTCTCTCCGTCTCTCGTAACTTCTGTCTCCTCCCCTCAGCCTCAGCTAAATACATTTAGGAACTACTAGCGCCAAAAAAAAAACACAAAAAAACAAGCAGGTTAAATGACGCACACACAGGCACCCACTAAATCAATAATGCACAGACACAGCGGAGAATAACATAAGACGTATTCCTACCTTCATGCTTATTTGCCCGGAGCAGCCCATAACAGAGCCCTTGCCTCTGCCCCTTTCCCATGCTTCTCTCTTTACTCTTTAATCCCGTGCGGGCCGTGTCTGCAAGCTACAGGTGCAGCTCCGCTATCGTCTCACCTCTTTTGCACCGGGTCAAAGGGCAATATAGAAGTGCGATTAATCTGCGTTAATTTTTTTAATCGCGTTAATTTTTCTGTGATTAATTAATCGAAATTAACGCGTTAATTTGACAGCCCTAATATACACACACTTCAGCCTTCATAATCGGACATTACCAGTATCCTGCTTTGCATGTTGGTATAACGTCTATATTTGTATGCATTCCACTCATTTCATTTTGTCAACTCTTTTCCTTCTTCTACTGGACAGTTTGACCCTTTGACCCCTGTCTCAGCCACTCTGGAGCTCCTGCTGGTGGAAGATGTGAAGATTTCTCCTGACTCTGTGACAATATACAACCACCCAGACGTTCGGGTAAGGGACAGATTAATCAATGCTGTGGTGGCTTCACATACATATCCCAGGCGCATCTCTTTACTCTCGCAAGGATAAACATTGGCAGATATTGGTTTTTCATGACTTGTTTTACTCAAAAGTATAACTGCTTTTTTTAATTTCTTATCTAAATATATTATTTAGTCTTCTTCACCATGCAGAACAGGAACATTAAATTATTTTCCCATTACCCATTGGTAACAACTGAAGCAAATCAAATGTTGATCATTGATATTCTAGGCGGAAGCTGATATCCCTTCCCCTCTTTGCTATGAGGCCTCCCTTTTCTAATCTTGTGTGATATAAGGAGCAGCGCTGGGCAGGGGTTGGGGGTTAAATCACATCTAGTGACCTGTGTAAGAGGATTTCATAGAGTTGAGTGTGGTCAGAGGTCGCCTTTAATGTGAAATGCAAGGCCAGCTGTCAAAAGAGCACCACGGTGAACTTGCACAGTGTTCTGAATCGCTCCGTAATGTGTCATCCTTTTACTCGCACACTCGCTTGATTTCAGCTTGGTCAAAAAGCATTGATTGTGTTTTATTTTGCAGGCGAACCTGGCCCTGCAAGAAGGCTCCGGTTATTTCTTTGTCAACACCAGCTTTAAAGGGATAGTAGACGTGGTATTCCAGGAGGCCCAAAGAACAGCTGAGGTAACAGGGAACATCTGCACTGTGATGGAATTAGTTGAAGAGAAATACACAGTTATGAATGTGAATATCATACAAATATATCACTTTTGATTTGTTGTGTGTGCCCAGGTTTCTCCCATCCACCCAGGTGAAGTTAAGGTGATGGTCCATGACCTCTGTCTGGCTTTCCCAGCACCTGTCAAGGCCACAGTGCACGTTTCTGACATCCTGGAGGTTTATGTTCGAGTGGTTGACAAGGTCAGTGTCTTTCTAGCCTCATGATCCTTCGTCTTTGAGGGTCACGACGGCTTGACAAGATGATCCCTATTATCAGTACCACACATTCCTGAAATTCTTAAATGATGTCTAAACACTACATACTCACCCAATTTTCACGAAAGTCAGCCTGTTTTGAATTAACGCGGGAGATTTGCCCCATGTGTGAACCTTTTCTCTGATGATGGTTGTTCATTCCTCTGTATTACAGGTGGAGATTGGCAAATCAGTGAGGGCTTATGTCAGAGTCTTGAATGATAAAAAGAAGCCTTTCTCAGTGAGCTATTTCCATTTCATGAATCTAAAACTCAAGGGTGCTTCGTCCATAGTCTCTCTGAAGTAAGTCATGTGGAACTTGTTAAGTTTGATGATGTAATAACTTATAAATAATGTTTTAATAATACATTTCTATATATTTGTTATTTTATTTTTGCAGACCATTAGCAGAGTCCACAGAAGATGATACAGCTGTTTTCATTGTGAAAGGCGTTTCCATCGGTCAGACCAGTCTTTCAGCTTTCCTCGTGGATAAAAATGGGCATAAAATTGCATCTGCACCTCAGCCAATCGAGGTATAACTTTGTGTGAATTTGTAAAGGGTCAGTTCAAATTTTCACTCTTGTATATATTTCCTCTTGTAATTTCCTTTTCTTTATCTTCTTCACTTCTAGGTTTTTCCACCGTTCAAACTCATCCCAAGGAAAATTACTCTGTTAATTGGAGCGATGATGCAGGTGTGTATTCCATTGATGCTCAAGCCTCGTCTGCAAACAGCTGGCCTCCGTTTGTCTTGCCAGAAGAGTTCATCTGGTCCTCAGTTTAGCTTCCAAAAGAGCCCTCTGCCAGGACTCTTCTGGAAGAGGATGTTAGCTTCATTTCTCTCAACTCATGCCTTAATTAGAAAGCATTTACCAGAGGCCACTTATTGCTGAACATTGAACTCTGTAATACACATGCACTACACATCATTGAGGTTGTGTGTCTATTTTTTTCCAATCTTAAATAGTTTAATACCCAACAGATAATAGCTATCTGCATTTATTATCAACCGTTCATTGGTGAACGTCAGTGTTTCAAAGTTGACCTATCTAAAAGATGATACCCAACTTTTCTCATGTCTGCTTTCTCTCTTTCAATCTCATTCCCTGTTTCATTTTTTTTCTCTAATTTACAGATCACATCTGAGGGTGGCCCTCAGCCTCAGTCCAATATCCTTTTCTCTATATCCAATGAGAAAATAGCATCTGTCAATGGAATTGGCCATGTCAGGGGTGTTACCATTGGTAACGTCACCGTGACTGGACTGGTCCAAGCGGTTGATGTCGAGACTGGGAAGCTAGTTGTTGTGTCTCAGGTAAATATATACAGATGATGCGGCCTAGTGTCTGGCTGTAGATTTTTTAGAGGTGAAAGCTGATTATTGTCCCATGCCCTCAGGATCAAGTAGAAGTTGAGGTTGTGCGATTGACGGCCATTCGAATCAGAGCACCTATCACAAGAATGAAGACAGGAACACAGGTATGATGACAGTTTAGAAAAATAGCCCATACCTAAGCATTACTGCTTACAGAGGCATTATGATTAACTGAATTCAGTCCTCTAAATGGTCGATATTGTATTCACTCAGATTCACCTTCATCAATCTCCTTTCCTTTTTCCAGATGCCTGTCTATGTGATGGGTCTGACCAGTAGTCAAACGCCCTTCTCCTTTGGCAATGCTCTACCCAGCCTCCATTTCCACTGGTCCACCACCAAAAGAGACATTCTGGATGTCCAGCCAAGACACAGTGAAGTACTGTGCACACACGATGTTTGCTCTTGCATTTCATATCACTTGCAGTTGTGCCACTGAGCCATTTCTATTTTTGGCTCTTGTCCTTTCTATCAGATTGACTAAAGATGTGCTGTCTCTGCATTACAGCATGATGGAAAAAAAAAGGATCTGTAATGTCTCTGCCTTCATCTCAGCCTCTGCCTAGTCACTGCTTCCCCATTACTTTGGCTTGTTTTATTTAATTTGCTGCTGCTATGTTTGCCGTTTCCATAATGGTGCCTGCGTGTCTCCTTCAGGCTAACATGGAGCTCCAGTCAGAACACAACTTTGGCATGAGTGTGACTGGACGAACGAGAGGGCGGACTGGGCTGAAGGTGGTGCTCAGAGCTACTGACCCCATGGCTGAGCAGCTATTGGGCGATCTGCAGGAGCTCACAGACGAGGTTCAGATCCAGGTACAGCAGCGTGAATACAACTCTTTGCGAAGGGATGCACTTGGAAAAAAATAAATGCTCTATACATCATCATACCTGTTTTTCCTGAGCTCCGGTGCTTTATAATTTACAGCATTTTTGGATATTTTATAACACCCTTTTAATGGATTACATTGCATATTATGGCCACCCTGCTGCTGCTTCATAATAGAGACATCTGGCATTTAAGGCAGTGGAGAATTGAAGTTGCTTGTGCAGTGATGAGACTATAAATGAGTCGGAGTTGAATGTGTCCAGCTTCAAAATGCATTAAACTATGATGTCACTATTAGTAAAACATCAAGGAATTGTTAAAGTCCTCTAAAAATTTAAATTTCAAAATTTTGCTTTTATCAAGGTCTATGACAAGCTGCACATGCTTAATCCCGACGTAGAGGCTGAGGAGTTACTGTTGGCGCCTAACTCAGCCATCAAACTCCAAACTAATAGGTGAGTCATAAGTGTCTGCACAGGGATTTTTTTTTTTCAGTTTATTCTGAAAGCATTATGCTTACAATGCAAAGTGACAGGGACGTGGATAAACTTGATTATGTCTCTTCCAATAGGGATGGTGTTGGTGCACTCTCTTACCAGATGCTGGATCACCCTGACCAGGTCGTTATCGCTCAAGTGGATGATAAGGGCTTCCTGTTCTCGGGCTCTCTCACCGGCATCTCCTCTCTGCTCATCACCTCACACGAGACCTTTGGTGTCAATCAAACTCTCGTCCTCGCCGTGAAGGTCAGCTATAGCAACTACCTTGCAAGATGTTATTAAATGAGCTATGTTTTGTCAGTCTGCTGAAACATTTATATTTTTCATATTCCAAATTACTCAGTGTGATGAATATGCTTTGAACACTTTATTATCATACAGCTGTTTGTAATTAGAAAATCTGAATGTGGAGCTAAAATATGGTGCCTCCCAAAGGTAGATAAATGTAAGTTCAAGCAACTTGACTTTAATAAGGAGACGTCTACATCCACTGGTTGCACATCTATGCAATTTAGTTTTCAATTGGGTTTTGTAAATAAACACCATGACGAGGATGAACATTTTTTCCCCATGAGTCTATGAAACAATAAACAGTATGTATTTTATGTTCATTAAACAATCAGCAACTCTTTAATGGCTAAATGTGAGCGCACATTTTGTTTTACATTTCTAACATTCTAGAGGGAATACTTCAGGGATTGTTTTAGTCTCGAAGCTTTTTGCAAAGCATTTACAGGACATATCTGAACCTTGAAAGGATAGTTTACATAGTCATTTGTTTACTGTATGTAACACTGGTTCTTCCCTTTGTTCTCCAGGTGGTGCCTGTGTCCTACGTGCGCTTCAGTACCAGTCCAGTGCTCTACACGGACACAAGGGAGAGCCTGAAAGCCTTTCCCCTGGGAACAGTGCTAACCTTCAATGTCCACTTTCACGCCAGCACCGGAGATGCCTTACACAGCTCTAACTCCCACCTTACGTTTGCCACAAACAGGTTTGTCACTCACATCTAAATGTCCTTTAACACATTATGTGGCCGTCATCTAGTGACATAATTCCTACGTTCATAAACAGTGTGACTCAATGAGTGAAAAATGACTTCTAAACAGGCAGAGGAGGACATGTTTAGCAGTTGGTTTAGTGCCCCAAGGTTGAAAAGCTATTATCCTTCTGTTCTGTGCTATATATAGATAGAGAGTACCAAGGCCCTCACTCAGCCTTGCAGGACCTCGTGTCCGATAGTATTTCAAATTCTGCCAGACGAGCTCTGTCAACACACCCTCTACCAGATGGAAAAAAAGAGCATTGAATTTGGAATGTGTTTATGCATGATTTTTTTTGTTGTTGATAAAATATAAAAATGGACAAACATGTTTTCTTGAAAACTAGATTATAAAAAAAATTGACATGGTGGATCATTATGGCAGCAATCAACACAAGATAAATCTGGAACAACAAAATGTTCAGACTTTTTTCTTAGCCAGTGGTAACATACACCATAATCTTCCTCTTTGTTATGTATTAATATCTGTACAGTGCAACCAGAGTAGTTGAGGTCATGGCAGGGTGAAGTGGCATTCATTTCTAGGCTGTTCCTTCAGACTCTTTTCAGATGGAGTTTTGAGTGAGTGTGTGAGATAACTTAATGGCATTGCTGCTCTCCCAGTGAGGTACCTCAATAAATTGATTCTGTTACCTTGTTCTTCAGGTGCTGACAGATCATTTTAGGGGGAAAGTATCAAAATCAGAGAGGAACAGAGTTGATAGTCTCGGGACTAAGAGGCTGGCCTTTGATTAGATCCTATTGAGTCTTGAAGGATCCATCTGGATTTTGCTGTTATTTGGGGGAACAGTTTGGCCCTTTTTGTTCAGTACAGAGGTTTTGGAGATGGACGACTTTGGAGCGACTGTGGCTCATGGGGCGACTGTGGCTCAGTTGGCAGAGCGGGTCGGCTGATGATCAAAGGGTTGGAGGTTCGATCCCCGCCCTGCCACCTGTGTCACAGTTGTTGTGTCCTTGGGCAAGACACTTCACCCACCTTGCCTCGTGTGAATGTCGATAGTTAGTCTGCTATCGGTGTATGAATGTGTGTGTGAATGGTAACGTGGGAATGGGAACAGGTCTCCCTTGTAAAAGAGTCTTCGGTCTCAATGGGATATACCTGTATAAATAAAGGTTAAAAAAAAAATTTAAAAAATGGAGGCAAAAAACAGTTTTTTTTTTTCAGGAAAAAAAAGTATTTTGTTGCTTTCATTGCTTTCGATAGTCAAACGCATCAACATTCCCGCTTCAAATTAGTCGCATTGTAGTGCCGTTTATTAGTGACTTGTCTGGTGTGCAAAGGCCATAAGAGCTACCATAGCAGGAAATACAAAATTAAACTGAATTTAGGAATGGGAATTATTTATTTATTTTCAAAACTATTCTAAATTATTATTATTATTATTATTATTATTATTCTTATTCTTATTCTTATTCTTATTCTTATTATTATTATTATTATTATTATTATTATTATTATTATTATTATTATTATTATTATTACCATGTACAATACTACTGACATTTAAGAATTATTTTATTAACAAAGACGATGCTATTTTATGCAAATATTTTTTTTAGTTAAATATTCTTTGTTCTTGAAAAGCTATTGCTTATTTTTGAGTATTTCATGTTTTTTTTGTTTTTTTTTACAAGATTAATAATTATTGTCTTAACCCATTGATGACGGCTGCTGCGTGATGCCACATTGGCTCTCCTGCCTGATGCTGCATCGCGCAGCATTATTACTTTATCTAATTTTCATGGCATTCCCAGCATAGAATGCACTGTCATTGGTTCAAATACACATGAGGTGGGTTTTGTTGATTTTTTTAAGACCACGTGACCACCCAAAAGTTGTGTGGTTTGCCGAAAATCACGTCAATCAAAAAAATAAAAAATAAAAAAATAAAACAAAATAATAAAAAAAATACGCCGGCTATGTCGGCGACGGAACAGTTAGTGGCGTTTGGTGCGCAGAATCAAGGTCTACTATAGACTACTGACGAAAATCACACAACACATTGCATCTGTTTATTAACAATATTTAATAATTTTCTAATTCATCTAATTTTGACGATTTTTAGAAATATTTGTTGGTTTGTAAGCGCTACGGGAGCATGTTTAAATAAAACCTGTGAACCTTAACTTTTAAATGTATTTTATTTCATGTTTCTATGTGCTACACAGGCTTAGATATTAAGGTTTTGGTAGACTTGACAATTCATACAATTTTTTCAGAAAACCCTCAGGCATTAAGGACATGCATCCTAGATTGCCATAGTCATCAATGGGTTAATTGTTGACTTCTGTTCTGGCCTGCAGAGATGACCTGGTGCAGGTGGGGGTTGGGCCTGGTAACCACACACTGACCGTCAGGACCATCAATGTTGGCCTCACTCTTCTTGCAGTGTGGGACAGTGGAAACACGGGTGTGGCCGACTACGTTCCAATACCTGTGGAGCATGCCATCTACCCATATGAGGCCTACAGGCTGGTGGTGGGTGATGTGGTCTGCTTTAATGCCCACCTAACCAGCCCAGATGGTGAGATATCTCCATGTTTTTTCACGAGTTTATCAGTTTATTTAGAATTTACTGTAAGAATAAAGAACCTATTTGTTTTTAGACCATGCCTATATTTTTCTCTTGCATATCATAAGCAGTTTTTTTTTTTTTTTCTTTTTACCAATGCGCACATATCATTTTGAAATATGGACTCTATCTTCTCTTCTTTGCAGCTGTTCATGGTACTTGGAGCTCCTCAGCTAATGGTGTCCTGCAGCTGGACCCTAAAAGTGGTGCGGCCGTGGCCAGAGACTCTGGGACGGTCACTGTGTACTATGAGATTCCTGGCCTTGCTAAAACATACTCAGAGGTAAGTTATCTTTAGGCTGTAAGTACTATTTAAGATGCAATGCGTCACCGACAGACTCTTCTGATAAAGCACAAAGACAGCGTATACATGGTTTTATCATGGCTGTGATGAACGAGCTAGAAGTAACCGGTACCGTGTGTTTCCAATTATTCAAACGGCACACCTATCTGGTTTTATTCATTTCTACTCTCGACATCTCTATCTTCCAGAGATTTCCATATTCTCTACTAGAGCATCTATCCGATTCATTCCTTCAGCAATGTATTGTAAGGAGAAATTAAAGTACAACAAGGTGTATAGTATATCCATCATTATCTTTCAGTAACACATTGTTTTTGCCCTAATGTGTGCGCATGACAATTTACTGAGATCTCCCACACAATGGAGCGTGGAAAAGGATTAATTGTCTGTCTCTCATTGTCACCATACTCCCTCCAGTCCAGCACCTTCCTGCTTGTGAGCTGAATGTTACCTGCAGTGGGGATAGGAATATTTCCTGTTAGCAGAACAAGAATTGATGAGAATTTTGGTCTGAGGCATTTTATCTTAAACAGAAAAGGCGCTCCCACGCATATTAACTAAAGGAACAGAATGGAGGTATGTCCAATGTGAGAGGAGAATGCAGGTAGAGGTAGCAGTAATGTTATATTAAACACTCAGATTAGTTTTAATTAGTTTAGTTTCAATGAGAGTCTGGTGTGATTGATGTCAGTCATTAGCTGTGGTGTAAATTAAAATGTGATTATTCCAAGCACACACCTGAATCGTATTAAGATTAATTGGCTGTTTTCTTTTTCTCTGAATGCTTCTGAAGGTGGTCGTCGAAGCAGCTACAAGGACCGCAGCCATGGCACAGTCTACACCGGTCAGGACCGGAGAGGAAACAAAGGTCCTGCTCACTACCAGAGAGAGAGGAACCAACCTCATTGGTACAGGAACTCAATCACTTTTAACGAATCATTAGTTAAAGGAATAGTCATTTTTGGGGAAATGCACTTGATTTCACTTTCTTGCCTAGAGTAGAGAAGAAAAGATTAATGCCACTCTTATATCTCTGTGGTAAATATGAATCTGTCCAACAGTAGCAAAAAAACAGCCAGTAGCACCTCTAAATGTCACCAATTAACATGTTATAGCTTTTTTGTTTAATCTGTAGTAAAACCAAAGTGACAATTTGTGTTGACAAGGATTTTTGTTTTGGCTGAGAATCAAGCAATGGTCAGACATAACCCCCTAAAAACAATGAAATGCCAATTTTACCCTTAGGTTGTTTTATAGATTAAACACATTGTGTTATGTTTGGGCAGAGCCGCGCTAAGTCATTCCCCTTTTCCATTATATGTACTAAACTCAGCTAACCGGCTGCTCTCTGTAACTTCCTATTTGACATCTAACTCTCCTCCAGATAGTGAAAAGGCAAAACTGCAAATTAAATAATTCTTTACTTCATGTCAATTTTCTAATTGAACGAATTGCCCTACAGAAATTGAAAGGATACCGAAAATAGTCATTAACATTAATCTCTACTTTATTTTTTATTTTTATGAACACTATGTAATGAAGCACAAGGGTTTTGTGTCTTATGTAAGTGTGCTCTATCCTGCAGGAACCTGTTCCTCTGCTCAGACAGAAGCTATTTCTCAGCTGCAGCCAGAAACCTCTGTCAGCTGCCATCTCGGCTTCACCATCGATGCCATTGACTTCCCTGCAAATGAACTCTTCAAAAAACACACCAGCTTTGACACCAGCATTGGTAAGGCTGACCTGAACTCAGACCACAGCTCACATGCATGGTCAAAGAACCATTGAGTGCTTATAATTAGGCATATGGCCTGTGAGCATTTTGACAATATTGAGTGATTTCCTTATATTCAAATATAGTGCATCTGGCCCAGTTACCAACCTTGTTAACCTTGTAACCTTGATTTTTAAATGACTTGCGTTTGTCAATTGATATGGGTCCAATCCTGTATTTTTACAGGATGATTTATTGTTTTGGCATTTTCTGCGTCTTTAGAAGCGTCCGGTCTTCCTAAATTAAATTTAAACATAGGCACTATGTTTATGTGTATGCTCCACATGACTGCTGGGAAATTACTGTTTACGAGGGCATAATCAATACCTGCAGTGCTCTTGGAATGAATTTAGCAGGGACTATAAAAGGTGTCCAGGTGATGTATCGAACAGAGGAGAAGGGTCCCCGTGGCTTGAAAGCCCCGGTTTAATTGTGTTTGGGCTTTGGTACTCCAGCGTAGTTGTCCACTTATCTCTGAGGGAATCCACTGTGTGTGTACAAGACTGTAACCGCTCAGCACTATGAGGTCCTAAATGTGAAATGACCCTCCCTGAAAAATTTCGGGATTTGAATTGAATGGGAATATCTCTTGCTTTTATGGATCTTGGGCACACTGTGACATTTCTTGACATTTCTTGACCCAAACGCACACTTCAATGACGTGTATGTATTTTCCCCCAGGCCTCTACACGTGCTCCATAATCTTGCGGCCAATGAATGACCAACAGACCCGGACGCTGAGCATGTCAATGAGCAACCTGCTGGTGAAGGCAGTCCTGGAAGGCAGCCCCTTCTCTGGGGAACAAGTCAGCGCTCTGCTGCCTATAGAGCTGGGCCTCTACTCTGACCAGACTGAGCTACTGCTCTCAAACCTGCACCCATCAGCTGAGCTCACCATCTACGGCCCTACTGCCGCCCTATCCAACATCAAGGTCAAGCAAAACCTTATTTCTAGTACAACATCTAATAGAAATGTGATATTATTACAATGGTATGCTGCTAGTAGCTGGTATGACTTTTCTTTAAGTAAACATCCTCCAAATCCGTCCAAATAACTTTCTGTCAAAATCAATTAATATCTCCTCACGATCCGTTACCTGTCCGTACTGTGTGCGCTGAAAAAATATCCGGTGTTAATACACAGCCTTGGCTCTGTAAACGGGCATGTTGCTAGGCTAGCAACATGCCCGTTTACAGAGCCAAGGCTAGCTACAGTGGGCCCCCTTATGGAGCTTTTCCACCTCACATGTAGCTCGACTCGACTCAACTTGGTTTGGTAGCAGCACGGGTCGTTTTCCACCGCAAATAGTACCTGCTGAACGTGGGCGGGGTCGTCGTAAGGGGCTTAAAGCCTACTCCGGAGCAAAGTAGCAAAGCAGAAATTACGAGCAGTTGTTGCACTATTAACTGAACCAACCGCCAAAAACACGGATGAAAAATGTTTAAGAAATACCCCCCTTGTATCTGTTTGCTAAAAGAAGTAGAAGAATATTGCTACGTGCCATTAAAAGGGATGGTTGTTGTCCCGATGTGTGACTCTGCCACACAGACAGCTGTAGGGATGCGTCACGTACATCCCTATGCACGTAAACACGGGCATGATAAAGTTGACTGTTTAGTGCTTGTTTCAGGATACGTGTTTTCAAATGCAAGCCGTGTCTCAGCCTGAATATTTTATTGAGGTAATCAGTTCAGTCCGAGGCTTGTAATGTAATCGCTCGCTATCATGTCTGTCCCAGCTGGCTACTATTTAGCCTAGCTGCTAGCTGCCCTACATGTCTCCTCTCGTATGTAAGTAACTTCCCCAACAACCAACACTGGGTGAGCTTAGCGAATATATGGAAAATAAATTCGGATCTGTGATGCAAATCAAATGAAAGAGAGCCAGAGAAGGCTGCACGCGGCGTAAATACACTCAAAAGTCCCGGAGAGTTGGGGAGAATAAACAACAGAATGAAGCCGGTAGTCTCTGGCCTCTGATTGGCCAGACAATAGTCTCTGGCCAATCAGTGGCCGGCCGTCTGCCGACGTCACCTTTTAGCATCGGCTCAGCTCGCTTGGACCCTAGAGCAAGGCGATACCAAAAAAGCAGCCGCTACGTGGTACCAGGTACCATGAAATTGCGGTGGAAAAGCCAAAAATGCGAGTCGAGTCGAGTCGAGCTGATACCATGCGGTGGAAAAGCGCCAATAGTAAACCTACCAGTTCCCAGAGCCTAGGCTGTGTTTTGACACAAGCTATTTCTCAGCGCACACACAGTACGGGCCGGTAGTGGATCGTGAGGAGATATTTAATGATTTGACCAAAAATGAATTTTACAACAAGCATTCTCCAGAATCCCTGACTCCAGCTTTTTAAGAACAAATTGTATGTGTGTATCTTGAAACCTTTCAAAAATATTTAGGTGGTGCCTACTTCTCCCAACATTGCCGTCCAAGAGTTGGAAGTACACCATGACTTCCCCAGTTTCTCAAAGTACACCGTCAGTGCTGTGGACCCTCGTGCGGCGGTCTCTGCCTCCATATCCATAAGCAGCGCTCCCTACATACAGGGGCTCGTCATCCCCGTCACTTTGATTCACGTGGTTGATATCAACACCGCCAAGGAAGGTCAGATATCCTCTCAGCACAAATGACAAGTCACTGTGCCTCAGGCTTGCATGTTAATCCCCTGACAGTCCTAGAAGTGCTCCTGAAATATTGAAAAAGGAAACTTATGTATCGGTATAGCTTCACATGGTACCGTTTTATCTAACAACCAACACTCAGATTTATCGTTCAGTATTATTTCTATGACGTAAGCACACAGATAAGGCAGATTTTCAGATGCCAAGACACTGTTACAAGCAGCATGATCCCCTGTGTGCCACAGCTAATATTTGTTAGATGTTTTGTAGAGGTTTTGACAGCCTTTTATCTCATCCTCTCTCTCTCTGTCTGTCTGTCTGCAGCTCCTCCTCCGGCGCAAGGGGCCCACTCCCTGCACAGCTTCATAAACGGCTATCAGATGATGTTCCTTACCCTGTTCGCTCTGCTGGCCGGCACAGCTATCCTCATCATCGGTGGGTCACTAGTTTTTGTAGGAAATGCTTCTGCTTGTAAAACTGAGGTAGTTAAAGGGACTAATAAAAAGTGTTTGAGTAACTGGATTATTTTGCATGATAAGAGGAGAACAGTGGTATAGTTTCGTGTGATTGGATTATACAAGGCTGACTTAAAAAAAAAAAGATTATTGTCATTTATATTTTATAATTATTTTCCCTCTTATTTTAATAAGGGCTGCTAAAACGAATGCTGTATTGCCTTTTAATATACACATTCGAAAATAATGCCTTCTTGATGCACTTAATTGTCTCTCATAACAAAAGTACTGACATAACTTGGTAATTATGTTTGTGTGTATATCACAGTTTGAAGCAGTTAAAGTTGTGAATAAATTGTGTGATTGTGTGATTTAAAACATTTTTTTTTTATCTTCAAACACTTATGGTGCATTTACAATTTGCCTTTATTCCCTGCAGTCCTCCATGCTGTTTTCTCTCCGAGGGAACAAGCTTATAATTCTGTTTTCACCGCAAGGACACCGCCCTCCAGCTCAGGTAGGATAAAGTCACTGTGATTCTTCCCAGCCTTTGACTAGACTCTAGAGCAGGGGTGCCCATTACGTCGATCGATCGCGAAGGCATTGTGGGTAGATCGCGAAGGCATTCTTAAAAAAATTAAAAAATAAAAGAAAAAAAATGTACTGGCTCAATATAGGCTCCTAATCTTTGAAGACCCTGAACAACTTTATTTAAAAAGATAAACAATTGACTGGCTCATTATAGGCCCCTAACCTTAGTAGGTAGGGGAGCATACAGAGATCTGGCACCAGTAAATTTTTGATATTTTTTAAATTACATTGCTCGTGGCTACGAAGAGCAGGGGCCTATATTAAGGTATACTGTATTAATTCTGTGTCCCCAAATTATTCCAGAAAATAGTACTAAATAGCTCACATAGGACACAGCTGATTTAGCCTTAGTATTCTTCTCAAAATGCACCAGATTGAAAAATTTTACTTTAAAAGTTTAAAATTTTTCTTCCGGGGGGGCATGCCCCCGGACCCTCCAAAAGGCCCAGAGTATTACCTTAAAATTATTTGTTTATTAATCAAAAAAAATATTACACGTTTTGTGTTGTAAGACGGACTCTCAGGGGGCCTACGAAACCTCTCAGCCCCAGGGCCTAATGTTTTGCATTTTTATAGTAGGTAGATCTTCTTGACTTGGTCATTATAAAAGTAGCTCACAAGCTGAAAACTTGTGGGCACCCCTGCTCTAGAGCATGCATTTAAAAGGGATCCACCTATGATGTGTGGGATCTATATCTGGTTCAAAATGAGTAGAAAAAATGTGTTCAACCCCTAAATCATTGATGCCACTAGTAGGCTAGTAGTACGGAGAGAGAACTAGTAAGAAGGACCCAGGACAATTTTCTGGCATCAGAATATATTATTCGAAATACCACCTCACCCATCGTAATTTAAAGCACATATAAATGTTAAACCAAGCAATAAAGGCATTGTATCATTCCTCAAGTCGCCCAGTTTATTGTAAATGAAGCTGCCCCAAGCAGTGTTTAATTTCACAATTCATAGCCTGTTCCCTGGCTGCAACATGATACAGGGGAGACTTTTTATACCAATTTCCTTTTCTAATTACTGCCATATTTGTACATTTATAACTGCTAGCAACTTATTTTCTGTTTGTAACATTTTCTGTCCACTTAATGACTGTTCTATTCTGTTATAGATGGTTCTTTTCATTCTCCAGATGGGAATCGCTTCCCCCGCCAAAGACCGGCACATCTCTTTTCTCCAGACTACAGGTCCTGATGAAGCACTATCCGTCCACTAGCCCTTAATACACAATGAATGTGCCTCTGTCCCTCCATGTGAATGTTGTGGGATGTGACTACAAAAATCTCAGTTTCATTTAGTTGTATTCACGAGTTGGTACAGATGCTTAAAAGAAACATTATTAGCAGAATAGCAGAAAAGTTGAGAGCTGCAAGATGATAACAAGGCCAATTTATGTGTGTGTGTTATTGTGTGGAAGCAGGTTTATAGGTTTATATACAGTATATATGTGTGTCTTTTTGTGGTTTGCCTTGGAAATTGTTTTTATACAAAAGCACTCGGTTATTAACTGTTTTTTTTTTTTAAGAGTTTTGAAGTGTGCTTAGGAAACCAAACCACTAATTTGGGCTTAAATAAGTTTGCTTTTTGTGTTTGTTTGCCTTTTCCTTGTGTGCTATGTATCATATTTAATTTGTGAAATGTAATAACTCAGGATTAACCTTATTCTTGTATGACGGAAGGCAAACGTTAACTTGAAAATATTTTTATGAGCAGCTTATACATTTTGTGAAAATGCTGCCCACTGAAACCGTCCGCCTCATGAGTTGAGGAACCCTTTAAATGTGCATAATCCTAACCGGGAAAAAGGTTGGTTTATATCGTTTTTTGGGCATTTTTGGGAGATTTTATTTCCCCATTATTAAAGATTGTTGTTTTTGAGCCACTATGCATGCAGCTCCAGTTCATAAATGTGAAACATTTAATGAATGTGAACAATCCTTCAGTTTTTAACTTGGTGTTGCTTCAATGCCAAAAGCTATAAAATGTGAAATAGTCTCATTGCTGAAAATGTAATGCCTCTGTTTCAGTGTTGAGTGTTAGATTGTTTTGATTAAGATATTTTTGTATTTGGAGGAAAAAGTTGCCAAACAATCGTATTTATGTTGGCGAGTGAAATTCTGTATTACTGTAAGGAGAAGTCAGTGTGATGACTTCAGTGTGTTGGAAGACTTCTAGTCCTGCCTAACAATCATATCCGAGTAGCTTTTGGCACATACTATGTTTGCACGTGTGAATATTCTCCATCCATTGCTAATTAAAAGTTTTTGCTTTTTCACGTTCAGCATCGGTCTTGTACTTATTCATCAAATACATTTAGAAATCGCTTTACAAAACAACATTTTACCAGACAAATAACAAGCATCTACCCACACACTCATTTGGACAGATGAATAGTCTTACAGGAAGCAGCTTTTCTTCTCCGGATTATTAGAAATACAAATTTAAATCCAGTCGGAACAAAACACAGTTGATTTTCCTCCACCTGCAACACTGAATCTGACACACACACTTGACCTACAGTCTTCTACACTAACATCCATATAAATTACATGTTTGCATTAGTTCTGTTCCATGTTTTGATCTTTTATACATTTTTTTCTTCCTCCTTGTTCCCATAGTTACATTTTTCTTGCACTATAGTTATTTCCCTGGTTTATTTTGTATTTGAAAAATCAGTGAAGCAGCTGCTTAGCTTTCTGACCAATTTGATTTTACAACAAACTCAGTGATAGCAGCACTAGAAAATACAGTAAATGCAAGGCAAGTGTGCAAAATCCTCTATAAAGACTGATTTGTGTATATAGGCAACGCCTTAACTCTCCGCTTTTCAGTCTCCTGTTGTGGGCCTAAACGCAAACCGAACCGATTAAGAGGGTGTTTCTCTCTCCCTCTCCCTCTCTCCGGCTCCCTAAGGATGTGTAAAGGTCTGCGAACGCTGATCAAATATCGGCCATCTGTCTGCAACACTGCTGTGGTGGGTCCCAGTCACCCTAGCTCATTTGTACGCCCTCCACGGATGCCTGCATGTCAGCAACCACTACACACTCTGGAGTAGGTGAGCACGCTGGAATGTGCACCAAACCACACAATCATGTGTCATGCAGCTGACAATCCGTTTTGCATTTTACTATTGTTCAAACATTTACACTTAAGTAAGGCACGGGTCCATATTTAGTGCTGACACTAATGTTCCGTTTATTTTTAGTACTAGGAGGCTGAAACTTGAGAACATTTGACACTTGTTTATTAAGTGACGTATTAAAACATAAGAAAAAAACAGCATCGTTATTCTACTGATCAACTGACCATTTCAGCTGTAATTATTACACGGCTTATCACAGGGGCTCTTTTGAAATTACTTCTACAGACACACAACACACACAAATACAAATGAATAAATAACGTGTCAGGCTCGGGACAAAAACAGTGGCTTTGGAAGATATTCAGATTCACTTTTTGCTGTCGATGTTTATTTAAATGGAGAACATTTCCATTTGTTACCATCAAAACTGTTGCATTACTATTCAGACCCTTAATTCAGTACTTTGCAGAAGCCCCTTTTAGGCAGCAAATACCCTACCGCTTTGAGTCTTTTTGGTTAAGTCTCTAGATGCTTTACACACACCTGGATTTGTGAAGTTTATCCCATTCTTCCCGGAAGATCCTCTGGAGCTCTGTCAGATTTGATTGGAAGCCTCCATGAAATGTCATCGTTAGGTCTCTCTTTCAGTTCCGAGAATCTTCCGTTACAATTATTGAGGCCACTGTGCACTGTGCTCCTGGGAAAGACTAAAAGCTTAAAAGAAGGTTTTATACCCTTGCCCTGATCTACGCCTTGCCACACTTTTTACTACAGAATTCCTTGGTCTGGACATCATGGCTTGGTTTATTTTTTAATCCTAAAATGCACTGTGAATTGTGAGACCTTATATACACAGTTGTGGGCCTTTTGGGGTGGACTTCAATCAAGTTCTATAGACACATCTCAAGGACAATTAAAGCAACAAAAAAAGAATGCACTTGGCTTTTTATTTTGAGAGCCACTGCAAAGGTGTGCAAAAAGGGAATGGGGGTCTGAATACTTTCTGAAGCCACTGTATACAGTGCCAGCTCTAGTCTTTGAATTATTTTACCACAATGCTTCTGTTGTTTTGGTAGACAGAGCCTCAAAGCTTGCCTAAGACGTGTTTATGAGAAAGACCAGATGTGTTAGCTCAGGCAGTAGCCAGCCTCCACAGGGTATAAAGGGGATTCTTAAGATTTTGGTCGGCTTAGGAAAAAAATGTTACCTAATGTGTGTTATGTAAGGTGACAACACATCAAATGATTGGCTCTCCACTCCAGCAGCTGGCTTTACGAGAAATCAGCAAGCGCATTGGTTTTGATTTACTGTCTGCCTCAGTTAAAATGTGATGAAATTTGAAAGTGGAAACAAGCGTTAAAAAAAAAAATACACTCATCGAATGATAGTGGCGTGCAGGTTTTTAAAGTGACCGTATTGTATATCTATAGCTCATTAAGGCAGTCATCCATGTTAAGCTAAAATGACACTCAATTTATTTTTCCATTAGGGGCAAAACGGGTTGCGTAAAGCCCACCTGTCAAACCTGTGGAGCCAGAGCCACCACCGCCACCACTGTTCCAGGTGGCTTACCGTGCTGTCAGTGGAGGAGATCAATGAGTTGGGCGTTTTGAATGAGACCTGACAAGAATGGTGAGGCTGCTCCCACAGGGAGATATGGACGGTGTGAGAAGGTGTGCCTGGAAAACAGTCTCTTTGTGAGGTGGTGGGGGGAAGGGGGGGTTCAAGATTGCTGTTTTGAGCACAGTGAAAAGCTTTAGTGGATTTTACGTTTTGGATTGTATGTTTTGGACTGGATTTCGTAGGAGATATGAAGGGAGACATTCAGAGGTCTACTAAAGGAGGACACAAATGTCAATGCAAATCTGATCTAACTCCCTCTACTTACTTGCTGTTTGTGATTTGTTGCAGGAGCACCCCTGGGGAAACTATAACTAGGCTATATAACCTATTTGGTTTTGGTATTTATGACTTTAATTATGTATTATATGAATATCAGAAATTACAAGTCAATTACTTTATGGCCAACAGTGTTCCCTCTTGTGGGCCAGACAGTTCAGATCCATCACACAAATGGACTTCTGTATGTGGTCGTTGGGCTCAGCAGATTCTATTTGGCATTCTCTGAAAAAAAAAAGTTTTCTACTTTGCTGATGAAATGATTGGAGACCTTCTTCCATCACAGCTGGCAAATGTTTTGTCGAGGGCCGAAATGAGAGGGACTTCCGAGTGACTGCGCCTGGGTGCAAATATATGAACGATTTCACGTGATAAATCTCTTTCCGGCTGACATCCCGCACTGGCACCGGCAGACGACTGGTAAGCCAAAGGGAAGAAAGTAGAGAGCCGAAGAGCATAATAACGACAAGCAGTATTTTCTTTTGAAGTGGTTAATATCCTGTGGTCGCTGGCATTCCCTCATCCTACAAGTCATGAGTTTCAGTACCTCCAAAAACTCCCTGGAGCTACTATGAGTAGACGGTATGTATGACTGATGGAGCCGGGAATGGTTTGGGAAATATGAAAATATCAGATTCAGGTTAGAGGAATTTTTTTTGTATTCTTTTTAACCACTTTTCCTTTTTTTTGTTTCTTACAAACACACGGTCAGTAAGGAGCTGAAAGGATTCAATGTGTCACTGAAGGACATTTCTAACCGGTCTAAATTCATGGATTTGCCTCCTAATAGCTGAAGGATGGTCTCATTTCATTCTAACAATGCTTCTATAATGTGGCAGGTTGTTGTGTGAAGGGCCCACAACGGATCCATTAACCTAATGATGGCTTGTGCAGTTTGTGGGGCGGTAAACATAGTGTATACCACTGGAAAATATACGTGTCAGGAATTAAGCGAGGCATTTGACAGTATCTAACATGATGAGATGCCCTGTGTCTATTGGCTGTTAATGGCTGTATACTGTATATCCCTCTGGGTGGCATGACCAGGCCTTTTGCAGCCTGCCGAGGCCTCCTGCAATGTTGATTAGGGACAAATGGAGAAAAACATTATAATGTACTCCATGTCCTCAAAATGCTTCCCACTGTCACTGGTTTGCCACCCTTCACGTTTAACACAATTAATCTCATATCGTCCGTGTGCAGGCTTAAGGTAATGTGCCACTCAATGTCATGGACAAAGCAGTCACGTATCTATTTGACTGTAACTGCTTCTAGGAATAAAAACAATCTTGACTGAGCTTAAATAAATGATCAAAAAGGAGTCAATATCATTTATTTATTACTACTCTGCATTGTTCTGGAAACTGAGCCAGCAATGGGAGAGCGATTCCAAGGAGAGAGCAGAGCAAATGATGCAAGCATCCATTGACCAGCTTCAATCACTGATTACTAACCTTTTTTAATATTCTTTCTCCTACTACACTATACCTAGGCCTTCCTTTTTTCTTTTTTTGGTTCCTCTTTTAAAATGTCATCGAAATCCTACCATCATCTTAATGTCAGTTGTCACACTGGATCCAGTTTTATGGCAACATTTAACAATCGGAATGCCTCAGCCACAGTCTCAGTCAGGGCAGGGCAGATGGGCAGATGGGAATGAGAAGGCCAACCGTGAAACATAAGCACCAGCCTCTTTACATGGGATGAGATGCTGCCTGTGCAAATCTCACATAGGCCTATGTGCTGGATGGTGAATTAATTTTTTTATTTGAACACTTACACACCCTGTCCCTATCCATCATGATCCGTTCACCAAAGGGGGGTAATAGCCAGCCTACACTTTGAATGGCAATACACAGACAGCATAGTAAACAACTCTGCAGGCAAGAAGCAGTAGCACACTGTGTCTACCAGACTGTGTAGGCAGCATTAAACACAGCCAGGCGACGTTCCAATTGAGTTGTTTAAAAATGTGTACTTCTCGAATTTACAATTATAGTGTGTCTGTGTGTGTGTGAGAGAGATAAGAGAGAAGGTGACACATGCTCATCAAATGGATCAAGATTTTCTGACGTATTTATAAAAGATGGAAAAAAATGTATCGACTAATTGAATATTCACATCCCTTCATGAGGCAGCTTCTTTCACTAATATTTCGCTCAGAGCCTGCCCTACCCTTTTTAGTCATACAAGTAATACACTTGCTAATGGTCCCCCCTAGGAAATGTTAATTTTTAACCAATAACAACATACAAATATAACTAAATATAATAAAAAGTTACTTAAGTTAAGGCTTATTTTCCCAACAAATAGTGACAAAACAATAAGCTCAGAGATGGGCGTAATGGAAAATTTGAGTCGACTGTCCCCTACAAAACCAGCAGTCCCAGGACTTTGTGTGTGTGTGGGGGGGGAGGGGCGGGGGGGGGGGGATAAATAACTAAATGCAACTGAGATAAGTATCCTCACAAGCTTTTCTTGGATATATTGGCAGCATTGATAAAAAAATTACATTAAAAGACATTTGGAGGTGGGTATAGAAAGTGGTATAATAATAATAATAATAATAATAATAATAATAATAATGATAATAATAATAATAATAATAATAATAATACATTTAATTTATAGGCGCCTTTCATGACACCCAAAGTCACCTTACAAAGCATACAATCATCATAAAATCATTAAAAACAAGACATTATGGAAAAACAAACAAACAATCAAGACAGTGACCAGTTATAGGTTGTGTGCGAGAATGGTCTTTAAATTGCAATGTCCAGATGGTAGGCTATATCATTAGGCTACATGCCTGCAGAGTGGATGTTTCAACCAGTTTAGAATTTGCGGTCACCCCAAATGATTATATTCTTCAGAGAAGTTCCTCATAAGAAATCAGAAGAGAAGGTAGGCTATTTAATAGGCAATACACAAGTTGGTAGGCTACAGTGCCGGGTGAATTGGCAGCATAACAATTAGGAGGAAGAGGGACATAAGGAGGAGGGGGGATCCAAACCAAAATCCTGCCTAGATGGCCCCCAACAGTCTGGGGCCGTCCCTGGAACTTGCGCTCGACGCGACCTGCAGATTCATAAAACTTGGAAACCCCGCCTCCCTGACAGCCAGCGTCTGTTTACGAAAAGTCACGGGAACAGCATGGAGCGAGAGGCACCTTACAGAACATGTCATACCGCGCTGCTAACAGGGGACACGGTCAGACTTCACAGAGAGCCGAACACCGTCCTAACAATGTCTCCACACAGTCACATTTGCTTAATTGATATTTTGAAGCCGACAGCTGGGTCTCGAGGCATAACCAGAAGCCTTTAGTTTTGTGTGCAGTGAGACTTCTAAAAAACGAGCGGTCTGGGAGTAAATTGCTGATCTGAATGATCATCCACACCGAGTTAAACAATGGCGAGGCGTAAAAGGCGCAACATCCTGAATTGTTGCGCCTAATAGCCTTTCTCGAGCCTGGACTACAGGGAACTACTTCCCCCCCGGCTTCTCGGGAACCACAGCGCACATTCAAAACGCACCCGGAGCGACATGGAAAGCCCGAGCGAGAACCCAACCAGGGCTGTGGAATATCTGAAGGAGCTTAACAAGATAATCGACACCCAGCAGGAGTTGTTGGAGAGGCAAAGGGGAAGGATCGAGGAGCTGGAGCAGCAAGTGTCCGACTTGTGCACGGAGAACGCCTGTCTGACGGAGCAGTACCAGCGGCACCTGGCAACCTGCAGGCTGCTGTATGGCAGCAACAGCCTGCTCGCTCTGGGAGCCATCAAAGAAAACATCACGCACGAAAAGTAAGTCTTAATATCATGTTGTGTGTGTGTGTGTGTGTGTGTGTGTGTGTGTGTGTGTGTGTGTGTGTGTGTGTGTGTGTGGTATTTCTCTGTTTGACTTTATTTCATTTATAAGTGTTTTTGCAAGTTGCAAATTATATTGATTTATAATTCCTGCAAATTAGATCCCATATGTAGGCTAGTTCATGTCCAACACTGCCACACAGCGATCCGCAGTTGCAACTAGGCTATTAGAGCATCAGAGGCTTTCCTCTTACTGATGTTTGCTGGTAGATAATGGGCCCTTGAATTCCGCACGACCCAGTTACAGAAGATAGGTGTCGCTGGGAGCAACGAGTTCCGACCTTATCTGGAATCCGAGCCGGCCCGAGGCATAAGCGAACTAAGCGGTCGCTTAGGGCCCCTGACTGCCTGGGGGGCCCCCTAAAAAAAAAAAAAAAAAAAAATATATATATATTATTATTTTTTTTTAGTTTGTGTGTTTGATATTAACATCATATTATGCAAATGTGAGTTATCATACAAAAAATGAATAAAATGTTTTGGTCTAGATAACTAATAGCCTAAAAATGTAATCAGTTCATCTGGGAGGAAATCCGAAATTATCTGATCACGTCACGTTCACATCCATGCACAGTGTATATTGAGTTTATTTAAAAACAATTGGAAATGGGGCTGCCCTCAGTTGCCCATGCACTGTGTATAGTCTATAGCCTATGTCAGCCTTGTCTGTGGAAAAAAAGATACAGTAGTTGGACAAAAGAGTTCTTCTGCTTCGTTCCTCACACTGCATTTAAATGCATTCACTATATTACAGAGAAATATGTCCCGCAAAAGAAAAAGAGCTCCAAGCCCAACCCAGAGGACCCTGCATAATGTTTTATATTAATATTTTTATGGAAAATCCATGTGTCTTTCTTCAGTAGCTTCTAATTCGTCTGACCCAGTGTCTCCAAATTATTTGTTCACACAAAATTTCTCAGATTTATCCTCTTAAGTTTCCTCTCAAATTGCACCGGATTCATGCATTTCACTTTAAAAAGGTTAAAAGAAATCTCCCGGGGGGGCATACCCCCGGACCTCCCTAGGAGGTCTGAATCTTGGCTGTCTTATATTTTCGCACAGCTGCACAGTGGAGGCACTAGCGGAAAACACTGGGTGTGTGAATGATATTTAACAAAGATCTATAGTTTCAGCAGCGCTAACATTGGAGAGGGGCCCCCTAATCATATTTCGCTTAGGGCCCCCTGAAGGCTTGGGCCGGCTCTGTCTGGAATATATGCAGACTTTTCCCCAGACCAACCAATGTCTTTTGGGGAGTGATAGTAGCCTAACACACAAACATGTAGTCTACCGAATGCATTTATTTCCAGTGTAGTTTCACTCTGAGTGTCTGTGAATAAGCCTACATGTGAAATATTTAGCAAATCAAGTTCAGATTGAGATGTGCTGAGTAATAGGCTATACACACTGATGCGAACATGTGCATGGTTCTATTAACTTGCAAGTGTGTTTGCTAAAATGTTTCATATTTGGGCCTACATAAAATGTGCTGTGAGTTGTCTGTGATGGGTCATCGGATGATTCTGCTTTGTCATCTTTGTTTGTGTCTGTCTGATAGTTGTCAGGTTCTGCATCTCCAGCAGACTGAATTTGACAGTAAGCCCATGTGAAAGATTGATAGCCCTCAGTGGTCTTATATTCATTTGCATGTGCAAGCCACATTAATCCATGGTAGGCTATATGGAATTCGCAATAGCTACAACCTGGGGGGGGGGGGAGGCACATAAGTTAGTTGGGATGTATCCTTTAGAACTGGCCCCAGATCTATTGGCGGGCAGTGGGTTAAGCCCTTGGAAGAGAAGAGCAGGGAGAGGGCAGATGTAGTAGAATGCACCAGGAATGCTTCAGGAATGCTTAGATCTTGATAGTCAGAAATCCGATGTCAGGATTACCCTCCCTGCACCAGTCCAGTGTTGAAGTTCACACACTACTGCCTGCAGATGTTTTAACTCAAGCTTTTGACAGCCAGCTGGATCATGTGATCATGCTTGACCTTTGTGTCCTGGTGGGCCTTGATAGTGTCGTGAAGATCAGTGGCACAAAATCAATACTGATGACTCATGGACTGCATGTCTGTGCTGGCTGATAAAACCAGACTCACAACATTCAGGACATACTGTAACACACTTCTCTTTTTTTTGCATGCCCCTGTTATAAATCTTTCCCAGGGCATTGTGGAGTATTTTGTCCCATTATCCTGAAAAGAAATCGGTCTGTCATCGTCCCTCATTCTGTACGGTCACACTGTCTGCACACTATTTTCGGTCCAGCTCTGGTTGACTCGCACAGGAGGTTAGCGAGGAGCCGGGCGATTATCCCAGTGAACCTGATGAAATGTGACAGCAGTTAATAATGGTTAAGCATGGTTTATGGAGGATATAGGATTTAAAATGTAATTCAGGGTTGCGGTGAGCCATTTAAAAAATAAAAAGATCTTAGGCAAGACGGATTCTAAGATCTGAAAAGGTCTTTGCAGAATGTAGAAATAGCGTTGAAATATTTTGTGTTGAAAATGATCGCTGTACAGCCATCCTTTTTTTTTGTTGCTACTTGCCAAGGTCAAAAACAGTGTGCCAAGCAGTTCAGATAGCCCTTTTATTAGCCATCTTTACTTTAGCCTATACTTGTTTTTCTTTTAGGTATTCACTGGTGGCTGTGTGACCCTTAGTCTTGTTGAGATTTGAAAGACTAAATTATTCATCTCAAAAATGTATTTGTTGATGCAGCTGAGAATGTCACCTAAAATCACTCCTCAGTACAGATACTCCTGTCATGATGAGCAGAGATAGCTTGATAATATACGGCTGCTTTTATCTCTGGTTCATTTCTTTTTGTATTTTTAGTACATTTTTTGTCTCTATCCTTTGACAAAAGTGATCATTTATTGGTTCATCTGATTAAATTGAGACTCAATATTACTCCAATCAATAATTTATTTTGAAAATAGGGGAAGGTGGGGTGATTTGTGCAACTTTTTACTCAAAGTGATTTTAAAGTGAGGCCTTGACAGTTATGTCTCCAACTCAAATATGTACATATATTTCAGGATGTTGTGCATCCCTGGCAATAAAAACTTTGGATCTGGAATAAACTGTTTAAGAAATATAGCTTTCGGAAAAAAAGTTGTCTTGACGCACAAATCACCCCACTACGTGGGGTGATTTGTGCGTCATTGTATCACAATGACAAAGTCACCATCATCATCTTTCTGGCCATCTGAACTCTCATCAGTGGTGTCGTTAAGTGGAATTAAGATGTCACTCTCTTCTGAGCTACTGTAGACAACCACTTTCTTTTGGTGACCAGCGTATACAGCCATGCCACTGGCACAACTCTCAGAAATGTACTTTGCACTAGTTGCTCCATGCTTGTGGAACCAACTGCCACCTGACAAATGTGATTTCCCCCTACATTTCTGCCTTTAAATCAAGGCTCAAAACCCATATGTACACCCTGGTGTTTCCTCCCCATTAACTATCTTACCTCTGCACTACTATCTGTGTTTATGTGGATGTATGGGCTTTACGTCTTTTATTTTGGTTATTGTTATTGTACCTTCATTGTTTACCTACTGAATGCACTATGTACAGCACTTTGGACAGTGCAAACTGTCATAAATGTGCTTTTATAAATACATTTTACTTACTTACTTACTTATAACTCACCCAGGCCCTTGTGCACAAATCACCCCATCCCCAGAATTTTGGATAATAGGCATGATGCAGCAATTTAGGGTTGACATTGTGCTAACTATATAGACTCAAAGTGTAGCATACCAAAGCACTAAAACATGTGTCAAATGTTTTCAAACGTGTCTATAATTGTTCAGACACAATAATCAAAAAACCTTGATCATGGAAATTTTACTTTGAAAGGCAAAACACAGTTTTTTGAGCTTAAATGTGCTTATATCTTATTCCTTGTGTCTCCCTTCTTTACAGGATGAGTCAAATGGATGGCTCTTCTTAAATATGTGGTCACATTTCCAATTTCTTCCACGGTTTTCTAGAAACAAGGGGTTTTGCAACTTCCAAAATGCACAAATCACCCCACCTTCCCCTACTCAAACATGTCCACTTCCACTCACCATACCTGAGTGGAGACACTCTCACCGTGTTAATGTAACAGTTTAATAAAACTGCTGGAGAAAGTGGCCCAAATATGTACTATCATCCACAAACAGCAGGTTGTTTAAACACATACTTCACACCTTGGCCTTGCCTCGATATCCTCCATGAGAAACACAGATTAAACTAGAACATCAGCTGTTCATTTCAGCGACATGACAATGGTTTTGACATTATGCCAAGTATGTGGACACAGCATCTCTTTATGCGGTCAGGCCTGTCCGTTTGCCCTTTTTCCATGGTGGTTGTCATTCTAGCTATGTAATCAGGAACTGACTTTCACCTTCCCACACCCTACCTACAAGGAAACAGGTCAAAACAGTTGCATGCGCAATAACTGCTATTGCCATCAAGTATAGCTAGGAGATTGGAAAACCAATAGTAGCCCATTATTGGTCTCAAATAGAGAGGGAGAGATAAAAAGAGAGAGTATTCTACTATCTGTTATCCACAAAAAGGACAGATGACAAGTAGAAGGATTTAGCAAGGTCTCTGCAGTGGTTATAGTGAAAGGATAAGATTAGATTTCTGAAACACCTGTTTTAATAACTGGCTGTCCAAAGGTGACAAAAAACTATCTTAATCCCTTGAATATCACTGATTCACACATTTGATTTTGTTTGTTTAATCTGTATTTAAAAAAACAAGTGTGAAAAATCTCATAATAGGGAGATTTTAGACATGACTGCACCTTGTGGGAGTATTTGACAGCATGTAAACTCCCCAGTGGAAAGACCCAATCAGGTTTCCACCCTGGATCATAGCGCCGTGCCAAGAGCCAACCGCTGAGCTCATGCTGGGCGTTAAACATTTTTATTAGGAGGGAAAATAAGCATTGTGGGGGGTCATGGGGAGAGGTCACAGTAAGGCCAAATTATGTTTTTTTGCTATTATTCACAGCCTTCAGTGACCCTGCTTTACATACTCTATATGCAAAGTTGTTTCGTTGCAATTTCTCATCTACATGTGTGCTCTTGCATAGAGGTGCATGTCTCCATGTAATACTGTTTCAGGATATATAGTCATATTGCATTCCCCCCCCCCTCTCTCTCTCTCTCGTATTGCGATTCAAACATCTGTGTCAGTTTGATGCTTTTATCCCTCTCTGTTTCCATTTTCCTCTCAGTTTCTGTGCACGTAAACTGTAAGTAAGAAAAATCTGACAACGTGTATAACAGTCATATTCTGTTCCAAAAACGAGTCACGGATAAATAATTTCTTGCTATTGAATGATAAATGAGATTGTTTGCTGCTATCTTGGGTTGGCTTTAAATGGAAAGGCTTTTCCTTGTATGTTGTTTGCACAGTTGTTCCCTCCACCCTCAATATGCAGAGAGTAGGAAATGTGATGCACCACCGATAGTGGGACCTGCAGTGCCAAGTCAACAGATTTCTCTCTGTGTATTCTGCAAAACAGGCTCCTGGTTAACATTGTCGGCCAAGTTCTCAGGATGTGCGACCGCTGCACAGGTTTCAGAAATGGTTCTTGGCGTGCACTGACCCTGGTGTGGATCCATAAAATCATCCGCAGAAGTGATTGTAGACCCCCCCCCCCCGACCCTCGAAAGAGGAGGCACTCTAAATTGAGCGATTTCTGTAAATCCAATTCAAAAAAAAAAAAAAAAAATCCTGTTTTTGAGATTATTAGTTCTTTCTAGCTCAAAAGTCTATGCAAACAGATGGTTGGTGCAGTCTTCTTCGGTAAAAGAATTAGCAATCACACACATATCAGGTTTCTTGAGTTTCCTGCCCTGTCAGCCCTTTGGTTCAACTGTGTTAATGCTGACCCTGTGCAGTTCTCTTTCCTAATGGTGTTTGCATTCAACACAACACTACAGTTACTGGTAGCCCTTGTGCTCACTTAGGAATTGAATGACGGCTAATACAAGATTGGGTTGCAAGTTTTTGCTGCACACTTAAGTGATGCATTACTTTTCAGGAGCAGTTAAGTCTGACTGACTCCGACGTTTAACCGACTTTCAAGCAAACACACATGGGCTGTCTGGTCAGTGAATATAAACGTACTATAATTAGTTTTTGCTGGTAATTTATACTTTTACTGTACGGGTTGAGATGCAGGAGTATGTGGAGTATTTTTACAATAGGGTATTACTACTGTTACTTAAGTAAAAGTTCTGAATACCTATGAAAAAAGTCATAAAATATTTCTGAATACAAATGGAAGAGTGGTCTTGACAAACATTTTGTCTGCATGATGCAGGAGTGGCTATTGATTTATATCATAATGGATCCACCATGATTTGATCCTGTCTGCTCAGGGTTCGGAGTGAAAGAGTGTCTGCAAGTGCCTTTGTTTCTTATCTTGGTGCTGGTGGATGCATCTGCCAACCCACATTGAACATTCAAACTTCGTCTCAGGCCCAGATATCTGACCGAGTGTGAACAGTATTCGGAGATGTTGATTTGAATGCTGGAGAAATAACTTTGTCTGCACAGCCATGGTTCAAGTTTTTCTCAAATGCACACAAAGTTATTCAAACTTTTTTTTATGTCAATGCCCTTTGGTAGTTTGCTACCGATTACACCATACAAGACAGCTGGGTATACAATCTTTACTAAAACAGATTTATTCAGGGGAGTGTTATATCTCATACAAGCACTGGTGTTCGATACGAGTATGAAGGCTGCGGCGGCAGTGTTTGTGGAGGTGGATGTTTTTCTTTGTTTTTTATTCATTCAAATTATGTGTATGAATCCCTGTCAGTGAATAAGCATAAGTAATCTTGAATAATCAAATATTGATGAATACCATAACAAATCATTGCTAACTCCAACTCTCTTCCTGTTAATGCTCTAACGGAGCCAATAGGAATTTTCAGCGCTGATGAATGAGCAGCAAATCTCTCCAGCTGCTGAGTTTGTGCCAGATCCTGGTAAAGGATGTGTGCCAGAATGTTTCCTGGTTGTGAGAAACCAAAAACATATATATCTAAAGATACAGTAGGCCTATATCCATATTTTTTAGATGGTTGACATTCTTTGCATATATTCAGCTGCTATTTACAGTAACTGCAATGGCTTTGATGCTGAAGACCTGCCGTTGAATGTGTTTGACAAGCTGAAGTAGCTGTATGATTATGCAAATAAGACTTTTGGGTGAAAGACGAACAGTACAAAAACATGTGTTTTTCTTGAATTTCAAACAGTGGTTATGGGATGTATTTCACTGTTATTTTTGCCTGCTTTGCTGCTGTTTTGTGGGGCTTTGTTTTTACTTTCATCTGGACAAAAACCTTGATTTCATTGTATACCATTTTGCTTTATTGTAGAACTGAAAAGATTTTAAGTTGTCTTAATCAATCAACAGTAAATTCACAGAGAATGTTTTGCGAGAATATATTAGAGAAGTATTTGATGGTACCAGCTTTTCACATGTGGTGATTTGTTTTTGTTCCTGGTTTTACATTGTAGTTAACTAAATATGTGTGTGTTGGTTGGACATACCAAGAAGTCTGACAATGTCATCATGGACTCTAGGGAATTCTGATGGACTATTTGTAGACAAAAACAAGTCAGCAGATTAATCAATAATGAAATAATTGTTACATTGCATGGTATTTTGCAATATGTCGGATTTCAAATGGTTTTACTAATGTCGATCTGACAGATCCTTTAGTATACATTTCATTTACTTTATTACAACATTGATCTCGTCCGTTAAACAGAACAGTACATCCCTAACGTACTTGGAAGCAAGGCCAGAGGAGTTTTTAGATGGAGGAGTAGATCAATAGACATTGAAGGATTTGATAAAGGTTCTTTTTAGGATGTCGGTTTTGGCCTGCACTGAATGATGACTCTGAAGTCACCTATGGATTTAATTGCCTTCTGTTTTAGTCATATTGACTGTGTATTGGCTTTTATGCCGTAATTTGCTGCCTAGAAAAACCTCAGCTAACCTAACGCCTGCAGACTGGAGATTGGCAAGTTCATAAATAGTTCACCCCAAGCCAGCGTAATAGCTTTAGCATGTGTTGTGGTGGGACCACTCGGCAGGAAATGATAGAATGATGGTGAAAGCTGTTTCTTGTGGCTGGCGGTGTCCACTTATTTACCCAGAGTTCTGCTGAACAATCAGTGTGCCAGACTAGATTTATGAGCACATGAACTTGATCTCTCGAGCAAAGCCCCCCCTCTAATGAAAGACCCCTGCTAAATTAATGTCTACGCATGATTTGCATTCAGACCCACCAATAAATCTCATCCAATGGTCAAAGACAATTTGCAACTTGAACACAAAATCAACTGCAGGCTGCCTTCATCCGTAATGGACCGTCCCATGTTGGATCTCATTGTGGCCGGCTGCAGTCTTGACGGAAGGTAAAGTCAGGCACTGCTGGCCTCTGGTTCCCTCAATCAGGCACTGCTGGCCTCTGGTTCCCTCAATCAGGCACTGCTGGCCTCTGGTTCCCTCAATCAGGCACTGCTGGCCTCTGGTTCCCTCAATCAGGCACATTAGTACACAGTTGAGGATTGGTCCGTGTCCTTTGATGAAGCTGGACTGCCTATGAGAAAGGATGACCATTCCCTTAATGAGCACGGTTAGCGCTATCTGATGGTGTTACTGGTAAAGCCCACACCAGGCCCAGGGGGGGTCAGATGCCACATCCTAGTATCAGTCATACAACCATATTATGTTAAATTCACCAAACTCAAATCTGCACAGCTGCCTCAGTTTGATTTAACCTTTAAAGAGCAAGATAAAGCCCTGCTATTATTATGCTATTATTTCCTGTGACTATTCTCAAACTACTTTAGATTATGATCATTCAGATTTCATATTCTTGGCTAGAATGAAATGCATATGTGAAAGCAAAGCCTTGTGCCTCATTTGCATTCTACCGGAATGATCTGCAACCTTAAAAACTTTAGGCATAAACCGCCAGATTCATGTGTATGTGTGAATATACATGTATGGTTTTAACAAAAGCCCAAAACTGATCAGTGTTAGGCCATCATATAGCTTCTGTTGAATGCACACGTTTTAGTTTCAAACAATGAAGTTGAGTCTGATTTGCATTAAACTGCACTAAAATGTTACCTTGTCAGCGGTTTGACCAGCACTATATGAAGCCATATTATTACCAGTTGATCCGCAGTTCAGTTGGCTCTCAAGCACGAGCATGTGGGTGACATGATCATCCTATCAGTGGTTTCACGCTGCTCTAAACAGAGGTAATAAAGTGCAAATATTTATAGCAATGCACTAGCAAAGGCAGCGGAATAAGTTTGTTAGGTAGTAAACATTTGAACAATGCAGGGTTCAGTGTGGTCTTTGAAAGTATTTTGATGAGGAAAGCAATGCATTTAACATGTTTGTCAGAAGTCCAGGATACACAAGCTATGTTTTAGTGAGTAACACTAAATGTCAACAGAAACGTTACAAGAAAACTATTTAATATCTTTGGGCTAGTGATATTAAAGTGGAGGTAAATAGGTATTGTACACTTATAATTAGAATTTCTTTCAAAGTGAAACACAAAACCTTAATAGCATGACATTTTGTGAAACATGTGTTACTTTTCTTGCCAAAGGTTAGATGAGAAAATTGATGTCAGTCTGTTTGTGAAAAAAGCGATTTACAACGAGCAGTCAGTTAGCTTAGCTTTTTATAAAACTTTTTATTAAAGTTATATATAAAATGTTAGTCTGTGAGCTTAAGTGCAGACTGTTAACTTTTGACAGAGTCAACTAGTTCCCTCTGTTTCCCGTCGTAATGCTAAGTTATGCTAGCTAGTTGCTGGCGGTATCTTCATATTTAGTGGAGCCTCAGCCTACTGACATGAGAGTGGTCTTTTCATTGAACTCTTTAGTCTGTATTCTTCAGTTTGATGCACTATTTGTTTATTTTACAACCCTTTTACCTGGAGCTTTCCAAGTCTACAAATGGGGGCCAAAAAATGGTTGCGGTTCATTCTGTATCTCTTCAGTGTGAACCAATTATCTCTCTCGCAGCTGTCAAAAACAGCTGAAGCAGCAGCTAAATCGAAGGCAATTTGTTGCAATGTACCTGTGGAGAGCTTTTTGAAACGCTGCCACTAGTTGTTGTTTTTGCCAAGTGCAGTGTGCGAGCATTTGAGGATCACTGATGAGGTGGAAGCTGAGTCAACACCCAAACAAAGATGAGGATCTTCTGCTCACACAATCATCTCAGTCATCAAACAAGGACTTCTTCACAGCTGACTTGGCCTTTGATTGGAACTAGTTGCCATCTACTAATCTTGTAATACTATTAATCTGTGTGTTCCACCCTGCAGGGCACTTTGTGTTCCGTGCAACTCGGGGAATTCTGAGGGCCACTCTAAATCCAAGCAATATGTTCAGGAATGCAGCCGGGGTGAATGTGGTATTTTCTCGATTCCAGGCAAATTTAGGTCAGGTGAAAACATATATTTTATGTTAATTGACCCTAATCCTAACCGAAAAAACTAAACTAAGCATGTGCGTCAAGCTTCTGAACCAGGCCCAAAACTACGTCTTAAGAATTTAAATCCATAACCTGGGTGCAGCTTCACAGATGAAAGGCCTTCCAAAGTCTCATAGATCAAGACACTGCTCACAGCTTGACAACAATGCTGATGAGTGACGAAGTCGGTATATCAAGTCTGGAAGTGTGTGTGTGTGTGTGTGTGTGTGTGTGTGTGTGTGTGTGTGTGTGTGTGTGTGTGTGTGTGTGTGTGTGTGTGTGTGTGTGTGTGTGTGTGTGTGTGTGTGTGTGTGTGTGTGTGTGTGTGTGTGTGTGTGTGTGTGTGTGTGTGTGTCACCAGGGGCAAACAGCTATTGGGGGTCACACCAGTAACCTCTTCAGAGATACATAATTTGACAGCAACCATGGGAGTCAGACCATTACAGAGGACTGGACTGACTCATTAGATTTGCTTAGCCAGTCACATTTCTGCCTCTAATGAGTCACTGATTAATACAGACCATTAAGGTCTTAGTAATATGAACGCCACAAGTATGTAGTCCACTGGAGAGCCTAATGCATGATGAATGCCCTTCAGTTATGCACTGGACTGAGAAAAATCTGCATCAAACGCTGAAATGCCTGTCGCTTTATCATCGCCGCTGTGTGCTTTCAAGAAAAATGGATTTTATAAAATACTGACCATAACTATGAAATACTGTACGAGAACGTCAAGCTTCACAGTTTGCCTTCTGAGTAACCAGTCAGCGTAAATGAGCTGTTATAGGGCGTCCGAGGGTTCAAGTCATTGATCAATCTGTGACACTGTTGTGAATGGAGGCTGAGGCCTGAAAGCTACATGAAGTGCTGTTCTTTTTTTGCTGTAGAAACATTTTGTGAATTCAGTTATTTCAAATGTGATTTATTCCTTTTCATCACGGCTTGAAGGGGTTTGTTTGCTAAAGCTTGAAGTCTTTCATGGCCGTGACGGTTTCCTCTGAGTTTCCCAGTAATGCTCAGTAAACCCGATAACTGTTTGGGTAACTATCCAAATAAATTCTCTTATCAGTTCACTTGAGGACTCTGTAAAGTTTATAAAGGAATCCCATAGTTTTCATAATCATAGAGTAAGTTAGGGGCAACGTGTTCTGATTTCCAAGTGGAGGGACTCTCAAATGTTAAAGAAGAAGAGTAAAGAAGGTAAAATAATAATATTTTGCACCGATAACAAACTCCATTACGGACACTTAAAAAAAAACTTGGAAGCTTGGAAAATGTGTCTGCAATCACACATCTTGGACAAACTGTAATAACCTCTGATTTTACTCTGAAGTCAGAAAAGGGAAATAGCCATTTTTGCGTTCCCTAAGCACTCTGCTGTTTTTCTCTTAGCCATTATTGGTGGTGAAGTGCTTGAACCAATTTCTTCAAGGCTTAACCCTACTCAATATCTTACAGCCAAAAAAACAAATAATTGGTTTATAATTACATCGGAGCAGATTGTTCCCGAAAGAGGCAAGGGAAGTGTGGGAGCCTTTATGATACATGGTATGCGGTACATGAGGGTACAGAAGTGGGTATGTTAAATGCAGGCTACAAATGCATTCAAAAAAGGGATGCAAGATCGTTACAGCTGTGTGGCCCGCAGTTTATGATGTTCCAGTTTGTTTGGATCCAAGCCGGGAGCTATGATTAAATGAGCAGACCATTGCATTTCTGCAGTCGTGTCCAGTTGCACTTACCCCTGCAGAAAGGCAGATTGATAAACTCTGACTCAGCTATTTTTATGCACTGGGTGGGCCATGTGTCCGTTTCCTCCCTCACAACAGGAAACAGGCCCTGTCCTTATTGCAAAACACTCTGAGCCGGGTGAAAAATAAAGGGCACATATGACATCCACGCACACATCCCATACAAGTGATACACAAACACACATATGCACTCAGTAAGAGGGCAAGTTAAAGACACCAGCTTGACAGAAAGGACAGCAGTGTAAGTTTGGTTTAAGTGAAGCAGCTGGGCTGAAGTTTTAGCCTTGGCCCAGGCCTGCCCAGACAAATGACTGGGCCCCTGAAAAGGTCCAGTCATTGGGCCCCCTTTACTCATACTGAACTTGTATCAATGTGCATGATGCGCTTATTCCTACTTAAACACATACCTGTACATATAGGTGAACTATTCATTGAACCGTCCAAATTCAAGAATAAAAACAATCATCAAACTACTGGACTTTAAAATACTGGCCGACCCCTTCAACATACTTTCAGTTGTAGGCTTCAAATTCAATATTTTGCCTGGTTTTATATTATGTGTATGAGCAATATCAACATTTCATATAATTAACTAAAAGAAAAATAACCAAATCTAAAGGGAATATCTATAATGTTACAGTATAGATATTCCCTTTAGATCTGGTTATCTTTCTTTATTTTTCTTATACAGGTATTATAATTATTGACACTAAATTATGAAGAAAAAAAAAAGTGTGTGCAGGGCCAGTGAAAATATACAAGGGGCCAGTAAAACTCGGATCCACTGGCCCGGCGGGCCAGTAGGAAAAAAAAGTTATGTTGAACCCTGAACATGCATGGTGTCTCCGCGGCACCATCACTGTGATCAGCGGAGAGTGTCGTGCAGGGCTCAAATATAACACTCGCCAATTTAGTCTAAGTGATTAGTAAGTTATTGAGACCACCGGCCACTTTGTCTGGGGAAAGATTTGTGCTCTGCCGGTTTTTCTAGCCAAATACACGTGTGTAGCTTCTATATGCCAGGGACACGGCTCTCTCTACATTAAAAAACACTATCGATAGTTCAGCGCGCAGAGGTTAAGTTACTGTTCAACAAAAGGAGCATTAAGGCTACGGCTTCACAGTAAAAGCATTACACTGGCTAAACATTAATAGCATTTCACTGGACAAACGTGAGTCGACTTTTATTTTGAAGTACGCCTAACAGGAAAGTAGCCGCTCACAAAGCCCCTTCACTATCAGCATGTCTATGGAATCAGACGGGTATCAATATTAATGAATGAACAGAGAAGGGTTCACACTTGTATTTTGTGATTTATATATAAATGACTCTCTTCTCACAAATACATTTCAGTGCACACACAAATGAAAACCGTCATATATAAATGTAAAATAAATCCATCTATAATAAAAAGTTTCACAAACACATTTCCGATCCACACACAAATGTGTCTTGTTTTAAATAAATGTAATATAAATCCATAAATATATTAATTTAAAAAAGATTTGCAATTTTCATCAAACATTTATTTTAATGTTGTTACATTTATATACAAACTGTTACATTTGAATTTACAAAATGCTTTTAATTTGTGAACTTCCTTGCATTCATGTGTGAATTGGTCTGTATTTGTGTGTGGATTTATGAGACTCCCCTGACGTCGCTGGTTTCACAAATGCGTTTTTTTCAACCAGGAACTAGCTATAGCCAATCGGATGTCTTCCTTGTTTTCAGCCAATCACATGAGCGCAGTCCCACAGACAAGGGTACGTTTATGCCCAGAGACACAGAACGGTACGGTAGATGGCAGGACTGAATGAGCTCAACGTCAATGCATTATTTTTAAAACTGCCGTGAAGTTGTTTTGCTGCAGTGGACCAGGTTTTTGGTGAATCATAAACGAGTCACCAACAATTTCTCCAAAGAAGAGTTTAGTAACTTTGGCTAGAAGGCTGCTGGCTTTGCAGAGCGGCTATGTCTAGCTGATACCTGCTGGAGCTGCCTTACTTTACTTCAGACTTCACCGACCCCGTGCTGATTGCCGATCATGTAAGTCACTTATCAGCTTAGCTGTACATTACATTTTACTGTCTCATTAGCTTTAGTTATGCTACTACAGTGTAGTTCACTTGTGTGTCGCTAACATTTAGCCCCAGCCCCGGTGTTTGAAGCTAACGTAGCTAACGTTGTTATCATAGTAGCCTACTACCGAATGTTTATTTTTAGCAGGTCATGCTAGCTACCTTGATGACAATCACACAAAATATGGCCACTGAATTAAGAATTATATTATACCCTAACAGAATATCTCTGTATTACATCATTACAGACAGCCTACGCCAGAGTGAATGCTAGTGTTGAGGGCTAATGCGACATTGAGCCTGAACCTCTCATCTCTAGCCAGGACACTGGAGGACAGACGATGTGACCTACACCTGCAGTAGTTAAAGAACCATGGAGAAGAAAAGGAACAGAGGTATGATGAAGAATCTACTCATGCAAATGTAGTTAAAGATATCCTAAACTACATAGAACTCTCTGTATATTCTATTTGATTGTTTCACTTAATAAGCCCTGTAAAGCACTTTGAGTGGCCTTGTGTCTGAATTGTGCTATAGAAATAAACTTGCCTTGCCTTGCCTTGCCCTATGAATACATATGCTAATCTTATAGTGTATGTACAATAAATGCCCAATAAACAATTAACAAACAACATATTGTACTTGCACGTGTTCCCGTGGAGTGCCAGGTGACGACAGTATTTGAAATTGTATGTTGCAGTTTGTAACATTGGTGTGCAGTAAATAATAAATGTATTATACCTCTCAAATCTCTTTATCTATTCTGTGATGGCCTACCTTGGCTGAAGGAGCATAAACTAAATTACTTTTACTATGAAAAACATTTTTGCTGTACCAGTGCATGTCCCTTACAATAATACTTTCTCCAGGTCAGGAACGAGGTGCTTCAGGAGCCTCCAAAGTGCAGGACGCTTCTTCAAGGCCTTGAACCAAATGTTTCTCAACCCTTATGCCTAGAAGCTGCTCTATGTATATATAGGGAACATTATGGAACCCTGCCTTTGAGAGGGAAAGCAGCTTACTAGATAACTCAATATCCATCATTCTTCAATAATACTGTATCTACTATTTGAAAATGCTTCATCATTTATTACACTTCAATTATATTATAATTAAAATAATTATTTTAAAATTCATAAATACACATGCACACAGCATTGAATGAAAATATGTGAGGCTTTATTTAAAGAGTTTGAAGTCAGTAGGTCTTTGAGCAGGACACTTCCACAAAAACACTTTGTCCTTTCTCGTCCAGTTCTTGATAACTGCAACACAAAAGCACAGTGACAGAAAATAGGTAAAGGTTTGCTTATGGTTAACGCACACGCACAGGCCCGTCTAACTGTTGTCAAATGATCTACAGTAGGTTGCAAAAGTATTCATACCACTTGAACTTATTTTACAAGCCACACTTTTCATTTTTTTTATTTATAATTTTTATAAAAAGAAAATGTAAAACTATGTATCATTTTGATTCCACATCACAATTATAAGCAGTGCTGTGTTGGTTTATTACATGAAATCCCAATAAAATAAATGTATGTGTGCTTTATCCATGTGGAAAGGTCTAAGGGGTATGAATACTTTTGTGATATTGTGAAGATGCACTTCGAGATGTCTTTGAGTAAAACCTTGTTTCTGCTTTTAAGAAGAAATTGAATATATTTACAATGATGACACTGAAGAAAACAGTCCTTATGAGAAGAATAAATTGCAGTGTGCTTGTTCCCCTAATAAGCTTATTAAGTTAAACAATCAAATAGAATATACAAAGAGTTCTATGCAGTTTAGGATATCTATAACTACATTAGCATGAGTAGATTCTTCATCATACCTCTGTTCCTTTTCTTCTCCATGGTTCTTTAACTACTGCAGGTGTAGGTCACATCGTCTGTCCTCCAGTGTCCAGGCTAGAGATGAGAGGTTCAGGCTCAATGTCGCATTAGCCCTCAACACTAGCATTCACTCTGGCGTAGGCTGTCTGTAATGATGTAATACAGAGATATTCTGTTAGGGTATAATATAATTCTTAATTTAGTGGCCATATTTTGTGTGATTGTCATCAAGGTAGCTAGCATGACCTGCTAAAAATAAACATTCAGTAGTAGGCTACTATGATAACAACGTTAGCTACGTTAGCTTCAAACACTGGGCCTAGGGCTAAATGTTAGCAACACCCACAAGTGAACTACACTGTAGTAACATAACTAAAGCTAATAAGACAGTAAAATGTAATGTACAGCTAAGCTGATAAGTGACTTACATGATCGGCAATCAGCACGGGGTCGGTGAAGTCTGAAGTAAAGTAAGGCAGCTCCAGCAGGTATCAGCTAGACATAGCCGCTCTGCAAAGCCAGCAGTCTTCTAGCCAAAGTTACTAAACTCTTCTTTGGAGAAATTGTTGGTGACTCGTTTATGATTCACCAAAAACCTGGTCCACTGCAGCATAACAACTTCACGGCAGTTTTAAAAATAATGCATTGACGTTGAGCTCATTCAGTCCTGCCATCTACCGTACCGTTCTGTGTCTCTGGGCATAAACGTACCCTTGTCAGTGGGACTGCGCTCATGTGATTGGCTGAAAACAAGGAAGACATCCGATTGGCTATAGCTAGTTCCTGGTTGAAAAAAACGCATTTGTGAAACCAGCGACGTCAGGGGAGTCTCATAAATCCACACACAAATACAGACCAATTCACACATGAATGCAAGGAAGTTCACAAATTAAAAGCATTTTGTAAATTCAAATGTAACAGTTTGTATATAAATGTAACAACATTAAAATAAATGTTTGATGAAAATTGCAAATCTTTTTTAAATTAATATATTTATGGATTTATATTACATTTATTTAAAACAAGACACATTTGTGTGTGGATCGGAAATGTGTTTGTGAAACTTTTTATTATAGATGGATTTATTTTACATTTATATATGACTGTTTTCATTTGTGTGTGCACTGAAATGTATTTGTGAGAAGAGAGTCATTTATATATAAATCACAAAATACAAGTGTGAACCCTTCTCTGTTCATTCATTAATATTGATACCCGTCTGATTCCATACATGTCTTCTGTTTTCACAAGTTCAATGGGGTGAAATAAGAGGACAGAAAGCTTGTCATTTGCAATACTTGTAACCCCAAGCTTACACCAACCACTTTATGAACGTTAGTGGCATTAATTTTCGGTTACAGTAAGGTTTTATGCACAGGGCTGCCAAGTTTCACCAAAAGTTTGTTGTGAGATTTTTTGGCCGAGGGACCCAAAACCGTGTCCTCTGTCCCACCCAATCATTTTTGCTAGTGTCCTGCAAGTTTGCATATTGTTCATAATAAATCAGAAATAAAGACAATTGGAAAATGTGTTAAAACATCAAAAATCTTATTCAAATAAGCAAATTCATGAATTGCAAAGTCGTAGGACAGGTTTTAATTAAACATTGGCTGTGGACACATTATAAGCGGGGGTCTGGGGGTCCCCCCCTAGAAAATTTTGAGCATTAAACACTTAATTTCCTGCATTCTGGTGAATTTTTATGAAGCAATGTGTGCCTTTTCTGCGTTCATTTTTAAAGTAAAAGAGAACATTCACGGTTCCTCTGACACAAATTTAATTGGATAGCCTCCAAAGCATGTGTAGTGCTTTCAAATATCTCCTGTAGCCTATTGTTAAAACATTTGGTTAAACTGTAATAAAGGTAATTATTCTATATCATGTCTACTATTGAGGGCTGAGTGGCTGGTGGTATTTTACTAGCAGCATTAGACTTTATTCAAAGAAGAAAACAATTAGGGAACAGTTCAACACCAATGCAAACTACTAGGCTAGGGTTAATATGTTTGATGCACGCGCGCTCACCAACCGGCGGGGACACAATTCTTATCAGCGGTAACTTGGCACGCTATCAACACTGATGATGGCTGGTGGCTGGGCCCTAGAAAGCTTTCCCACTTTCTACCCCTTATGGGCGGCCCTGCCTTGGCCCCCTGAGATTTGGCTTCTCTGTGGACCACCGTGGGAGAAACAAATCTCACAGCTTGTGAGAGGCCTTCCTGTTGGAGGATACTTCCAATGGGATTTGGCATTTCATGCATTATTTAAAAGTCTTCTGTATTGTACCTGGATGAACCTCAGTTGCCAGTGTTTTCTGTGCAGTGCAGAAGGAAAACTTAACTTTCGTTTGAACTCCCACTCACATATCTATCATCATTAGGATGGTAAAATATGGAATTCATTAATTTCAAGACAAAATAGTTAGCTTTGCCACTGAAACAGAGAGCCTAAAATAACGTACAGAATGTATTAGAAATGATCTGGGATCAGATGAGGATTTTTGTAGATTAGCAGTATAGTAGTGGTCATCTTTTGTGGTATCACTGCAAGAAAATAAGGAGCTGTCCAGGGTTCTATCCACTTCTTCCTTGCTCTGGTTTGCTCTAAGGATCTTGGTGCTGCTAAGCTGATGTGTGCAAGCAGCTTAACATACGGCCATATTATTCAGCAAAAAATATTGTAATATATGGTTTGGTTTGATAATTTTTTTCAATGATGTATTGTCTATACGCAGCAATCGATAGCTTCAGTAATTGCCATTGGAGGTGGACTGCAGCATGTGTGTCAATGAATCTCACCCGTACGACTGCATTATATTGACCCAGCTCTAGGTTTCACCTCAACCTAATTCCACAGTCATAATGGGGTTTCGCTCTAATGAAAACCGCAGTGGTATCGGGTTTGCTGTGTGCTTTTGCTTTGCGGGATAATCAAAGGATGCTAGAGCGTCTCTGCTGATATAACAATCACAGGCAGATGTTTAAGTCATAAAAGAGTGTCAAGGAAGGTGCCCAGCTAGCAGAATAGATATCTAACGAGTAACTAAGAGTGATGAGGAAGGAGAAAAGAAATCACTCAGCCATCAGATAATTGGCCACAGCATTATACAACACAGATTATCATTATTTCTGTAAGCCAATGAAAGAAAAAGTGTAAAAGTGCAGTGAGATAACCTTTGCAGCTAAATCACCTAATTGTATACTTCCTCAATGTTCGGTCTTTTTACCATAAAGACCTCCATTGTTTTCTCCATGTGAAAAGTTAAAAGAGGCGACAGGGGAGCTCATAAATTTGCCCTGATGCAGCCATGCAGTGGCTTTATCGCTCCTTTGCGCTATGGTTCACAGAACAGGCTACGTTTAATTTCTGTTGTACAAAGTGTTCTCTCCTCGCTGTTGTATTGCCGTTTACTGCAGCCTAGTTCTAAAAGTGCTAGTGAAATTAATGAGCGAAAATGGAGAGCACAGCGTGCACAACAGCGACTACATGATAACAACCATGGGGCAGAGTAAAGTAACATGTTTTTCAAATAATTGCAATTCAAGATATTATCCCCTGCAGTCATCAAAAATATTCTTAAAACTCTTGAAACCTAAAACATAGCAGAATCTCTTTAATGCACATTTGGTAAAAAAGTTTAAATTGCATTATAGGTAGGACACATATCTTTTTTTATTTTATATAAACAGCAAATAATCAAGTTTACTTTGTACAATACAATAAACAAGCAGACCCAAAAGCCATGGAGACAGGTGGTTGAATTACTGGAAAGATTCAGCTCCCCCTTGAGGCAATTTCAAATGAATCAGCAAAACAATGTAGGACGGTATGTTAGCTTTTCCCAGCAGGAAAAGCAATTGTTCCCAATGTTACTTTACATGTCTTTAGCTGCCATACTAACATCATTGACACAGTGTTTTTTCTGTTTTCCAGATCTGAATGTGACTCATCCAGAATGGTCAGGTATGTTATTTTTTTCCTGCTCATAATTATAAACCTGTCTGATATTGCCAATAGAAAATACTTTGGTGAAGACATCTTGTTTATTTAAGTGTCTCGATTTAAGTTTGTAAAGCTGAAATCCTAGCATCATGCTGCTTGCCCGAGTGAGTGCTTTTTGCTCTCTGAAAGATTGAGGCAGCCTTGATATAGGGCTTGTTATTGGTGTTTGTGGATATTACAGTTCGGAGGAAAATGATGAAATTGTATGTCAAGTGCAGTGCAATGTCACGTCCCCCTCTTCTCTTGTTAGCTTGTTTTTTTTAGATTTGGAGCGGTGTCTCTGCTGCCGGAGTTGAGATGTGGGACGATTTAAAAAAATAAAATAAATAAATAAATGTGATGTGAATCCATCATTTGTAATAGGGCTACGAAATATGACTTGTGTGTGTAGAGAGTAGATGTGCCACTCTCTGGTAAGCACACCCCTTCTCTCTTCAGTGATGCCTCGCTGTGGGATCCAAGCAGCCTCTGCCTCTCTGTGTAATAAGGACTTGACTGTGTCTAGACCAGTTTATGAGTGTGATTGAGCTTGTTGTGTGTTTTTAGTGAAAGATTTCCAGGCCAATGTCTGTTCTCTCCTTTGGTGCTTTCTTTGTCTGCACACCCCATGCGGCTTTTCTTTCCGCTCTAAATGTCCCAGCGCAAATTTGAAGCTGCTCCAGAGGGCCACTGCCCGAAAATGTGTGTCAGTCTTTGTCTTGATACTATCACAGTAAATGTATATGTGTGGGAGTTTGTGTGTGAGAGTGTGTGTGAGAGAGAGTGAGAGATGTGCATGTGAATTAATGCACGCAAGGGGAACAATTGTAATCCTAGTAGAAAAAACTTTACATCAAAATGCAATTTGTAGTATTTAATCAATGTTTATAATTTTGTTTAACTGTTCAAAGGTAGTCTGACGAAACCTATCCTCACTCAAAAACCTACACACGTAATGATGAATGTTATCCACAGATTTAGAAGTTCAAAACTCTGCCTCGGGTGAAATTGCCTGTGGTTGAGAGAGGGATTTTCATTAAGGTTACTCATGAAATGTTGCACACACATCTCTGTGAACGGTAAGCTTGCACAATCAGTTTCAAGGCCATGACTGGTTTTCAGTCTTAAACTCAGTATTGATAATTGCAGTGTTTGAAATTTGACTCTGTCGGGCATCATGATGTGGCTGGACACCTATACTGTGCAGTGTCTTGCAATACATTCTATTGACATTTGTTTGTCATCTCTTATCATTCGATTTTTTAATTAATGAAGCCAATATGTTTTATTAATACAGGAATCTCCATTAGTCCAGTCTAGTGTAATGAATATTAACAGGTACACAGATGTGCTATACCTGATTTGAGAAGAAGGTCCTCTGGTTGTCATGAGATGTATTTTTATCCATATCTCACGGCCCTATAGCTAGAGCAACTGCTGATGGTGGAGTTAGTCTTAAAAGCATAGCAACAAATATGGAAGGCAAGGCTTTTAAGAGGCGAACAACAATCCTGTCCCATCAAATTGATGCTTTGATGTGTTTTGGAAAGCATCCAAATGGCAGCAGCCTTCTGCGTGCCGTTTTCTTGGATGTGAATTTGGCCACAGTTCCTAAAAAAATCTTCCCTTCATTAATGTGAAATGTTAATGTGTATTTGCCAAGACTGTCTTCGTGCTGCTGTGTAAGCTGGTGTAGTTTGATCGTCACAGGCACGTCACTACCAACAGATCTTTGGCAGCTGCACACATGGGTTAGATGTAAAAAGCCAATGATATGACTGAATTGAAGTGATTGCTGACTTCTGCCTCTGCCTTTGAGCAATGGACGTGATGATGGCAGTGGCACTGATCCTGCACATCAATGGAAAGCTTCAAGAGCAGCTGGTCTCCCACTATGTGCCAGGTGCAGTCGGGGATACCGTAGAATGTAAAGCTGCTCAACATGCGACACATTTATTCTAAGAAAGAAAGACTGAATATTTAAATTTGTACCATTGAAACATTTCCCTTAATTGCTATTCCCGTCCTTTTAAAAAATCATTACTTTCAAGTTGTGCAATTTTAAACACAAATATTCTCTAATAAAGAGTAATATAGCCATTTATATAATATATAGTAAATAATAATAAGTAATATGCTATTATACAAACTGGACACCTAATAACAAAACTTGAGATAACCGCCTTTTCACAGGAAATATAGGATTTGGAAAGATAACTTCAGCAATTCACATCAATGGGTTACAATATGGGCTATGATTCAGTTTCAAATTCAGTTTCCGTCCTAAAATAAAAATGATTACTGCCTTTGTTTGCTTTCGTAAGGGATTGGGCTTTACTGTATAGACACAAAGGAACAGCCTCTGTGAAAACTAACTGTACGCTGCAGCTGCCTCTAATGCTTTCCCCTATGGATATAGTGTCTCCGTGGAGTTATTCAGTAGCATCTCTTTTAAAGTGAAACAGCAGACAGTTCCAAATGGCTCTGACTGTTGCAGGGGAAGTTATCTATCAGTCAATTGTTTTTATCTTGGCTCCGAGTTCCCTTTTTGTGTCAGAGCTTACAACGCTGTTAAAAAATCACAGCCGACTGCCGACGCAGCACTCTGCTGACAACGCACGGCAGACTTAGGCAAGGCAAGGCAAGTTTATTTATATAGCACAATTCAAACACAAGGCCACTCAACGTGCTTTACAGGGGCAAGATTAAAATACATAAAACACATTAGAAGACATTTAAAAGCAAATGAAAAGAAGTAAAACATTTAAATAAAATAAAAAGTACAGGTTAAAATTCAGACTCGATTTAAAACTGAGGGTTGCAGCAGACCTCAAGTTTTCTGGGAGTTTGTTCCAGATATTTGGTGCATAAAAACTAAAAGCTGCTTCTTCTCGTTTAGTCCTAACTCTACGACCTAAGGGCTCTGGATGGTTCATAACGTATCAGCAGATCAGTAATGTATTTTGGCGCTAAACCATTTAGTGCTTTATAAACCAACATCAGTATTTTGAAATCAATTCTTTGAGTGACAGGAAGCCAGTGTAAAGACCTCAGAACTAGGGTAATGTGATCTACTTTTTTGGTCCTAGTGAGGACTCGAGCAGCAGCGTTCTGAATTAGCTGAAGCTGTCTGATTGATTTTTTTAGGAAGGCCTGCAAGGACACAAGTCACTGTAACTTACAGTCACTTACATCTCTCGCCCTGTTAATGTGCCACACTATGACACAAGAAGTGAGTATGGCTGTTTTTAAAAATTCTGTGGGTTACTACAAGGCCTGCTAGGTTTCACTATCATTAATAATAGAAAAGCTGCTGAACTTGGCTCAGGCAATATAAATAAATAAGCCATGCTCCCAAAAGGATTGAGTTGCACTGATTCGATAGACGTTTGTAGAGAGGGTGTTAATATTTCTGTGTGGAGAGACTGGCCCTGCCGGTGATGTTGTGTGTTATTTCCATACACACTCCATGGCTAATGAGAGAGGAACAACAACTCGGCGGTGTTTAATTGGTCTGCTGTTCTGTAATCAGATTGAATGGCTTCATTCAGATGTGATTAGGAACTCGGTGATATAGAAAAAAAAAGCAGGCGCTCGGCAGCCCTCGGTGACCCGCTTTCATTGGATTGTTCTTCAGCGAACGTGTGATGATAAGATGTTTGCCAATAAAAGCCAGACTCGCGCACGTCAAAAGCCTAGAACAGACGACACTTGATCGCAGCAATGGCAATTAGAGTGCAGAATGAAAGTGCTCTTGTCTACAATTTGAACAAGTTCTGAAAGTCTATTTGCGCTCTTGTTATTTATACCTGTTTACTTGTGCCTGGTGGTGCTTGTGTATTGTGATGGATGGCAGGCAGTTGTTTTTTATTCGGGGTTGTCTGACAACGGGGGGGCTAATTGAAATTTCATATCGTTTGGGATGGTGGCGGGCGGCGCTAAGAGCCTCTTTTCACCGAATAGGTTTGGTCGTCCGACACAAATGAAAGCCAGAGTGGTCTGTCAGAGAACTGCAGTATAGTGAGTGACTGCTGGTATTCTTAAAAGTCTCTGAGGGGTTCTGGCTTTTATTTCGCAGTAATTCTCCACAGTGACTTTAGATGAACAGAGAAGATTATAAAGCGCCATCACTGTAGAGATGACAATGGACAGAATAAAGCTTTGCTCTCTCAAAGTCTCCAGACAAACAGCAGCAAGAATAGCGTTTCCAACCCATTTGAACTCGCTTGTGTTCATGCCAATTTGTAGTATTGTTTATGTTTAGTGTATTACATATTGTCGGATTGTTTACAAAGCTGAATGGCATACCAGAGGAACTCATTTGATATTGGAGCAAAGAGACTATACTCCTGCCACTTCTTCTGATTGTAACAAATGAGTCATTTGCTGAAATTGCTTTGTAGCTGCGGTTTTCTATCTGCAGGCAGGACAGTATTCTGAAACAGCACAATGTTTGGTCTGACCTGCTTAATTCACACAGAAGTCTATATCTAACCCCAAGAAAGGGCTGGCTGGCCGTCCATGGCAGCCAGGGTATATGTCAGGGCAGTTTAACTGATATGTGTCAGTGACAGTGTTTTGTTGTCTTGTCGCAGGGATTACACAAACCTACCATCTTCCCTCTTCTCCTTCCTCTTGTATCCATGGAGAACAACGCTCAATTCCGTTAGTAGGGCGCCGAGCTCGCCGTCTTTGTGTTGGTCCCTTCTGACTGAGCAAACTGGATTTCGCTTTCCTATGAAACAAAACACAGCAATGTGTTTGCGCTATGTACGCTGAAAGAAAGGAAAGACAAAGAAGGACGAGCAGTTCTCCCCATGGCGGAAAAGAAGAACTGCCTTTTCTTATGAACTGTCACTGTGGGTGTGTGTGTGCGTCAGGCCTGCTCTGACAGATCTGAAACAAGGCCAATAGAACAGGAGTGTTTGACTCTGCAGCACTATGTCAAAGTAACCAGTTAGAAGACAGGAATATAAATTCCGACTAATTCAAGTTTCACAGTTCTAACTCAGCCTGAGCTAAGATATTAGCATTTTACAAAATTAATAATTCACCATGGTGAAACAGCAGCCATGACATAATGAGCCTGTGATATTACTCAGGGTTTCAGAGTGGGATTTTGCAAGCTTCGTTAGATAATGAAGAACATACTTATAATCTATTACAAATGGTCCCAAAAAATGTCGGGAGATCGCTTTAACTGCAGCACAAAGTCATGCAGACACTATAAACAAGCGTATGCCATGTAGACTGTGTCCTGTTCTCTTCTCCCTGTAATGTGCTAATTATGAGTGTATTTTGTGGTATGCACTCGTGGTAATACTGAATGTCATATCTGCTTTGCTAGGTTTTTTGATTTGACAGAAATATGATGCAGTAACTGTTGTAAAATAGACCCCGGTGGGGAATATCCTCTGTATGGAAAATGGATGACTTAAATGCAGAGCAGCCTCAAAGCATTTGATGGTTTCTTTAACGTATGCCCTTCTATGTCAGTGTGAGGAGTGCGTTTGCTTTGTAACACAATGTTTTCCTTTTGTTTTAGACATGCCTCCCTACCTGTCGACGTCACAGAGAACCATGGGAGGTTGTCGTCCGCGGGCTGCGGGAGACCCGTCCCCTGTCGCCAATGGAAGTCCTTTGGGTACAGTAAGATGTCATTTTTATGATAACATGCCCAATGTTTGTCTCATGAGTAGGCTACCACAGCATTACCCAGCAGCACCTGGCCCAGCAGGCTTGTTATTTCTATCGCCTTTCTTTTAATGTCTTAAAAAGTGAATCGTTGCTCATATGGTTGCGCAGGTAATTAGCCTTTTTCTGTGGCAGATGTATCGGTCGTGACAGCTTGACGGCCCACAAAACTCTGCTGTGTCCTAACGTTTGAGTCTTTTGCTTGTTATATTCTCCAGTCATCATTTTCTTTATGACACAGCAGTTTTCAGTGCTGCAATCTTGTTTTCCTGAGTTGTATACGATGAAATCCATTGGCCCGGCACACTGTAGGAGGAGATCATTATGGCTGAGCCTTGATGAAATATGATCCCTGCGTGTATGAGCCTTCATCACAGCTCACCCATTAGCCTGTGCTGAGCTCGTAGCTTCAGAGAACCTTTAAAAAAAAACGAGAAAGAGTTGCATCAGTGGGACTGACTTAGGGGGCTTCAAAAGACTTGAGAGAGTTCTCAGAGACGCCTCCAAGGCCTGTGTGCCTCTCATCATCAAAAAGCAATATAGTGTGCCTATAATCCACAGCCCACTTTTAGCTCATGTGCAGCCCAAAAATAAACCCCAGTGCATATTGGGATCTTGTTCTATTATTAGAGTGCAGTGTTAAGGAGTTTTGTGTGACGAGTAGTGAACATCTGTGGGTTGTTTTTAGACTTTTGGTACTGTAACCGTGCCCGCCGCAGCAGCAAAGAGGAATTAGCTATTTCCTGCTGATTAATACCTCACTCAGTTGTTCTCTCTCTCTCTCTCTCTCTCTCTCTCTCTCTCTCTCTCTCTCTCTCTCTGTCTCTCTCTGATTGCCCTCCTCCTGTGATTGTTGCTCCCTGACTAATTTCCATGCACAGCCGTGAGCTAATGGCTTAAATAGATCATGACTGTAAACAAGCCGATGGCTGCGATCTTATGTTGATTGTTTTTTTCTCTCCAGCCCAGCTGATCATTTTGTTACTTTGTTACTTTATTTCAGATGGTTTCTTTATTACTGTTACCCAGATGTTATTATTAAGATGTACGAGATTTTGTGCTGCAAATTTGTGAATGTTATGTTATTAACTGAATATCTTGTTCTTATACTCACATACAATGTAAAATAACAGGACTGAGTTGCTGCATAAATCAAACAGAAAAAAAGCAAACATTTACCATAAGGGCCTTGGCCACAGCTGCTTTTTTCTGTTATGTCCGAGGCATTATTTCCTTTTAAGCAGGACAGGAATATGCTTTTGTGAGACAAAGGTCCCGGGCCAGATTTGAATCCAGGATGTTGCAGTTATGTGGTATGTGCTATAGATCACTGGGTCACTCACTACTAGTAGAAAACAACAGCCTTCACTATGATTCAGAATGAAAAATTGGAATAAACGTCAGGTAGTCATTCTCCATTGAAGCACTCCAGCTATGTAAGGCTCTGGGTGAGTGATTGATCTTTGTGACTGTGTATTTCCTGACAGTGATTTAAGGGGCCCTTCGAAGAAAAAGGAAGTGAGGAAGTGAAATATTTAATTATGATGCCATTAGCCAGCAGCTCTGCCATGCCCTGCAGAATGCTGAATCACTCGTAAAATTGTAGTTGTAAAATTATTCAGCAGAAACATCTGAAAAAAGAAACAAGATGGTGACTTGCTTTTTATTTTTGCAGCCTAGTCCATTTAAGGTTATTTTTAGACATCTGTTAGATGCTGTCGTCGTCCAAACACGTTTCAACTGTTCCCCTAGACTTTGGGAACTGAGTTAATGGAGGTAATGGAAACCAATGGGGCAACTTTGGTGTTAAAGCGGTGTAGTTAATGAAGAAGAGACTGTCTAGTTCAGTGGTTTTCAAACTGTGGGGGCGTGGATGAATATGTGAAAAAAATAAATAAATAAAAAATTTGAGTTTGTGTTTTTGATATTAACATCATACTAAGCAAATTTAAGTGATCATACAAAAAAAGTAATACAATGTTTTGGTCTAGATAGTTAATAGCCTTATAATTGAATCAGATCATATAGCCTATTTCAGTCTTGTCTGTGGAAATAAAGATAGCTGGACAAGAGTTCTTCTGCTTCGTTCCTCTCACTGCATTTAAATGCATTCACTATATTACAGAGAAATATGTCCCGTAAAAAAGAGCACCAAGCCCAACCCTGAGGACCCTGCATAATATTTTATCTTAAATTAATATTTTTATGGAAAATTCTGTCTTTCTTCAATAACTTCTAATTCATCCGACCCAGTGTCTCCAAATTCTTTGTTCACACAAAATTCCTCATATTTAGCCCAAGCCGCAACCTCAGCGATTTTTACCAGCATCCAATAAGGAAGTGACCACAACTGTAGTAACCAGGAAGTGCGGAGCAGAAGACAGCCATCTCCCGTTGACTCCAATGTTAAACATGCTGTTTTCACTGCATTATTAAACCTATTTGTTCTCATCCGAGCGAACAAATATTACATGCGGGGTCCCCCAAGGTTCCATTCTTGGGCCTCTTCTGCTACCGCTAGCTCAGATTATGAACAAAAACAAATTATGCTACCATAATTATGCAGACGACACAAAATTTACATAACCATATCACCAGGAGACTATAGTCCGATTCAAGCACTAAGTAAATGCATTGAACAAATCAATGACTGGATGTGCCAAAACTTTCTTCAATTAAACAGCGACAAAACTGAAGTAATTGTCCTTGGTGCCAGGGATGAACAATCAAAAGTCAGCGCACAGCTTAAATCTGTTATGTTAGAAAGCACACACCAAGCTAGAAATCTTGGAGTAGTGATAGATTCCGACTTGAATTTCAAAAAACACATTAAATCAATTACTAAGTCAGCCTACTACCACCTTAAAAATATATCGAGAATTAAAGGGCCAATATCTCAGCAGGACTTAGAAAAACTTGTCCATGCATTTATTTTTAGTAGACTTGACTACTGTAATAGTGTCTTTGCAGGCCTTCCTAAAAAATCAATCAGACAGCTTCAGCTAATTCAGAACGCTGCTGCTCGAGTCCTCACTAGGACCAAAAAAGTAGATCACATTACCCCAGTTCTAAGGTCTTTACACTGGCTTCCGGTCACTCAAAGAATTGATTTTAAAATATTGATGATGGTCTACAAAGCCTTAAATGGTTTAGGGCCAAAATACATTACTGATCTGCTGATACGTTATGAGCCGCCCAGAGCCCTTAGGTCGTCTGGGACAGGTCTTTTAAAAGTCCCCAAAGCTAGGACTAAACAGGGAGAGGCGGCATTCAGCGTTTATGCGCCCAATGTCTGGAACGGACTGCCAGAGAGTCTGAGGTCCGCTGAGACTCTCAGCTCTTTTAAATCGGGTCTCAAAACGTTCTTGTTTCCCTTTTAACCTGTAATTTTTTTTTTTTTTTTTGGTAAAATGTTTTTATTCTTTTATTTAAATGTTGTATTTTTATCCATGTTTTAAATGTGTTCCTTTTTTTGTATTTGTATTCTTTATTTGATTTTAACCCTGTGAAGCACCTTGAGTGGCCCTGTGCCTGAAATGTGCTCTATAAATAAAATTGCCTTGCCTTGCCTTGCCTATTTACAGCCTGGACCACGAAACCATTTTAGTCTGTATGTTTAGGTCATATCTCCATGACAACACTGAGGGAGGTGAATTTTTTTGGCCCACGCTAGTTTTTATTCTTTTGGAGGTTAAAATGTATTGGCGCGATCTCTTGAGTGACAGCTCTCCGCCCGTTGTCCCTCACTTTGCCTCGGAGGTATACGTCAGCTATCTCCCTCCCCCTCACAAAATGGCGACGCGCACAAACCAGGATTATTGGATGCTGTGTGAATAACTGAGATCAGCCCGGATGCTACATCCAAATTATTTACTATCTATGATTTAGCCTCCTAATTTTCCTCTCAAAGTTCACCAGATTCATGCATTTCACTTTAAAAAGGTAACAAAAACTAGAAATCCCACGGAGATTTTGAAAGTACGGGTCGCCCGTGCAAATCGGTGAAGAAAAAAATCACGGCCGACCCCCGCGGTCCGGAGGCTTTATCGTAGAGCGACGCGAGCCGTGCACGGCTGACAAATGACGAGTCGATCGGAGTCAGGGGGAAAGGGGCGTGGCCCGGCAAACATTGCATCGGCGAATGACGGTTTTCGCATTTGCGGCGCCCCCTACGGGTTAACCTCGACAAGCTTAGAGGGTCACGCCACCACATGTCTTTTGCACGTATCCTGCAAGTTTTGTGACGATAGGACCTACGGTCAATGAGTTATGGCCAACGTGTTATTAAGCCCCGCCCCTGTGTAAACGTTTTAGTCAATGGCGGCCATGTTTTTCAAGCTATCCTACTAATATTTTCCGGAGACGTGCGTCATAGTCCCCGGGCTTCGTGAGACATTTGGTGTTGATAGAGTAACACTTGAAAAAGTTGTGGATAAAACCCTGTTTTTCAGTTTATGCTAATTAGCCGAAAACATTTCCAGGTTGACTCTCATGGTCCAAGAGGCTTTTTTGTAGAGCACCCTAAAATACACCAGTGTGAGAAATTTCAAGTCAATCGGACTTACGGTGTGCGGGGCGCGGCCTCTCAAACTTTCTTCAGTCGGGGATTAATAACAGCGCCCCCTAGCGGAAATTAGAAAAAAATTCCTTGAGGCTAAATTGTAGAGCACCATGAGCTGTACATGTGTAATCAATTTCAAGTCAATCGGAGTCGGGTGAATTTTGTGGCGCCCCCTATGGGTTGATCGCGATAAGCTTCGATGGACATGCAACCACATGACTTCTGCACATACCCAGAAAGTTTCATGATGATACGGTTAAGGAGTTAGGGCCAACGTGTTATTAAGCCCCGCCCATTTGTGGCGCTCCCTATGGGTTGATCTCGATAAGCTTCGATGGACATGCAACCACATGACTTCTTCACACACCCAGCAAGTTTCATGATGATAGGACCTACGGTTAAGGAGTTAGGGCCAACGTGTTATTAAGCCCCGCCCATTTGTGGCGCTCCCTATGGGTTGATCTCGATAAGCTTCGATGGACATGCAACCACATGACTTCTGCACATACCCAGCAAGTTTCATGATGATAGGATCTATGGTTAAGGAGTTATGGCCAATTTTTGGATAGGCCCCGCCCCTGTGGCGCCCCCTATGGGTTAATCGCGATAAGCTTCAAAGGGACATGCTACCACATGACTTCTGCACATACCCAGCAAGTTTCATGAAGATAGGAGCTATGGTTAAGGAGTTATGGCCAACGTGTTATTAAGCCCCGCCCATTTGTGGCGCCCCCTATGGGTTAATCTCGATAAGCGTCGAAGGACATGCTACTACATGACTTCTGCACATACCCAGCAAGTTTGATGATGATAGGACCTATGGTTAAGGAGTTATGGCCAACGTGTTATTAAGCCCCGCCCATTTGTGGCGCCCGATAAGCTTCGATGGGACATGCTACCACATGACTTCTGCACATACCCAGCAAGTTTCATGATGATAGGACCTACGGTTAAAGAGTTATGGCCAACGTGTTATTAAGCCCCGCCCATTTGTGGCGCCCCCTTTGGGTTGATCTCGATATGCTTCGATGGACATGCATCCACATGACTTCTGCACACACCCAGCAAGTTTCATGATGATAGGACCTACGGTTAAGGAGTTAGGGCCAACGTGTTATTAAGACCCGCCCATGTGTGGCGCCCCCTATGGGTTAATCTCGATGAGCTTCAATGGACATGCTACCACATGACTTCTGCACATACCCAGCAAGTTTCATGATGATAGGACCTATGGTTAAGGAGTTATGGCCAACGTGTTATTATGCCCCGCCCCTGCGTAAACGTTTTGGTCAATGGCGGCCATGTTTTTCAAGTTGTCCTACTAATCTTTTACGGGTATGTTTATTGTAGTCCCCCGGGGCTTCACGAGAAATTTGGTGTTGATACAGTCAAATTTTAGAAAGTTGTGGGTAACACGCTGTTTTTCACGTTATGCTAATTAGCTGACAATATTTCCAGGTTGACTGTTATGGTCCAAGAGGCTTTTTTGTAGAGCACCCTAACATACACCTGTGTGAGAAATTTCAAGTCAATCGGAGTTACGGTGTGCGGGGCGTGGCCTCTCAAAGTTCTTTCAGTCGGGACTTCATAACAGCGCCCCCTAGCGGAAATTCAAAAAACTGTATAATAGCACACCCCGTGGGGTGGGGACGCACGTTGTGTGAAATTTTTGCGTTTCTACGTGCAACGGTGTGGGAGGAGAAGCGGCTAGAAATTTGAGGCAGAATAAGAAGAAGAAGAATATAAAGTATGGTGGAGAGTAATAATTACGGGTCCCCAGTAACTGGGGACCCGTACTTAAAAATCTCCCGGGGGGGGGGGGCATACCCCCGGACCCCCCTAGGACGGTCTGGTTCTCCGCTGGCTACTATTTTCATCCAGCAGGACATTGGAGGCACTAGCGAAAACACACTGGGTGTGTGAAGGACATTTAACAATAGTCAATAATTTGGGAAAGTCTGTCTGCCTATCTTTCTCACTCCGATGCACACTCAGTCACTACTATCCACACTTAAAGGAAGCAGGATTAAACCACTTGATTAAGATGTTCAAATTATTATAGTATTTAAAAAAAGCAAAACACAAAATACGTTTAAAATGTGTAAAATAGGAACAGAGTTGTTTAAAATGTGTAAAATAATTAAAATATCTTTCTAAACACACAGGGGGTTAGATCTTTTTTTTTTTGGGGGGGAGGGGCACAGCTGAAATTTGTTCTCTGAGGAGGGGCCCACTCTCTCACACTTTGAAAACCCCTGGTCTAGTTGAATGTTGTTAATGCCAAAGTCAGGGTAAGCAGAGATGCTGCTGGACTGTAACAGGGGAAAACCTAGTCTAGGGATTGACTGATTGGCTTTCCTCTGTAACTTTTTCTTTTTACCTCCTTCCTCAGTTTGCACTCCTCCGGTATTGACTGTTCTTTTCTTGCTGTCCTACCTCCTGCCCCGGCAACTAAGCAATCACATGCAGAAGCAGCATTTGATCAACTGAGGAGATTCACAGGCAATGTAATGGTTAAGATGCGATAGCTTATTTCACCAGGCCTGACTGTGCACATTTTAGTCAATGTAGTAAACGAATGATGGAGCACTGGTTATTAAGATTCTGTCGCTAAATCTGCGAAAATGATCAGCAGAAGGGGCATGGAGTAAATTACCACAGTAAGCCTGCAAACCGTTTCAAATTGATTATGTACACGCCACTGCACCACCACCGGGGGTTATAGCCAGCTCAACCGAATGCTTGGAGTACAAAGGGGGATACTTGTGTCCCACCAGGTTTGGTGATTGCAGTATTTGTTTTGTGGTTTGCAAAGGACATATCACTCATATGGCAGTACCTCTCACAAAATGACATGCGGAAAGAGTCTCAAATGGTTTGGTCTAGCTGGCCTTTAAAGAGCAGACTTCTCCAATGCACTGATGAGTTTACCACTTCCTGTTAGGTTTTTATTTGACACGCACTTAATTAAAACAGCTTTCAGTGAAGGATGCACAATCAATGATGTAACTGCAACTGATGATTGTTTAAATTTATTTTAACTAAGAAAATGTCCAACACAAGTTGTGAGAACCAGACGGCTTGTCTCTTTTAAATATCTTGTTCAGACCAATCAACAGTCCAAAACCAAAAGACCTTCAATTTGAAATGTATGAAAAGCAACAAACCATCACATTTGAGAACATGATGAATTTAGAGGAAATTGTCAGAGTTTGAGTGTAGGGGGAAGTTCAGGTGGTTGAAGGGTTGTGCAGGGGGGAAATGGCTGCCGTTTGGAATGACAGGAGAGTTAGTACAGGCCAGAAATAATGAAGCAATAAACATTGATTTAATGTTATTTGCTGGTTGGAGTTGCAACAAAACATGGAAAATAATTTGGTTGCAAAAAAATCCCTTGGCTGAGGGATTCAGAACCTTGGACAGGGATTTATTTTTTTTATCTTTTAACAACTGTGCAAGGTCTCACCCGAGTTAGTTCTATTATCTGTGGGTAGAGATGGTAGATTGCCTGACTGGCATCAAATCAGCAAGCAGCAAGGTGTCTTAATGTCTCTCCATTCTAGATTTGCCAATAAAGCTGGGCCTGTATAGTAGAGCCCGGGGCAAATCCTTGCAAACTGGAATGTAAAGCCTATTAGAGCTAAATGTTAAAACACCGAAACATGGAATTAATAAAAAATGAAGGAAAGAGAATTACTTTAAAGAGATGATTTTTAAATTGAAGAATTTATTAGTGGCCGTCAGTGACACAAATGGCACTTTAAATACAAATGTTACTAGGACTATTATACTACAGAGCCTTGCCGATGAATAATTCATATCATGGAATTCACATTACAGACACAACCACTGGCTACATGTGCAATCACACACATTGACCATGCACTTTCCAGCCATATACCGGTTCTATGTTTCACCCATGCCTTGTTAAATGTTCTCTACCTTTTTGTACTCCACCCTTCTCTTTTAGACTCAATTGCTACTACCCCACGTTCCTTCTTTGTATGATGATCTCTCCCACACATTCTCCTACGCGTTCTCCCATATTTCTTTGGAGTCTTTTTTCAAAACTAACCCCTTTTGTGAAATGTTTCCCCTAGTTGTGTAGCTAATGTAATGTCCTTTGACAGTTTCCTTCTCACTGCTCTCTTCCTCGTATTTTCTTCCTCTGACCGTATTGTGTAGTAAGGAGTGCTCGGCAGTGGCGAGAGGTGTACGCAGACAAGTGTGTGTTACAATAAGGGTACATTAATGTACTGTTACTTAATGCTTAGTTAATGCTTAGTAAGCATCAACTAAGCAATAGCTAACCATTAATAACTGCCAAGTTAATGTTTAATACAGATTAACTAAGCATTGACTAATCGTTATACTTATTTAGTGCTTGGCAGAGTTAATGCCTAACCAAGCATTGACTCACCATTACTAACTAAGCATTAACAGTTACTTAATGTGTTATAAGCATTACTTAACCGTTAATAACATTAAATATGCGATAACTAACAGTGAATTAATGTACCTTTATTGTAAAGTGTTACCATCAGATGTTGAAAAATAGAAGAACTTATCAGTTCTGGGTTTTTTTTCCTGTGCAGTAGCGGCTGTATTCATTTACCGCAGCTGCCCCCTAGATCTGTCCTGTCCAGACTTAAGACCCCTCTGCACCAGCCGAGCCCAGCTCAAGGCTGAATCAATTATTTTGAATTGCCGAGATGCTCTCCTATCCCCCTTTACTTCACTTGACACTTCTCTTTCAATTCCTTTTTCTCCAGATATTTCCTTTATCTTCCACTCAATTGAAAACAACTAATAAAGAAGCTTCTTTGTATTCTTTCACCCTCACTAACTCCGTCTGTCTATCTGTGTCACCTCAAATAGAAAAAACACTTCTGACTTGATTGATCCACACAGGCAGGGGCTTTACAGAGGGTAAGGCCTGGCTGGTTTTTCCGCAAGTGTTTACTTCCCCTCTCTTTAAAGCTATAGTGCGTAACTTTTACCTATAAATGAATGTTGGTTACAGTCAAGCCGAGTTCAAACGCGTTGACACAAATCAGCCCCACAAACCTCTCCCTGTATTTTTCAGTGTTTACAAACTGATGCCGCCTCCCGAAAACGGCACAGCTGCTCAGAAAAATCCAAGGAAGCACAACATAAATGTTTCAGTTGTTGAATCTACTGCTAAGAAAAAAAAACCTAGACATACAGCAGAAGGTATACAATCCATGCGATGCCCTGGACACAGTTGTTCTTATGACTCGGTATTCCTCATGCTGGCAACAGAAGTTACGCACTATAGCTTTAAATGAACCAAAAGCTCGTAAAGCTGCCTTCACCGCTCCGTTTATACTTGTGTCGTGTTCTGATTTGGCGGCTGACCATCTAAAACCAACCAGGGGCTCCATTTCACATCTGAATAATTCAGATGCTTAATGATATTCATTATGGTGAATGACTATTTCAGCACAGAACCTGTGATTATCTCCGGGCCCTCTAATAATACCACTGCAGAGCCTATATTGATTCCCGGGAATGGGCTGCCTTTGTGGGATCACAGACAGTATGTCATTTGGTGACAGTTGGAGGCAGGAAGGCCGCTCATAAGGCTGTTATCAAACCGCCGGGGGCCAATATGGCCAATATCGGCGGACAAGTGACACATGCAGTCGAAAGGGAGACGTATTACCATAAGTTGGTTCCTGAGTCCTGCATTGTTTGCTACTGTGCTTTATTCCACTTTGCGCCAGGGCTTGACACTATCTGAGGTCATTTGGACAAGGGCTTAACGACACGGTAAACATTTATTGTATGTGACAGCAAACAGTCCTTGGTGATTGTGAATGAAGGAGCGGTTCTACGAGTGTTCGGTAGTGAGCGTCGACTTAAAAACGGCACTAATGAAAGGGCCTTCCGCCTCCTGTAAAATTCAGCCAGTTGTACAAATTCTTTCTTTTACTGGCGCTGTTTTTTTTCTTTTTTTTTTTTTTTTTTATGTACCGGTATTATTCGTATTGTGAAGTTTTGATTTTGCCCGATGTGGAAATCACAACTGCACAATGATTTTAACAGGCCTATGAAACATAGGGCCCCACTTCCCCTAATGTGCGTCTGAACTTTCAGGAATGCTCTTTGCACCTTTTGAAGCTCCCTGCGACTGTTTCTTCATCGCATTCTCCAAGAGTTAATTACAGGCTCCACGCTGCGCCAAGGAGCTCCATCACTGCAAAACACACAGTGATCCAGGAGCGCACACGGCCATGTGGCTTTATAATGGGGCTGCTTTGAATCTAACTTAACATGGGAGAATGTGAAGCCTTTTTTCCTTTCTGTTGTGCCTTCTGTTCTCTTAGCTCTGTTGTTTGTCCTTTGGGTCCAGGTAGAAAATGCTTGTGTGTGTGTGCGCGTGTGTGTGCGTGTGTGTGTGTGTGTGTGTGTGTGTGTGTGTGTGTGTGTGTGTGTGTGTGTGTGTGTGTGTGTGCGTGTGTGTGTGTGTGTGTGTGTGTGTGTGTGTGTGTGTGTGTGTGTGTGTGTGTGTGTGTGTGTGTGTGTGTGTGTGTGTGTGTGTGTGTGTGTGTGTGACAGCCACACCCCGCACATAAATAGCTTTGAAGGATCATGACACAATACAATGTCATGGCTAGTGTTCAGTCGTGAGAGAATTGGCTGCGTTTCATATGTATGTTTAGTCCCTGTGCTACTAAGCTCTAGATAGAGTTGAAATGCCACTGCACAAAATAATGTTCAATGATGATATTGAGCTGTTTTTTTAAGTCACATTTTATTTGTCACATTTATTTACCTCTTTAAGACGGTTGACTGTGCATTGTCACAATAATTTAAAATGTTTTATTCAAAAGTGTATCTGGGGGTCAGAGTGTGGGGTCAGCCATATTACAGTACCCCTTGAGCAGTTAGGGATAACATGTCTTGCTCAAGGACACAATGGTAAAGATGATGGGCACTGTACATGTAATACCAGCCACCACTAGTTGTACAAGTAAGACCTTCATGTCCGGTGCCGAAGATCGAACCAGCAACCTTGTGGTTACTAGTCGGCCCCTTTCCTCTAGGCCATCCTACCAATTGCAATGACAGATGACTAATGGCCAAAATGTTGGTAACAGATGCATAATTTCAGTTATTTATCAAGGACCAACGCAAAAAAACATTCATGTAATATTTTATTTTATTCAGTGGTTTGTTAAGCATACTGTTGTACCTCATTTGAAAATTTCCTTTTTGAAATTTAATTCAGAAGTGTTGGAATTTGTACCTCATGCATGAAGGGGTCAAAAGCTTCTCTGAAACTGCGGTGTGCATTCAAGCTTTTTTTTTTTTAGCATTTCAGAGGGTACATTCATTAATTGAACAAAACTAAATTATACCTGGGGAAAAAAGACATAGATGATACATTTTGAGCCTGTGACATTGTTCAAGGTCTGCAAGCGTGGTGACCTCCGATTACGTTACTCAATGCATTGTTTCTCTTTAGATTATGCTCTGTTCAGTTTGTTCTGTGCACCTTCAATGTCAAGAGCTGTGAATCACCATGTGGAAGTACATGATTACTTTGACCTCGGTTTTAAGTCTTAATAGCAAAAAAACGCTTGCTTTAAACCACTGCTACCAATGCAATGAGCACACACCCTATTAGCAGCAGATGAAAAGAAAACCTTGCAATCCGTATGCACTAAAAGCCGTCAAAAATATGTGTCCTTGTGCTCGTCTTTAGAAAAAGGCAGGAGCTTGTGTGGTGTGCGCTGTGCTTGGAAGTAAACCTGTCCCTTCGGCAGTAATGAAGAAACATCCAGGTGTCTAAAGCGACATGATCATGTGTGACATTAGTGTGATTCTGAAAGCCTCCAGGTGATACAAGCATCCTTTTTCTCATTCAGTGCTCTGCCTCTATTACCCTACTGTCACTTTCCCTGGTAGATTAGATACTGTAGTGAGCGACACTCTCTCACATATAGCTTATCCTTTCATCAGCTCCATGCCAGCAGCTCCAGTAATATCAAGCAAAAGGCCTCTGAGCGCCTCACATCTTATATCACAGTCTGATAAGAGGCATTTGCAATTCCATTGTTCTGTATTGCTGCCCCGATCGTGGCAAAAGGAGGGCTCTTTGGGATGAGGTGAGGGACCAAAGGAGTAGCACACACGTGTGTGTGTGTGTGTGTGTGTGTGTGTGTGTGTGTGTGTGTGTGTGTGTGTGTGTGTGTGTGTGTGTGTGTGTGTGTGTGTGTGTGTGTGTGTGTGTGTGTGTGTGTGTGTGTGTGTGTGTGTGTGTGTGTGTGTGTGTGTGTGTGTGTGTGTGTGTGTGAGAGAATAGGACAGGCCATACTGAGAGCAAGTGAAACATGCAAAATAACTGATAAATTAGAAGATCCTCTTCTCTTCACATTCACTTGCAATATTTTAGAGCATGTTCTCCTCCTCTGTACTGTCTCAGTCAAGATGGACCATTTAAGAGAATAAAGGCAAATGATGTATTATTTTTTACTACAGCCCGAAATGGAAACCCAAGGCATTGACAAGGATAGTTGATCTAGATGGGATGATGTACAAGGGGGTCAATGCTGGCTAGTGTTATCGTTATTGCTGGAACACAGTGATAATAAACACAGGATGACAAGAGTGTTATGATCGGTTTGGGAGTACAGATATAAGGCTGCGGAGAAATATCCAATAGTGGAAAGTACCGGTAACTGAGTTTCTTTTGTTCTGTAAATTAATTCCTTGAGTTTTACTCCAAAACATTTATTGACGGCTACAGTAACTTTTTAGACTAAGATTTTATGTTAAAAAAATATGATGGGTAAGATATAATAAATTGTTGAGGTGACAATTGGTTCAAAAGACTCCTTAAAACATTTTACGTGCAGGAATTGAAATTTTATTTGGCTTAGTATTATAAGATTAAAGTATTGATACTTTTACTGAATCAAAGGATTTGAATATTTCTTCTGTGTGTGTGTGTGTGTGTGTGTGTGTGTGTGTGTGTGTGTGTGCTGTCTGTCTGTCTACGTGTGTCCAAACTTCTCCGATGGTCGCAACGAGCTTCAGCAGTGGCCCGAAAAGGGGTCAAGAAACAGCTCTGTCTATACCTCAGGCAGAGAGACGGCTCTCTTTGTTTGGCTTGCTATGAAAAGCTTGTCTGTCTTCTGCCTCTGATGTTCTCAGGCTCACAGCCAAGTCGGCGACAGAAGAAGCCTTTGCCAGTGAGCCACAGAGAGGCTGGGCTGCTGCTTTTTGCTACATGGAAAAACAGCAGGGAATCAGAACCTCTCGCCCTTTGGGTGCAGAGGTCAATGTCCACCCACGTTTTTCCATCTGTTGACACTTATTGGAGGGGTTAGGAAAATATTTTTGTGGAAGGAAACGTTCATACAGTAGGCCTTTGTGTATTTTTTTTTTATCAAAGCAACTTACTAAAATAATAGAACATAACAATTCTGAAGGGACTGTACAGGCATAGTGGGCTGACATATTGACATTATTTCCTGGTATTTAGTGCACTCTCATCTTTGTTCATACTCAAACACCTTAATGGTGTTATTAATGATTTTATTTTGATGATGATTTTAATTGCAACATATGCTTCCCCCCCCCTCACTTGGCTCAATAGTCTTGCAGCATTGTCCATAAACAAGAGGTGATGCACTGCCATCTTGTGGTGTCCTGATCTTAGTGCTGTAGTGCTCTTGCTCTCTCTCTCTCTCTCTCTCTCTCTCTCTCTCTCTCTCTCTCTCTCTCTCTCTCTCTCTCTCTCTCTCTCTCTCTCTCTCTCTCTCTCTCTCTCTCTCTCTCTCTCTCTCTCTCTGAGATGCGGGTGAAGTCTCATGAGAGGAGACAGGACCCCTGCAGAGGCGGCTCAGCTGTAGACAAAATAATACTTCCTTCTGCTATAGCACAGACAGTTCCAGCAGTATATACTGTTGTTCCCACATATTGTGCAGACACATAATGAAACACTACACAGTTGAACATCAATCTCTCTTATTTATTTTGAGAAGTTTGAGTGTACAGAACTTGCTGTGTTGTGCCCTCCCTCCCAGCAGGTAGTGTTCTTTATGTCAGCTGAGGCAACGCACCAGAGACCGAGAACCAACTCAGCTAGACACAAGCTTTGTCAGGGAAATCTGCGTGTCCGGGATCTGAAGGTTATTTTCACCATTAATGAATCTACCTATTTTAATTTATGAATGGAGTATTATTCTTCAGTTTATGAACTTTTGTGCATCAAACTGAAATATACGGAATACATACAGTGTGTATATATGTATCATTGTTGTCTTGTTCCGATCACATTGATCCCATTGTTTCCATGGTGGGAAAGGACATTGAGATTTCAAGGAAATGTTCTGCATATGTTGTATCTTGTGATATGATGATGTTGCTCAGTCACTTGGTCTGCTTTCAAGTGCAAAAACAACTTGTGATCAAACGGAACAGAGCCAGATCTGTTCTTAATGTTGCTTTCCGTGCCAGGGTATGTGAGATGCATTAATGGATATTATGGCTAGCTGAGAAGGCTTTATACAAATTTATTTTAAAATGTTAGTGAACATGATCTCCCTATTTAAGGGAGGACAGACATTAGGTGATTAGGTTAGAACGTGGGAAAGCCTTCTGCACACAGCCCTGCACAGAATCCTTCGTGCTACAGTCCAGCAGCCCACATCATACACCACGGCCAGCTGGATTAAAAGGGGCCATATGGTGTCAGAGGAGAATGGGGAGGTTGGCACCAGAAGGCCAACATATGCAATATTTTTGCGACTACAAGGCCACATAGCAGCATGGATTCATGTTTGCAGGGACAAACGTGGCAATTTTTTTCTCTCTAAATTTTTAAATTTCACCTGTGTGTGCATGTGTGTGTGTGTGTGGAAAAGGCCGCATTGTTGATTCGAGGGTTATTTGACAATTTGAACAGAATGGAGCCTGCCCCCTCCCTCGGAGGCCCATCCCCCCACAACCTTTTGCTTTGCGAACACACACACACACACACACACACACACACACACACACACACACACTGGTGAACAGACCACACACATTGGTCCCACTAGGGCCTAACATAGAGTCTGTCATATGCTGTACAGACTGTAAAGGACCTCGAGGCAAAATAAGTGATTTGTGATATCGGGTTATGGAAATAAAATAGACAAGGGTTTAATGGCAATCTCCATCTTATGAGATATATTGTGTGTAAAGTGGATATCATGACCTGATGATGGAGCAAAAGGAAAAGGTCATGGATTGCTCTAAATGGGAACGCATTATTCTGCAAAGACACAACATATGTTAGTACATTCCTTGGCAGTGGCACAATACATTTGTATTAATGGCAGTCTTTATAGTAGTTGTTACAACATCTTGGATAAGAAGTGTTACAGAGTTTATGCAGGATTTATTTATGCTCTGCACTCACAGATGTACAAAAACAAGCAAAAAAATAGCACTAAAACACACACACACACACACACACACACACACACACAAATACAGACTAAGGGCTGGAGAGATCCACGCTTGTGCTTGATAATTAGAATGTACGTTGCCAGTGTAATTACATTGAGATGACGCAAATTCAATTAGCCACTGCACTGTTTCATTAACAAAAAGACAGAGGACTGACAGGGCAACTTGGCATTAACACTCCATACACCAACAGCGCTGTGTGCCATCCAGGCTGCTCGGGATGAAATGCATCCCTCCCTGGAGACTGTATGCCATCAGCCCAGGGTTTCTGTCTCTAGCTCACTGTGTGTGTGTGTGTGTGTGTGTGTGTGTGTGTGTGTGTGTGTGTGTGTGTGTGTGTGTGTGTGTGTGTGTGTGTGTGTGTGTGTGTGTGTGTGTGTGTGTGTGTGTGTGTGTGTGTGTGTGTGTGTGTGTGTGTGTGTGTGTGTGCATGGCTTTATAAAGTCCTGATGAGAGCTTGTCTCCATAGACACTCTCCTGCCTCGTTATGTCCCGCTTTGGATGTTGTTACCAGGTGAAGCTGTCAACAACAGTGCCGTCTATTTCCTACACGAAAGAAAAAAAGAAGAAAAAAAAACGTTTACATTCTCTGTTCATTTTGTCACATTTATCTGCGAAAAACTTTTCCCGTAATGTAATCTTCAGTAATATTACCATTAATATTTTCTTAATATTTCACACTTCCTTCCTTTCTGGTTTTGGTATCATGTTACATGATGCAATGCCAGTGCAAGCCACACAGTTTTTTTTATTTCAAAACAGTGTGCCTCTGACAATACAAAGTACAGTACTGTAGGAATACAGTTGTAACTCCTTTTTAACTAATGACTTGTTTTCCCTCTGATTATTATTGAAATTTGCATTTGCTTTCACTATCCCCTGTCTGTCTCACTCCTGAGTACCGTTTCTTTTTCTCTGAAGACATAATTAGCCAGAGCCGCGCTGCATCTTTACCTGTTTGTACATCCCCTCATTAGACCGAAAAGCCCCATCTGTTTTGAAAGACACTACAGAGAAAAGTGCATTGATTCCCGAAGAGAGAAAGATGGAGAGGGAGGGGGGAGGGGGATATGTGAGAAGACGAGAAGAAATGGGAAAAGAGTGACGGAGACAAGGAGAGGAGAGGAGAGAGAGAGAGTGAAAACAAAATGGGAGGAAGGGGACAGGAGGCATGATAATAAGCCTCTCACACATCCTCCTCCTGTTTCTATGGAGACCAAGGAGCCAATCCCCTGGCCCTGCTGAGGACTGTACTACCCGGAGCAGATAAGAGGGTGGAGATGCTGCTGTGTGTGTGTGTGTGTGTGTGTGTGTGTGTGTGTGTGTGTGTGTGTGTAAAATCTCTCTTGCAGGTTGTGTCGTCTTTTTATATTTAGGAGTGGCAGCCTTCAGAAAGGCACTAGCAACCACTAGAGAATTGACAATCATCCACAGTTCTTCACAACAGAGTCTTCTCATCAGTGCTCCTTCAGCTTCTAGGGGTCTGTGTGGCATCCCTCCCTTCATCACCCATCAACAGTCCCTCCCCACCAGGAGCCAGCCTCTTGGACCTTTCCTCCATACACACACACAGTGCTTTCAGGCAGCCCGTGTTTTGTGACTGGGAAAGGGAGAGGGAGAGGGAGAGTGAGAGTGAATGTGAGTGAGCTTGTGTGTGCGCTATCCCCACCGTTTCGAGTCCCCCATTGACAAAGCATTGACAGGATGGACAAGCCAAGCGTGTGGCGCGCGGTGGTGAGCAGCACGGACCCCAGGCGAACACGGGACCCCAGCAGACCGGGCTCTGCCATGGGTTACCGGCTCTACGACATGTGAGTAGTATGTTGATGTCGGTGTGAATGCTGTAGGATACGCACGCAGGCAGGCAGGCAGGCAGGCAGGCAGGCAGGCAGGCAGGCAGGTAGGCAGACAGGCAGACACGTTTCACTGGGCGGCACTGGTGTATCTCCCATTCATGGAGACAGCAGTGGAGTGGGTGTGGGTGGGAGAACACGGTGTCTACCTCTCCAGTGTCTCTGCTGAGTCACCTATGGCATGCAGACCTTGTCCCGTCCTCTCATGTTCCCGTCCTGTAAACAACGTCTCTCTCCCGGGGAGGGGCGGCGAGCCGGATCATACGCTTGTTTGCATGAATGGGAAAGCTGAACATTCACGCAGATGAATTGATACCATGCGTCTTCACACTAAGTGATCAAACCTGAGTGTTGTTTTTCTCATGGTGAACCCAACATTAGGATTTGAATCACAACAGAGTCATGTGAGCGATGGATTAAGAGCCACTGGCGGCTGAGGAACGTGACTCATATCTGGTTGATGCTGTGACAGCCCATGCTGGGCACATGAGTTCCTCGCAGCTTCTGCTGTATGTTTGTGGGTGTGAGTGTGTTCTCATGTGTGAGTGGTACACTGTGTGTGTGTGTGTGTCGTGTCGTGTCAGGGTTTGTATTTTTGGCACAGTGCTGTACAATCTACCCTTGCCTAATACTCAATGCCATCAGTATTATAGCTGAATAAGCATTTTGCTAGCTTCTCTCTATGCAGACGCCACGTTTAAGTTGGTTTTCTGTGTAGTGTGTGTCGTCTGCACCTCTTAGGAATATATAATGCCTTTGCAACCCTGTAAGTGTAAACCCTGTAGGTGAACACTTACATTCTCCACACATGTGCTTACCAGCTGGTGCATAATGTTGAGCGGAATTACCCTGTCATGTCATGATCTAATACCATACATGTGGATCAGTCATCTTAATGAATATGACACCTTCACGGTTCCTTACAGAGTCCTTCACAGGCAATCTGCCCCCAGCTATTCACACACTTGTTCTCTGTCTCATTTCCATCTATAGAGGGAACATTAATGCGTGAAGAGAATCCTCAGATTTTTTCTTTCTCCATGTACCACTAACAACAATTTTATTGTAGGCCTTATTCTATTTGCCTTATTGCATAAAAAGGCAACTCTGTCTTTGTGTGGTTCTGAGATCATGGCTGACTAATTCCCTCCTTGCAGCTTTGGTCCAAAGAAAGCTTTAACCACAGAGTCACATGACCAGGCCGAGGGGCAGAGCTCAGGAAGGTGAAAGTGCAGTGCTGCAAATCGATGACTCTGTGAAACATTCGCCGCTGTTGGAGATGTGCCGCAGATTGACACTAATGCGTCGGCTTGACTGTTGGTCTGTCCAACAAACTGAAGCTCACGGTGTGTGACCAAAACTCCTTTAATGAGGAGCCGGGGCAGGATGAGTCTGTCCTGTTGTAAATGTCATTTCATCATCGCTGGCAGTCCGCAGTCCCTTTTTTGGTATTAACGCTGTGCCTGCAACACTGGAAGGCCAAGGGGACGATATCCTGGGCTGAGCTGAAGGATTTCTTGGCCTTTAAGGATTCTGCAGTCCACTGAGGTTGCCTTGGGTAGAATACTTTAATATGTGTATTATGTTCCATTAAGCCCAGTGGAAAGCCCTGAAAATGCAGAGCATGCAGAAAGAACAACTGAGGCATTTCAAATACGCAATCAAACCAGATATGTTAATGTGCTGCCATGTCATGACACATACTGTACATTTACACTGGAAATGTTGTATATTGTGAAATACTTAAAACATTATATAACAGTAATGGTGTTCCTAAATCCACTCCCATTTGAGTTGGTTTTGTTTTCAGTGTTAGAAAATGAATGCCCAGCTTTATTTTTCAGTAGTTTTTAATTGCACTTGTTCCTTGAAAAAAGAACATGTGCTTTCTAATAATATGCAATGCTCTGTAATCCTATTGTCTGTGACATTACCATCCAGGAGGTCTGAATTTTGTACATGGATCATTATCCATGTTTTTCAGCACCACACTGAATAAATAACACTGCTGCCTCGGACATGTGGCTCATAAACAGCAATGGGCTGTGCCCTTCATCGAGATAATGTCACGCACACTCAGAGGGCATTCATCCCATAAGGCCGTTACAGCAGGAATGCCCATTTTCCATTATTGGCTGAGAGATTCTTAATGCGATGCCCCTGTTCAAGTGACGCCAGCGCTGATGAAAAATGGGGAGTGCGTCACCAGAGCTGTGAGGCACTGACGGCACATTCCTCCACTATGAGCCCGAGCGTTTGACAGCAGTGTTCTAGGTCTGCAGACTGAGAGAGAGAGAGAGGGGGAGAGAGAGCACACAAACGCAACTGCCAGCGTTTGCTTTGAATACGCCTTTACTGGAGATTGCAACCGAAGGATGTGTGCTGATATTGCCCGAGACGACGACAACAACGACACACAATGCATCCCATTGCCAGCACATGGGCTGGCACAGAGCATGCTGTCAGTACACATCAGTAGATGTGGGCATAGTGCTACAGAGCTGGAAGTGAGTCACTGTTTAAAGCAGGGATACATGCTGTTTGTTGTTTTATAGGCTACCTGTCTACCTTCATGATAACACTTTGATTTCTTTTTAACTTGTCTGAAAGCTACAGTGACTGTCCACTGCAATTAATGACTACAAGCATTTTATTAATGACTACAAGCATTTTATTATTATTTTTTTTAAAACTCACTACAAGCATTCTATCAAGTCAACTGGATTATAACCATTGAAGCACCGTCCACATTACTGCAGTCATTATACCAAGCACTCCTATAAGTTACTTATTGATCAACTGTTTGATCTCTTAAAGGTCACATATTATGCTAAATGCACTTTTTAAATGTGTTCTAACATATCCATGGGTCCACGGTGTGCCTAGAGACTGCCAAAATATTTAAAAAAATAACAATTTCTCCTTTTCTCACTCTCCCCCTTTCTGAAACCCCCACCTCTCCCCCCAATATACTCCAGTCAGAATTCTCCTCGTTTCTGACCTCAAAAACTGGAAAGCCAGAAGCTTCCACTGTGCAGCCCACACCCCTATTTCTTATTGGTCCACGGCCCTGACAGACAGAGGGCGAGGCGTATCTGGCTTCGCTTCCGGACAGGGGATGGGGGGAGCTCAAAGATTGTATATTTACGAGTGGAGCTGCAGCTCTTTTTAAAAAATAGGCCATTGTGAGATTAGCTGAACATCAGCATAGTACAATAAATTAACTGAATTTTTTTTTCAGCAAACAATTAAAGAAAAACGTATAGGGACCACTAAGACCATATAATATGGTGTATAATAGTACCGAAAAGTGTATAATATGGGAGCTTTAATGGTTTTGACAGACAGCGGGACTTTCACATCTTGAAGATTTCCTCCTCTGTGCCATCAATAATGTTCAGACAGAACCAACTAGATCACAGGCGTGCACAGTAAGAGCATAACAGACATGAATAGATGAGAATAGGTTGCATAGACGGGTGACTCACTCTGATGTGTTTGAAAGCTCCCCCTGTTTCCTGCCACTAACCCGATGCTACAGCAATTTGGCCAGAAGAGCCCCAAACTAGGCCTCTGGCTGAGCTCAGGTCAGCTTAAAGTCTGTCATTTATTTGCACGCTAAAAAAAAACTCTCTGCAGCTGGACAATCTGCAAGGCTGGCACTGAGCTGTGTCGGCTATGTGTGAGGATTAGCAAACCAATGGGAGCTCTTTGGGCTCTAAGGGGCGCATCTCAGTGAGTTAAAGTTTTCCTCTGGGGAGCAGAAGCGAGTCCCGATGCATCCATGTGGTTTGCAGCGGCCCCATAATAAGCCCCTGCCTTTGCCAATGGCAGCGTCACAAGCGACAGCACTGAGGAAAGAAGGGTGCACCAGAAAAAGGATGCATCTCTCCAGAACATTTTGTTCCTCTGGTAATTAAAAAAAAAGACAGACACGAGGATATGTTTATCGGCAACAATGTTGCACCAAACATGCCAAGATATCACCGAGCATGTTAATCTGGCATATTGATTTCCACGGTTTTATGTTTACTGGTTAATGATTGAAAAGAAACGGATTTCCCATGCATAGCCATTCCTACTGTGAGAATTCCAACTGACTCATGCTTATACAGCATATTCTTTCCTATAACATGTTTTTCTTGCTTTCATGGCTCTGAATTCTGCCGAGTGCTGGATTTGCTCATGACTTCATACAAGACATGCTAATCCTATCAGAATCACAGTGATGCGTCAACATTGGCTCAGTTGTGAGCCTGTGGATTGCCTTCAACAAACCATGTCGTTTACATGATTATTAAAGGAGACACAGCCGTCTTCTTCTCTTTTTCATAGTAGATTATAGTGTTGCACTTTTTGCCAAAAGCAGCCTGCTGTGTTGGACATGTGCGCTGAGCTGGTGGTAGATTCAGCATCTGAGTGTACGCTCTTTTGACGGGAATGACGGCACTCTTAGTCAGCTCTGTTGCCCAGCCTCAGGTTATGAAAGGCCTTCAAGATAACTGGTAGAGACTGAAGCCTATAGGATCCACCTCTGTCCAAAGGGATTTTCCCAACCCTTTTTGTCCGTCTATTTTACTCCCCTTGCTTTTTGCCTGAGTGTGAGTGTCTATAACACAAAGCCAACATCTGGAGGAGGGAATTCGCTCATTTTTTGTCTCCAAACTCACCTCTCTCCTTTTCTTCTGGTCTGTCCTCTTTTTCCTCTCCACCTTTTTTTCTGCATGGCTGCTTTCATGCTGGGGGCTAAACATCTGTACTGCACAGCGGCCCGTGTGATAAAAGAACATGTGCCAATGCTAACTGTGCTGGAACTTTCATGTTACATTTTCTCCCCGGAGCACCCCTCGACATTGATATATAATAATATTTGTTTTCCCTGTTGCATAGACATATTTTATTCAGATTATTTTGAGCTACTTGGCCCCCCTCTTTGCCAGTAATGGTATCTCCCTGCTAACAGCAGGAATGGTGTTTGTATTCCAAATAGAAGAAACAAAACTGAGTGAGACCTTTTATGCAAAGGGTTACGCTTTGACAGCATACATCACTATCATTAATCCTCCTGATATTTGAAATTGCATTTCCTGTGTGTCCGTCAAACGGTTAAATTCTCTGAAATGCTCTGCAATTCATTGAATGTTTCTCTGAGGTGGTATGAATAAGAAATCATATCATTTACATATGGCATGTGTTGATGTACCCTACTCTTGAGAGAATCAGCATGCCTGACAGGCTTTACTCCCTCATGCACGTTGGCTAAAGCTCTGAAAGTGTGGATGCTACTCCAATCTGCCACCAGGGGGTGAACTTTTCATACACATTCTTTCAGACAAGCTGTCCTTCAAATAGACAAGTTCATGTTCCATACTTTAAATCAAAGTTATCTTGATGTCTTCATCGATAGTCTTTAGTGCAACATAGCTTTTACCTCGCGCTTTAGCATTTTATTCTATGACCGACCGGAGTGGGTTATGCTTATGCGTTCTCTTTGGTCCCCTATTGAGTGGATCATTTTGCAGGAAGGCCAAACAAAACAGACAAAGGGTCAGGGTTAGGGTGGAGGAAATTGTCCAATCAGGTTCTTCGTGGGCAGGACACCCTCACTGCAAACAAATACATTTCTAAGGTTCAGCCATAACTGTCATCATCTTCTTGCATGTCTGTATGAAGATATATGTTACATCCATGCTAGGAGGACTCCCTGTCCACTATACTTTTTATTCAGTTCTCTGTTTTTCTTTCCCTGATGATTTTCTACAGCAGGCCATTTTCTATGGAAGTGCTTATTGACTGCACATCTCCCACTCTGAACAGGACATGGTGAAATCTTCTACAGGCAGCTTATCTATCAGTGATCGACTGGGTCAGTGGCAAGGAGAAGTGAAGTCATGGGCACTGTCATTCTCAATATGAGCCTGCATCAGTGTACCACGGTACTGGAGGAGACAATAAGAGCCTGTCACAAGCCTTTTCACACAAGGTCCTTTATTTCGATTGATGGCCGACCAGATATGATTGTCTGTCCCTTACAGCCTTTGTGATCTCTGAAATGGAGCAGATATATTGATATTGATCCACCTGCAAAGAAATGGGGGATTTTAGTCCGAACGGATGGAGATATTAGTCAAATTTTCGCCATACTTTTTCTTTTCTTTTTTCCCCACATATGGTATATTGACTATGTGACACACTTCTTTATTGGCCTGGATTCTGACCGTTTCAAAATTGCACATGGAGAACATTGCTTTCCAAGGTCTCTGCTGACCTCTCAAAGGTGGCATAGCTGTTTGAGGCACTCACTATGTAACTGTGCAGCTTGAATCAGTCAAGCACATGTATTGCACTCCAACATCCTCTCGCCTATATTTTTCGGTCTGTCAATGGGGAAAAAACGTCTCCAACAAAAAAAAAATTGTTGGAAGGGATTGGTCATTGGATACTCGACACGCCTGTTAGACACTGGAAACTGCTGACGACCTGCACATGTTAACCCACAGCTAGCATAGCAAACATGAAGGTGGACTGTGGAGGCTTGCATTCTTTGGAAAGGAAGTGAATTTCAACTGGCACTTTTTTAATCACACACATACCAGTTCACCACACATGTGTGGACATTCCAGTGCATGCCAACTATATCCATCCACTTATTGAGTCATTTCCTGTTGTGCTTGTAAACACAGTGGCTCAGCTCTACATCTCACAAAATAAAATAATAGCCTGTCACGTGTACTTTAATCAGAGCCAACTGTGTTTTATGCCGTGTAAGTGTTGCAATAATTGCTCCGCTTTGCCTTTGACAGACTCTAGTATGTTCTGTTCACAAAAACAGTGGGGTTTCCACCCACACTCAACACTGAAGGCAACTTCACATGAATTACAAACTGGAGACTAAAAGGATTGTCCATATGGCAAGACTCACTCAGGAGTTAATCATCATGATGAACAACAAACATAATGTGCTTTTGGAAAAACATTTCTAAACTCGTCGGCTTACCTTTTTAACAGCTGCCTTTTGAACTGTGGTTGGTCGACTATATCTCTAGCATTAGCCGCTATCACTGAATATTATCTCATGATCTGCTCTTAATGTGTCCCTACTTCATGGGTAACCACTTAAATTCAGATGGCAGACATTTCAACTGGGAGATAATCGCACTTGTTATGTAGGAGAGAATGTGAAATGTTAACTCCCTGAAAGGAACCTTTCATCAAAGCAATTTAGATGAAGAGGACAGATAAAAGACTCTGTCAGTGTGGTCATTTTCTATAAGACGTGTGTACATCAGGAGGCCCAAATTGTAAAAAGGCTTATCAATGGCATGGAGATTAATTCATTCCATAGAGTCTCTGCTGTTCACACAAGCTTTCAGTCTAGCGCTTTGTTGCTCTGGCCATTCTATATCTTTGGCTTGGGAAAACAGAAGAAGTCCATATGGTGCATGGAGATGTTTGGAAAAAGTCACGCTGTTCAGACAGAACAGATCCAACTGTACCCATCAGCGTGTTGCCACGTTTTTTTCTTTGTGTGCTTGCCTTTGCATATTCATCTCTGCGTGTTTGTGTAAATATTTTCAGTGTTTGTGTGCGGACACTTGACAGTGGCTGAATATTGATGAGAGGCCCCTCCACACCCCTTTCCCATGACTGCTGGGACTGGGTGGCACTGCAGCATGGCACTGCATCTCAGGCGGAGAAAGGAGAGCACTGTGCTCGTGTTCAAATGCAAAAAAGCCCTTTGGCAAGTAAAGAGAGAAACGTTTTGTGTGTCTTAGGTCCTATAGCTCTCCTAAGCACTGCGGCACATTGCAACATGCCGTTAACAAAGGCACACATTTCTTTGATCCAGGTTTCACACGCTGGACTTCACATACACACAGAAATTCACCTTCACCACATTCTTTCTTTTCTGCATACCTCTTCCATTGCACCATTCATCCATCAGCCTGATTGTTTCATTCAGAATCACTCTATTTACAGTTACTGAGCATTTGCTCAAACAATCTAGTTGCAATTGAGGTTTCTGTTATGTTTTCCATGACCTTGTCAAATAAAGCAACATTTTTTACCCTTTGACTTGACACTGAGAAACACAGGGGATCACCTGAAGCTCATATTTATTTAAACAGAGCGAGTGGGTATAAACGCATGTGGTCACACAACATTGCAGCAGCCCCTCCCTTGCTAAAGAGCCCACCAATCACAGGCTGCTCTGCTGGGCTTCCATTTGAAGCTTCAGTAGTACGCTACTGTTGCCCGGCAACGGGAATCGGCACATTTTCTGGGAGGTCCTGTGTGGATGGCAAGCAGCAGCTGTAAGAGGGAGAGAGAGGGAGACAGAGAGAGGGAGACAGAGAGAGGGAGACAGAGAGAGAGAGGATCAGGAGAAGGGGACACAGATATGAGGAGGAGAGAAGGTTCAGGATTTGACTGGACGAAGTAGAGAAGGATGGAGTTAGGCTAAAGCAAAAGGGCCAAACTGAGAGTGAGGAGAAAAGAGCCCCTGGCCTCCATTAGAAAGTTTGTTTTGGCAGCAGAAGAGGAGACGGAAGAAGAAGAAGAGGAGGCCACTGATGATGTTGAGTCTGTGTCTGTTCAAACGGAGATGAGCGAGTTTTTGGAAGGAATTATTCTTCTTGGATCTGCTCTCCTATACGCTCCAGTACCTGTGAGTCTGCTGGAGCGGTGCAGGGCTTCAGTTGTAGCGATGGTGTCTCAGAGGATCGTGGGCTGACGCACAGAGGACAGGCTGACTGACTGACCTGGATAGGAGCTGAAGCAGAGCCCCAAGCAGCCAAACCAGCTCATTGTGAGAGGTGGATCCACAAGCATTAACACTGGCTCGGTCCATATGAATCCTACACATGGTTCCATGAAAGGCCTGGCTCCGTGGTTGTTCTGGGCGGGTTAAAAACCACTCGGGCTGCCCACCAGTGGCTGGAGCTCCAGAGGAGGACAGATCCGACCGACCGACATCAATGCCAGCGATTCACTTGTGGAAGAAATGAGCTGGGTCCTGTGCTTTTTGCGGTGCCTTTTAATATTGTTGGATCCCACTACCTCTGTTGCGCCCTGTTGATTGTCTGAGCTGAGGATGTGGAAGTTCAAAGCATTTTGCCTGGATTACTGGCATGTGCTGTGTTTGCACCCGCACAACCACTTTTACAAGAGGTAGGTTCAAAAATGGCTAGCGGTGTATGTGCGCGTTTGGTTTTGATAATTTCTTGTACTTTCTGCGCCATGTGCTTTTGACAACTCATAAGTATCAGAGTGACCGTCTGCTTGTTGATGTCACTGTCTGTGTTGAAGTGCTCCCCCACATTAAGCAAATCGATAATGTTTTTAAAACAGACTCTAGGATGTCTCGGTGAGGCATTGCTGATTGATGGAGAAACTATTGTGGCGCTCTCAGCTCTCCGCACACTGACATACACTGGCTGACTGACAGAGACATTACTCAGGGGCGTGTGAGCCGGCTGAACCATTATCGATTTCTGCGAGCGAACCAGGTTAGGGCCGTTATTTTGTAAAAGCACTTGGTTAAGTTACTTGGCACTTGGACTGATGTTGTTTGTGTAGGTTGCCTGTTTTAGAATTGGCGCTACAGAGGAGAACACGATGAGCTGGGTCTGGCTGCATTCATTCATCCCTATCCCACTGGGACTTCTCCTCATTCACCTTTCACCCACTGCATCATCAAACGCCTCATTACTTAGTCCAGCTTTGCAGCTTGCATCAATATTGGCAGAGTAAGACATTTTTGAAAGAATCACTATTTAAGGATTTATTCTTCTCTCACCACAGCATGTCAATCATGCCACCAGCTTTGATGTAATGTATTTTGGTGACACTTCACACTTTGCATCAGTGTATACAGCATTGTATACAGTATTTAACGGCTTGAAGTTCATGTTTTTTTCCTCTTCTTTGAATGCAACATATTAGAGGTTTTAACACTCACATATGATTTTTTTTTCACAGCTTCCAGGTATGCTAAAAAGGTGCACACCCCTCTCTCACACTGTGTATATTATTACCCCACCCCAACCCATCCCCCATCTGCTGTGTTTAGACCATAAAAAGGGACCCTCATGTCTTTAACTGCCTATCAAGACACGGATATGTGATGCTCCACATTCCATATACACTGCAGCTCCTCAAATGAAGACGCACGTTGAGCTAGTTTGCATAAAGCAACTGCTATCTGTTGAAGACATATAGATGCAAATGGGGCGTTTCATGACTATACAGTAAAGGTGCTTTAATGTTTAGGGAGTCGTCACATTTAGCTCATTCTCCGGTGATCTCACATGTATTTATTCAAGCTGCAAATTTCACCTTCAAGTGACTGTAGCTCCTCAGAAAGGTTATCTTCTAATCATTCGACATAACCTAGGTCCCCGTTTTTTCCCCCCAGCTGTATAGACACAAAATTACAATATGTTGCGTGTGTTAATTCCTCCTACACCAATAAGGTTCTGCAGAGGTTTCCTTCATGCCAGCCTTGATTCGAAGACACTGACCTGTGAAATTTAGGAGCACCTGCCTTCTGTCACATTCTCTATATGATAATGTGTTCATACCTATATCAACACACGGCCCTTCATAAGCATTGGTATTCTGAAGGTGAGAATACATACAGTATGTGTCCATGATTCATTAATAATGCATCACCGATTTAGCTGGCAACTCCTCTTTGAACGTATAGGCTTCAGGGAACCCCCTTCCAGCTGTAGATGCTATTTCTCTCAACTGCCTGTGGTAGTATAATTATCCTTTTTAGTGACATTTTTGATGTTAAAGTGTTATTTACAGCATTTCATACCAGACTTTAAAAGCTGTGCGGTCTCTGTAGTTCTAAATAATTAACTCCATATTTTTGCTAACTGCTGCTAATGGCTGCAGTCGCTCGACAATGGAGTGGAGTGGCCTTTTGGACTATCTAGGATGATAGTTGATTTATTTTTTTCCGCCCACAGTGAATCACTCATTATGTGTCTAAACCCGCGGAGTTACTGGAATATCCTGGTCATTGGGTGTAACTCATTACATGGCTCTGGGCTTTCGGTGTAACCTAGTCAGATTGTATCCCGGCCGGGACTGAGGCTGTGTTTTTAAAAGCGAGGTCAGCGTAGTAACTCAAAACAGCCTCTCCCAGCTGCTGAACTGGGGTTCACCCTCCCTCCATAAGCAGCCTTCCCATTGAGAGTAGTGTGATTGTTGGACACAGGCCCACATATTAGCATACACACAGGGACCTAAAGCGCATCTCACCATCTATCTCGATCGCTCAGTTTTTCTCTCTCTCTATCTTTTAGTGTCACTTCCTCATAAAGACAACAAACACACATCAAACACACAACATAGGCCCTGCCCATCACCATTGGGGAGCAGCAGATGAGTGAAAGATTGCATTGGAAGGCAGGGCAGGGAAAAAAAGGAAACAAAAAGGAAAAGGGGTGTCTGCAGAGAGGGGAGAAAGAGGACTGGTGTGTGGTTCTTTGTGGGTGGAGAGCTTTTGTTAAGAAGAGGGATGATTTTTCTTCTGCTATATGTACTTGGCCCATTTACCTTACTTGGTCATCAGGCAGCTTTGCTAGAGCAGCAACTCTGGGACCAACATTAAAACTAGGAGTGGGAGAACTTTGCAAAAAAACAAGGGACAGACAAAGTAACTTTAGCAGCGCAAGAACAAATTTTTTTCTGTGGCTTTGCTATGGAAAGTGAAGGATGTGGGGTGTAATTTGTGGTCGAGAAGGGAGTGAGCACAGACTGTACTTTGTGTGGCTCTTTTAAAGGGGGGTTTGCTACAGTTTTTTGTGTGTGGGTTTTTTTTTAAGCGTTGTCTAAACTTCCTCTCAGTGCCATGGGCATTTTTTTCGGGCATGTCTGAGGCCACCGGTGATGTCACTGCTGTGTGGAATGCCATGTGGAAGTACTGCATATCAAGCCGAACTATAAGGTAGGAGACCATCTGGCATAGACCAGCAGTGGATGGCAGTGGCCTGTTGCATAAGTGGTGGTTGCCTCTCCGGCTGACCGCAGCAGCCTGTGCAGATATTTCTGATCAAATAACATTCCTGTCTATATGCTAAAGCATGGTGGTTTCCTTTTCAGAACCATGGAAATATATTATCACTGGCCCACAGCTGAAAGAAAAAGGCAGACATTGAACAATAGAAGACATTTTCAAGGTCTTCCAGAGCATGTCTGCTTGATCAAGGACACGTCTTTGATTATAAAGACTTGTGAATAATCTGGCCATTCCTTTTTCTCATCTGTTTTTAAACCTTGTTATCGCGTTGTCCTACCACAGACGTGTTCAGCAGGATGATCTCTGCCTAACACCATTCAAATCGGTCTCAGAACGAACACAGAAACCAGCAGAACGATTACCGTATGACATAGAGAGGATTTTCTTTCTTCCTTTTATCATTCCAACGCCATAGTGATGGAATTATGTGATTCATTTAGTATTTTACATTGTACCTTTCTGTTACATTAAACCTGTAATTATAATCATGTACCCAGCAGTGAACCTCTTGCGGGCTACTGCGTTCAAAACATATAACCCTTCATGAAATCAGATTTGATGTATTTTCTTTAAACTGCTTTTTTTCATTGTTGTCGCTTTTTTTTTATAGGGAGAGAGGCTTTTTTTTGTCTTTTTGTTTGTTTGCTTTTATTTTTATTTCTCCATACTGGCGAGCATTTTACCTTTACATCATGTCATCAATCCCAGCATGCAGTATCTAGGTATAATGCATATTCAATATTTTTACATTTGAGGCCAATACCATTATAAATCCTTAAGTGTTCTAAAAGCCAATATACATTTAGTGACATGACAAGAACTGTTTCACCTATACTTGACTATTTCTCTCCCGAAACGGTTTTTTTAATTACCTTGACTCAGGTTACCTCTTGATACCAATTACAGATCCAATCAGCGTTGCTGGACAATTGAGCTACTTTTGAATTGGGTACATTTTATTATTCTGTGAACAAACTTTGATAATAAAGGTTTTTTAAATGCTTATACCTGTTCATAGGAATGAAAATGTTGAATACAACAGTATTAAAGGACTTTCATTCAACTCTATATATACATATCAGAGATTCTTCAGAAGTGGAACAAAACAGGGTGCAATGTTGAAAAAATACACACCCTATATTTAGGCAAATTACATGTATGTATCCAACATATACTAAGCTACTTAGCTAAGCTTTGACGCAACCTCCCAGCTTTTGTCAAAATTGGCTTTTTACATTCCTTATTTTGTGTCAACAACGTCAGGCTCATGTTAGGTGACTGGTTAGATTTTCATATATGACCAACCATCAGAGCCGGCCCAAGCCTTCAGGGGGCCCTAAGCGAAATATGATTAGGGGGCCCCTCTCCAATGTTAGCGCTGCTGAAACTATAGATCTTTGTTAAATATCATTCACACACCCAGTGTTTTCCGCTAGTGCCTCCACTGTGCAGCTGTGCGAAAATATAAGACAGCCAAGATTCAGACCTCCTAGGGAGGTCCGGGGGTATGCCCCCCCGGGAGATTTCTTTTAACCTTTTTAAAGTGAAATGCATGAATCCGGTGCAATTTGAGAGGAAACTTAAGAGGATAAATCTGAGAAATTTTGTGTGAACAAATAATTTGGAGACACTGGGTCAGACGAATTAGAAGCTACTGAAGAAAGACACATGGATTTTCCATAAAAATATTAATATAAAACATTTTGCAGGGTCCTCTGGGTTGGGCTTGGAGCTCTTTTTCTTTTGCGGGACATATTTCTCTGTAATATAGTGAATGCATTTAAATGCAGTGTGAGGAACGAAGCAGAAGAACTCTTTTGTCCAGCTACTGTGTCTTTTTTTCCACAGACAAGGCTGAAATAGGCTATAGACTATACACAGTGCATGGGCAACTGAGGACAGCCCCATTTCCAATTGTTTCTAAATAAACTCAATACACACTGTGCATGGATGTGAACGTGACGTGATCAGATAATTTCGGATTTCCTCCCAGATGAACTGATTACATTTTTAGGCTATTAATTATCTAGACCAAAACATTTTATTATTTTTTTGTATGATAACTCACATTTGCATAATATGATGTTAATATCAAACACACAAACTAAAAAAAAAAAAAAAAAAAATTTTTTTTAGGGGGCCCCCCAGGCAGTCAGGGGCTCTAAGCAACCGCTTAGTTCGCTTATGCCTCGGGCCGGCTCTGCCAACCATTCCTCAACAACTATGAAATATCATTATGCAATATTATCAAAATAATATAAATCTGACGGAGTTGACACATATCTGACGGAGTTGACAAGTATATATGACGGACAAGTAGATCTTATGGATTTGACATATCTGACAGTGGTGACAAAAACCCAGATGTAGTCATTTTAACCATCAGTAACTAACCATGATTTTACAACAGCATATTAGTGGTTGAGCGTTAATTCAAGATTCACATATTCGATATTCGATTCGATATTATCTAGTAGCCATTTGGTTTTTCTGTTGATGATAGGTGCTAGTATGAACTACTTTAGGAAAATAAAATGATCGAAACATTTCAAATAACTTCTTCAGAAATTGCAAGTCGGTGTTGACGTATCATGGTTGTGACGCAGGACTTTCAAGATTTGGAATGTAAAATATTCTAAAACTAAAACACTTATCAGAGCCTGTCTGACTCGAATGTACTCTGCAGAGGTAGAATGTGACAACAGGTCCTTCATAATGACAGCTGCCCCTTATTTTGCCTGATTTTATTACATTTCAATGGATTTTCTGACGGTGGTGACAAAAAGTGTCCCACAACTTAGAATCCTTATAAAAAATGAATGTGTTGTAGAAAAACAGTTTTTATTGATATGAGAGATTATTTAGTGTTGCTTTTGATGAAAAAAAATATTTTTAATCATTAAAGTACATTTTTAATAGGTTTTATTGCATATGAATGATTGAACCCTTCTCTGTGGAAACACTGTTTTGGACGTTGCGGGTTGTGAGTGTCATATATTTGACATAATAATGATAAAATTACATTTAAGGGGATAATTGTGCTCCAGACATTCTATTCTTTATCCCTAATAACATCTACAATTTTTTAAATATTTTTAGTTTTAATCATAACAGCAGTTAATATTGGAAGATGGTCTTTTGTCCCGCTTCTCAAGAATCACTGATATACTGATATATGTCAGAAGAATTCTCTCTTTTTTGTAGTCATTCTCTTCTTTTTTTGGCCTAATTATATACAGTAAGTGTAACAGTAGACCAGAGGCGATAGGGCAATTTGGCATGTTCTAGGCTCTGACTGGGTTGTTGCCAGGTTAAATTGACAGTAACTGCCCAAAATAAACCTTTGCTTTCTTTCAAAAGAACAATATTGCTGAGCCATCTGAGGTAAACATCATGAATTGGTTCAAGGTAACCTGTTAAATGACTGAGATATTACTGTAGCGGGGCAATTCGTGACTGAGACAGGGATCCTGTGGCAGTGACACCGTAGACACCGGTGTACATCTGATCTGACTGTGGTTCTGTGTCAGGGCATTACTTATTTAATGTGTGTGGATCTGGAGCTCGGCACTTGTGCCTCCTCGTCCCCACATTAGGACCGTCCATAGGACCAAGTACAGGAAGAAGCTCTGTAAAGTCTCACTGGAAATGAACTGGAATGTTGACAGAACGGCACAATACTTCCTAATAGGTAATTGGCTCCCGAAAGGAAATAACTCAATTTGATGTCAGCCTGAACTGGACCTTGTGCTTTAAAGTAGGTGATATAACTTCATGCTTGTTTATCAAATAAGAGCAAGCGCTGACCCCTCTGTTGGTGCCCTGCTTTGGTGTGCTGGCTTTAAAGCAAGTGAGGGCTTTTACTTAAAGGGGGGAAGGTTGAGAGAGGAACTGCATGTAATGGAAAAGTAGCAACGTGCCAAAGCGAGCTCGCAGTTCCACAGTGGTGAGTGAAAAAAAAAATGCTCTCCGGGGTGGAAAAGCTTAGACGTGTCTAGGATAGAAGCTGTTTTCTGGTCAGAAATGTCAGTATGATGATGAGCACGTAGAGGCCGTTAAATTGTAGCTATAGCCATAACAGAATGGCTTTTTTGCCTTGCTGAATAGATTAACGTCAGGAGAAGGTTCCTTTTGTAATTGTAGTATTTAGTCAAAGAAGTGGACAACATTCCCACGAATTGATGTCAACCATGAATGTAGGTGATCATAGTTGAAGCTGCCTGTTTGTACATTTGATTCTTGTAGCACTCAAGCTTATCCAGTTGAACATAGCTATACAGTGCAACAATCTGTATCCTCGGGTTGTTGACATGGACTGACTTGCTGTCCACACCACTGAATAATTTACTCTTGTGTTTCTACCACAGGGACATCAGCATTGTGTGAAGGGATAGTTATTTCTCTTCTTTACATTAACTTTTTAAGAATAACAGGGTTTTTTTGCTGTAAAAGCTTTGCTGAAAGGACCTTTTGATTTAGCTGTTAATAAATTGGCTAATGTGGTTTGGTCTGAGAGTAAACTATAATCTCACCACTCTGTTCACCTCCTATCGCTGCAGGCCTGCAGGGTTGCAACATTTTGGGAGAATATATTTGGGAACATTGCCTTTGCTACATCATCTGCTAGTGTTAGGCTGTGCAGCTTTTTGAAATGCTAATTATCTGAGGAAGCCAGTTTGTTTACTCTAATGCTCAAGAATTCCACCCTCTAGAGAAAGCACTTTCCTTGTGCAGGGTGTTTACTGCAGAGGTATCTGATGAGGAATGCATGCAAACAGTCAAAATAAAGATGCATATACGCTTGTCGTGTTTCTGTAATGTGTCACCGCGTTCCTTCTTGTACCCGTTATGGGTTTGATTAGCGCAGGTCCAAAATATGTGTTGCCTCTGCTTTGCTGTTTGTGATCCGCAGGGGACTATGAACGTTCAGAGGGAAACACAGGCATTGTGTCTCTTTCTGACGCTTTTTTTCACCGGCATTCTACTTTTGATGACATATTCCTTTGCATCTCTTCACAGCGCCTGCCTGAAGTATAATGAGGGTGTGTGCTGCATTAACTTATGTAATGGGCCGCGAGAGAAGAGGAGGGGAGGAAAGGGAGGGAGGGAGGGCAGTGAAGGAGGAGGGAGAGAGAAGAGAAGAGTGATGAGCTCATGCTGCTGCACTGCAGCTCTTCTATACACACACACACACACACACACACACACACACACACACACACACACACACACACACACACACACACACACACTGCACCTTGTGCTCTTCATGCCATGTGTACATGCACGGATGCATTATACGGTCTGTGTGCAGGGATCAGTTAATTGATTGATTTGATTAACGTTCAAAATGATATGCACACATGCTAATTATTGAGAAAATTAGAGCCACTGCAGAATGTTATGCCTGGCATGCGTGGGTCCTCAGATCTTTATCGGTTATCGCTCTTAGTGCTTTGCTGTGTGTGTGTGTGTGTGTGTGTGTGTGTGTGTGTGTGTGTCACACTGTATTTTACCTGCACCACTGCAGTTGAGCCTCCACAGCTGATGTCTGTAATTACTGCTAATCCACTGACACTTTCCTGTGACCAATCAGAGCCTCATTATCCAGAGAGTGTTTTGATTTGAGACAGAAATGAGCGAGGTGGGGTTAGGGTCTGGGGATGGAGAGAGTTGATAATGGCACACCAGCGCATTTACTCTATAAAACAGAGTGGTCCCTTTGGGGGCCTTAAGCCCGACCTAGGTCTGCAATTAATATGTGAGTCAATGGATAAAATACTGCTCTTGGCAGAAGATTTCACATTAGAACATCATTGCCCACGATTCTCAATGCTAATAACGTAATCACATGATTTGTAGCACAGCTGGGAGAGCGGACATACATCATCTTTGTCTCTCTAGCACAATGTGGCTCTTTTAGTTAAGGCTGCTTAAAAACACAATTTAACATTTAAATTAACATTGTGTGGGCCCATGTTTTGTCAAACTAAACACTGCCCCTCCATGCGAAAGAAATAATCATGGTTAACTGTCATTAAACTTCAAGGTTTATCCTGAGTGGACTTTGCTTTGATCTGTGTGTAAATGCAGGCCTGCATTGTTTTTTCTTCCATATACACAGACATCTGCATTACCTGACAATAAGAAGAATGCATTTTTTGTGTGTTAGTCTTGGCTGTTACCTTGACGACTGTCCGCAGATATCTGTGCGTGTGCACGCAATTGTGATCAATTCTACTTTAAATTCTGCTTTCAATCTGTCCACAGAGATATACTGTATGTAATACATGTATCACTCAGTTTCCCACAGTCAAATGACTTTTTTCTTCTCACTTATCTGTTACATCCTTCACCAAGGTTCACTTATTTCATACCGATATTGATGGTCTGTATTGATTTTATTTTTCTTCAGACTGCAATTAATCTGACCACATAGTAAATCAGTGGTGCACATGAGTGGAATTATTGATAATTATAGGTGTCGTCATTATCACTAGCAGTAGAATTATAGTGGGACGGGATGTGATTTCAACCTTCTATAGGTGCTGGGACTTTCATACCCATTTCCTTTTTTAAATTGAAGGTGGAGTCAGCAATTATGGAGAAGGCTTGTTGTCAAATCAGTGAATATCTCCTCAGGATCCACTATACCTGTCTGTCCTGTGTGTGCGCTGAAGAAGAAAACATGTTTAAGGTGTTAATGCACAGCCTGGACTGTAAATGGGCATGCTTCTAGCTTAACATACACTCCCCCCCCCAGTTTACAGGGCCTAGATTGTGTATTAAAACCGAATTTATTTTCAGTGTTCACTCAGTATGAACAGTAGGGGATCGCGAGGATACTGATTTTGACAAAGTGATTTTGTCAACAAGTGTTCTCCAGAATTACTGACTCCACCTTTAAGTCTGGCATGCTTAAGTAATTTCTAACAAATAAGACTATAGGGGATCCGTCTCCTAGCACACATACACACACACACGAACATGTCCACCTGCAGCTTAAATGAACAACGAGCTATGGGAACAACGGAATAAAAGTTCCTCCAGCTTGTCTAAGCCTCATCCCTGCTCTAAAAGGGACAAGTGGAAGTCTTTGAATCAGTTCTCCATACATCAACTCTATACATCAGCAATATTGACTGTACCACCAGCTCCATCTGCTGGTAGAGAAACTTCAAGACAGAGACACAGGCTCAAGGTGTGAGTTACAATCTCCTGCGACCACTTGATACTGGTGCTGTGTTAATCTCTGGATAGTCCACAGCTTTGATTGACTCATAAAGAACCAGACCAGGTTACTCGTCCAAAGTTGTCTGGCCTGTGAACGGCCACTCATTCCAGGGACAGTGCTGTGGTTATGTCAAGGGCAAAGAGCTAAGTAATTAAACAATGGGAGATATTTTGAGTTGAAGAAATGAGCAGTCCTCCATTCAAGTGTGAGCCATTGGTGAGTGAGGAGAAGATGTACAGATTTTACTATACAAATTAGATTTTTTTTGTTGCATTTGATTTAAATCAAAAATACTAGCCAGGTTTATTTTGGAAGAAAGCAGAATACTTGTGAGGCATTCTACGTAAAAATCATGCTTTTGTGCCCATGTTTGATCATTCTCACCTCAGAACTGTAAATCTACACTCAACAAAAATATAAACGCAACACTTTTGTTTTTGCTCCCATTTTTCATGAGATGGACTTAAAGATCTAAAATTCATTCCAGATACACAATTGTACCATTTCTCTCAAACATTGTTCACAAATCTGTCTAAATGTGTGATAGTGAGCACTTCTGCTTTGCTGAGATAATCCATCCCACCTCACAGGTTTGCCACGTCAAGATGCTGATTTGACATCATGATTAGTGCACAGGTGTGCCTTAGACTGTCCACAATAAAAGGCCACCCTGAAATGTGCAGTTTTGTCTCACAGCAAAATGCACAGATGCCACAAGCATTGAGGGAGTGTGCAATTGGCATGCTGACAGCAGGAATGTCAACCAGATCTGTTGCTCGTGCATTGAATGTTCATTTCTCCACCATAAGCCGTCTCCAGCAACTTCGCACAGCCATTGAAGAGGAGAGGACCAACATTCCACAGGCCACAATTGACAATCTGATAAACTCTATGCGAAGAAGATGTTTTGCACTGCAGGAGGCAAATGGTGGTCACACCAGATACTGACTGGTTCTGAGTCCCCAGACCCCCAATAAAGCAAAAAAATGCACATTTCAGAGTGGCCTTTCATTGTGGACAGTCTAAGGCACACCTGTGCACTAATCATGATGTCAGATCAGCATCTTGATGTGGCACACCTGTGAGGTGGGATGGATTATCTCAGCAAAGCAGAAGTGCTCACTATCACACATTTAGACAGATTTGTGAACAATGTTTGAGAGAAATGGTACAATTGTGTATCTAGAATGAATTTTAGATCTTTAAGTCCATCTCATGAAAAATGGGAGCAAAAACAAAAGTGTTGCATTTATATTTTTGTTGAGTGTATATAGCATCCATCTGGGAGAAAGCCAGATGTACGACGAGAAATGAGCAATTCAATGTAAATTAAATTCAGAATTTCTTTTCCCATGTAAAGATACACTGTCAGATGACCTGTTATCTAACCACATTTTTGGATTGTGCGCTGCTCTGCCCTGTCTGAGGATGTGTTCTGGTTGAGAGCTCAGATTTCCCCTTCGGCAACATCGTGTGTCCTGAAGGGTGGAGGGATAAAGGGGGGAAAAAACAACTATGGGTGACCTTGCAGAGCTGCAACATGCAGGCTCCAGACCTGTCCCCACTGGGCCACAGACAGCTGAACAAATGACCACAGACCAGGGATAGAGGCTTGTTGTGGTAGTGGGAAGGGAAAGAGGCAGCCTAATTTAAAATGAACTTTTCTGTTTCCCCTTTAACCTCTCATTTTTCCCGTCTTTAAATATATATTTTATATCAGTTTATCTACCTGTTTTCACTCTTTGTTATATTATCTCTTTAATGAAATATCAATATTTTTTTTATTTCTTCATTTTGAATGTATTTTTATGCCCATGTAACTTTGAATGTTCCTCATTTCTGAATTGTGCTTTTATTAATGAAACTTGCCTTGCCTCACTTAATGAGAGAAGGAAGAGAGGTCCACGTAAAAGAAAGAGAGTGAGGGACACAGATGAGTGAGGCAGGGGGAGGGCGCTCTTGTGTGCGGAGAGAGCCTCCTCTTTTCATTGACGTTTAGGGGAATGTGCTGATTAGTGGATAGTAAATCAGTCAGATGGAGGTTCCAAAGTCTTCCGTTGCCTTGACCGAGCCAGTTGTAGCAAAGCTTTCCAGTATAGACGCCGTCACCTTACCTCTAGCTAAAGAGCGCTAGCAATTTGTCATCGAAAGCGGGGACCTTGTTTCATATTGTGCAGGCCGAACCAGAAGACAGATGTTGTGAGGTAGGTGTGGGCTCTCCTCTTGAGGGAGACAGCAGCTGTATACCTGGTCAGATACTGTAGGTGTGTGCTATAGGGTTTTGTGCATGAGAGTATACAGTAGTGCTGAAATGATTAGTCCAAAATTAAATCACCATAAATGTTGATAATTGTTTGTCATGCATAAAGCAAAGAAGAAAAAACAAGCTCCTCTCGTTCTCGGCTTCCAGCTGAGAATTCTGCGGCTATTTCTCTGCTGTTTTATATCATTGTAGATGAAATACATTTGGATTTGAAGCACTGAGTTTTAATTTTTTTTTTGCAATTTTCTTGACATTATATTTAAAAAAAAAAAATACTTAATTCATCTGGAAAATGATCAACTCAATAGTTGAAGTGTGTGGTTATGCTAAGTGGTTGCAGTATTACACAGGAGATGAATAGAAATATTAAAGTCCAGATGAATGGGTTGGTGTTTTTGTGTGTGGAAAGCAGCAGCATCTCATATAGAGCTGTTTATGATGGTACACTGGGGTGCCAACGCCGCTGCTCTCATGTCTGATGTCACACTCACGCGGCTGAACGCACAGGACAGGAGGGAGGGAGAGCTGTTTGTGTTTATTTACATTTTTGCCCTTTTAACCCTTTACATTCTCTCTAAATGTATGGGGCCTTTTGAACTGGCCAAGCCATCCATTTCCAATCCAAACATGTTATTTTTTCTGGCTCACAATTCCTGCTGATTGTCCCGCTCATGTCAAGCATCCTGTTGACATCTTTCCAATGAAAACCTATAGCAGGGGACCTCTGATGATTGTTCAACCAAGAGCTTGTGTGCACAGCCTGCCTGGCCCAGGACCTGCTCTCATTAGACCTGTGGGCAGAATGGATGGTTCAGGGAGGACATCATTAAAGCCTTTTAGATGCACAGAGCGTGAGACGGCTTCTCCCTCATCAGTCATGCTGTGTGTTTACGTGAGAGTGTGGTGGTTTGAGAATACAGAGCCAGCACTGTACATTGTTTTCATGCATGCTGCTTTTGTCTCTACCTCCCCCTTTGCACTCTTTTCTCTTTATCTCCCTCCCTCTCTCCCTCTCTCCCTCCTCTCTGCCCTTCCCTCAGTCCATTTCAATCACCACCAGCCCATCTCCTCTTTCTCTGTCCTGTGTTCAGACCCTATCCAGTCACATGCATTGTTCTCTTGTTTCATTTCGTGGCAAATAAAAAGGCAGAATTCCCCCTCCTGGGATTATTGGGCATCACAGTGTCACTGTGAATATCAATTGCGGGTTTTTTTGCAACAAATTCCTCTTTGTTTCATCATCCAATGCAAAATAATTGCAAAAAAAAAGAAAACATTTAACTGGCTTAGTGAGTATGCAGTTAAACTAAGGTCTCCAAGCTGCTTTTACATGACGCTGAGGAGCACGCATCTCCCCCCGATATATTATCTCAACCTTATGCCCAGCAGATGTTTATGCTCTGGAACAGGAGGTCCCGCAGACAATAACGTGACACTGCCTCACATCGCACTGGCCCTCCTGTGTAACTCAAAGCAATATTAGTGATGAGTGAGCACTTATTGCTGCAGTTTCCAAGCAAGTGAAGAGATTATACAAGGGAAAGGGCCCTCTCATCCTGTTATCAGAATGTCGCTGTGTTGCTGACTCACCATGTCCCTCCCTCTGAAACTGCTCCTCCCAGCTGCCACTCTGGACATACGCTGTAGTACGCTGTATAATCTAATTGATAAAGGTTTAAGTGAGGCAACTTAACCTCATTCACATAGTGGGCTTGTTGAACAGCTGTGATAGGTAAGCATATGGAAGGCTGACTATTGACTGGACTATCTCCCTTCAATATAACGCAAACTCTTAACAGTTTCTGTTTTTACATGGATATTTTTAGGATAGTTGACTAAAGCAACCAGGTAAGCTAGGGGTTTAACAGATATACTATATGTGAATCCAATATCGAATAGGTTTTTTCAAATCTATGTTCCTCACTTAAAGCTGTGATATTCAACATTCCTATCTTAACATTGGATTCAATAATACCTCAATGTGAAAGGGGTCAAATGAAGTGATGAGAAACCAGACAATTATCACCATACTCAGCACTTCCCTTCAGCGCTACAGTGCTTTTCAGCATCTTTCAGATCATTTTATTTTTTATTTATTTTTATTTGAATATTTTTACGATTTGCAACTTAACTGTTTTGGCCCTACTTTGGTATTTACTGTTTTCTCACCAGCACTATTTACTGGAGGTCCATTTAAACTCAAGTAATTTATACTGTAAAAGCAGCCTGAGGAAATGGACTCCACCAAAAAGGAGAAAAACATTCTCATACTAGCCTATGTTGATTTTTATGTCACTCTTAGATTACCATGTGGGTGTGAGATTTACTCTCCGCTGATACAGCCTCCTGCTTTTGATTGACAACCGAGGCTGTTAAGGAAGTTCAGTCGATTAAAATGACACAATTTGGGCCTGGCCTCATTCGGTCCAAACTAGAATGTTAAAACACAGCAGGCTCCTGGCTGCACGCTCGACTTCTCAGGCAAATGTGTAGGATCCCAGTAGGAGGTAGAAAAACATCCTCATTGCCCTCTTGATATTTCCACATCGTAGTCTTGAGCCCATTTTTTTGGGATACGTGTAATGGAAAACCAAGGTAATGTCATGTTTTAGGGCAAAAATAAAGTACCATAGTAGCCTACTTAGTGCATTTTGTGTGTCGTAATCGCTTTTCTGAAAATGGACATGCCTCCACGTGATAACAGATTGGGATTGGATGATATCGCATTGGGGACCGGTTGTTATCCTGTGAGTTCCTAGGGCTCGGACGGGGGCCTCTAATAAGTAATTGTGGGGGCTGTACAGATCAATATGCCCTCCAGCCTGCAGAGACCCAGGCCGTGCTTTTAGTCAATATAACAGTCAGTTTTATGGAGCGTACATCAAAACCTCCAAGGATACAGCCAAGGTAGAAGGCAGATTTACTCTGTATTTGAAATCCATTCCTCTGTAATGACAGGAATTTGTCTTTTTAATTTATTATTATTACAAAATATCTCCAATCTTGGCGTATATGTGCTGCAGGCCTTGCGTTTATGCTGATGTATGATACGGGTTACACAGTCCTCAAAACTCTCTTGCTCGCCCCTGTAGGACTTGTGTTGTTATTGCCTTCCAGTGTGGGCTAGAAAAGCATCCAATAAGCCTTAGTCGTGTGTGATTTAAGTAGAAGCCAAACCAACGTCAGCCACTGCCAGATAGTTTGTCATGGAGATGGGGAATTAAAGGTGGAGTCAGAGATTCTGGAGAACGCTTGTTGTCAATATAATTTTTATTAAAATCAGTGTTTATCTCCTCACTATCTGCTACCTGTCCTGTAATGTGTGTGCACGGAAGCTATGGTGGGCCCCCTTTTGTTTACATACCCTTTGTTATATGCCACTTTTATAGAGCCTATGGCCAAGGCTGCATATTAACACCAGATTAGTTTTTTGCACACACACACAGGATGTACAGGTAACGGATCGTGAGGAGATAATCACAGACATTCTCCAGAATTGATGACTCCACCTTTAATCCATGTGCCGCCCTGCTGCATAACCTTATTTTTTTGGTAAATGCCTTGGCGTTTATCCATAACCTCTCATGTGGAGGTTATGGGAGGCATCAAGAAATGAAACAATAAACACGGCTCAGTGTGACCCCTCTCCTCAAGGGGTTGTTATCATTAAAATCAGTCTGCTTGTTCTCCTCAAAATGTCTCTATCGCTCTGTAAAGCTAGGTCTCATGTCCTACTCTGCCTGCTTGAATGGGGGCGTATGTTGAAATATAAGATCTGCTGACTTGCACCCACCAGGTCTTGTGGAAATGCGGTATGAATGGAACTTGCACACTCAGGATATCTTGTTCCAGATATATGTCAACATGAATCCATTTCTCAGCAAAACAAAAAAAAAGGTTTCCTCGGCTTCCTTCCACATTCCCGAGCGAAAGGAACCTAAATCTAGGATGACTGCTTTATTTCAGGGCTTTTATTCTGTGATTGATTGATTCCCGGTTTGTCTGTGTTTCTCTTGAAAACATAATTCACTGACCAGTTAGTAGTTTTTTTAAAATGCAGTTTCAAACCTCCCAATTCCTTCACATGCACGCCCGGCGGTGACGACAGAGAGAGAAGGGAGTCATTCCTTATTTATTTTTTAATCTGGCTTTCATTGTTGAGGCGCTTCCAACTGTGGCTTTTCAATTAAAATTTAAACACAACTGATCAAGTTTTCATTGCTGCTGGGTGAGGTTCTCTTCACTTGCAATCTGATCCTTTGAGTTTTCTCAAGTTCATTCTTTGATGACACGGTCGAAAGTGGAGGTCGTTTTCTGCTTTGATGTGCAGAGTTGTTATGGGCAAAAGCAGTAAGAAGTATTTCTGGTTCTGTAACATGCAGTTAGTCTGTTTTAAATTTAATTTAATTAAATGACTTGAATAGAGGGTTTACGTCACAGTAAGGGCTCCTCCTCTGGCATGGCTTTTATTCACATGTTGAAATTTATGATGGTTACCACATCTTTAGGTGACTTAACAGTCTTAGCACAACAGATCATGGCACTCGTATAGGTGCCTTCACTTATCCACATCTGTATTCAGTCCCTCAGTTATGGGCACTTCCTCCTAAAATAACATTATGTTTCCTGAATGATTCTATCACTGTCGGCCTAATGAGGGCCATTAAAATGACATACGCTTTGTACTTTCGCTTCCCAGCGGAGCAGACTCCTCAAAACATTCCTTGTGTGGCTGAAGATTACCACTGTGGTTTGAGGCTCCCCCTGACAAGAAATATCATTTGGCAGACTCTGACATATTGACACGTCTCATGGCCGTCGTCACAGGGCCGTCCCTGTTGTTCGGTGACTGTGTTTCCCTCCGTAATCAAAGACTGGGAAAGGCGTGATGGAGCAGACTTGAGAAAGGCTGCCTTTATGCGCGCTGCCAACACAAACAATGGCCTGTGCCAGTGTAGACGGGCCGGGCCGGGAGGTGCTCCTCGGGAGCTCAATAGACGTAGTGTTTCATGCCGTCGTCTTCTCAATAGCTCAGAGGCACGGCTGGGCTTGCCAGAAACAGGCAGTGGATCGCGGCGGCAAGTAACTGGAGTCCTGACTGTCTGTCTGTGGTGTGGAGTCTAAGGCTGAAGGGGGAAAGCCAAAGGGAAACCAACTCTGCTTAAGTCATTATTAGACAGCTGAGTGTGGAGAGGTGAGTAGTGGTGGAATGCAAGCCCTGGCAGCCTGAGTAGCATAGGAATGTAGAGGTTTTGATATGTGTTTCCTCCCTGTATCTGTTTTCCTTCAACATTAGTCCATTATCTGTGTCAGCATATTATGAAGCAGGATGTGCTTCTATTGGATTGAGGCAGGTATGTATCCATGAATCCCTAATCTAAGAGCATACATCAAATCAGAACTCAACCAATAAGCATGTCTGTTTCCGTACGAGACACTGTTTTATACTAAAATCAGCTGCCTAAACAACTTAACACCATTTCATGCTTGAGCACTAATGAAATGGAAATGAGTGATTACCATGTCAGCGCAACACAACATGATCGTCAGCTTCTGTATTTATCTGATCGCTGATGCAGTCGACAATTAATGTAATTAAAGCAATTATTATTATTGTAAGCCTTCCAGTCAATTTACCCGGTTCAATGATGTCATTGAGCTCATGGTTACAAATTTGCCAGACACACACACACACACACACACACACACACACACACACACACACACACACACACACACACACACACACACACACACACACACACACACACACACACACACACACACAAGTATTTTAGGAACGTCTCTGGTTTATATCGAGGGATAGATATGTTTTTTTTTCTTCTCTAGGATTATGCTGATGGATGGATAGCTCCTGGAAATCAGTTCTGGAATTAGGACACCAGAGACACAAGATCTTATGTTATACATTACAAATGGGGAAATGGGAAGCCTGTCTGATGATTGATGGGCCACCGTAGTGCGGTTAGCCAGAGGGGCCCATACTTTAGAAAAGGTTGTGGGGCTTTGAAGTGACTGAAAATCGATAGAGATTTTTCATAGCACGTTTTTATTCTAAAATGTATTCATTACATTATTTAATTTAAATGTTCAATGATAAAAAGTTTTTAGAAACTTAATGCAAGAGTACAGTGTAAATGTAAAATTGTCTACCCTGCTCACCACATAGTTGTTTGTATGCTTGAAATATTATGTATCATTTTGCAACCCTATATATAAAATATGTGATTGGGAGTGAAGAAGGCTGATGTAACGCATGTGTAACACATGATCATCTTTGCTGTGCCACATTTCCACCGACACACAGTGACTGTAAACCACCGCACTTTCTATGTGTGACTTGAGACAGGTGTAAGTCTACTGCTGCCTCGAATAGATTATTCCCCACCCCCACCGTTCCACACACACACACACACACACACACACACACACACACACACACACACACACACACACACACACACACACACACACACACACACACACACACACACACACACACACACACACACACACACACACACACACACACACACACAGACACACCACGTCGTCCGACCAGAAAAGGCTGGTCTTTTTACATCCCAGCCAGCCTGCCGACTTACAAACATGTCTGACCTTAGTGGTCCGGAATGACATCACTGCCACATGTCCTCTCCCGAGCAGTGTGCGTGTAATGTCTTCAAGGGACCGTGTAGTATCATTTCCAACCAGAGGGTGGCACTGTCACTATGAGAGCCCACTGTAGAAAGGCTCTTGTGTTAGTGTTAGGACCCTGTTTGGCCCGCTCTGTCCATCATGACTAGCCTGGCTCCGCCCGCCCGCTTACTTCCGGCCAAATTTTATTTTCCCTTCAGTAGTCAGTCTGGGTGTACAGCCCATTTCCCAGTTTTGCCGGAGATTCGACAGCCGGTCCAATCAGCGAACAGAGCGAGTGGCTGAGAACGATGACGTCGAAGTCGCGCTCCAGTTTCAGTTGCCAGAAGCCGGCTCATGACACACGTGACGACCAAACGTTATGCGATTGGTTGGCTAATCCAGAGTGGCACTGGGCAGATCCAATAGTTTTAAACTTTAACAGACACCCGCCTCCATGAGTGAACGTTTGCCAATTACAGCACTGCCAAACCTTCTGTACAAATGAAATGAAGTACGATGGTCTGGTAGTACCAGGCTACATCATGACCACTGTGGGTATTTATACCCGCTGTGGCCTTCACGTTTACAGTGAGGGCTGCTCTGAGCACTAACCACCTCGAGACACCATTCTAAAGTCTTGCACTGTTCTGCCACTGACCTCAAAATTTCACGTGTCGTTGAAAACACGCCGCACATCGAAGTGATACTGAGATTAGATCAACTGTTCATTCAGGGGCCGCCGTCCTCTTGTGTTTCATGTGCACTCCTCTTGTTCCTCATAGCATTGTTCGTCTCCTATTCACAGACTGTTTACCAGAGTGTGTCACCTCACATGGGTCTATTTTTAGCCTGGGAGAACTGTGCTGTAGTGTGTTACTGTGGTGAGCTAGTGCAATGGTGAAGAACGTCCCAGAAATATGGTGTTTGATAAAAGAGGGAACTAAAAGGAAACTATTGTAAATGGTAATGATGGTCACAGTGAAGAGTGAAAGAGAGAGATAACAATAATGCAATCAGGGGGTCCACATCTTTGAAGCCCTGCATTCGGCATATTTTTGTTGTAGAAATGAATGCACAGAGTGGAGCACACAAACATGTGGTTGAGTTGTAAACTGAAGGTTTGCTTGATTTCGCATGGATAAAATGACACCCTTACAATGGTAAGGGTGTCATTTTATCCATGCGCTTTCTCTGCCCACTCAGTCATTTTGAGGATAGGGAGAGAAATGCCCAGGGCCGGTGCCCACATGTCCACATTCATATTTTTTGGGCAATTTAGACTAGTCTCCACCCCACCTGACTTGCATATGTGTTTGGATTGGAATGTGAGAGGAAACCCACGCAAACACTTAGAGGACAAGGAAGGGAAGAAAAAAATCCACCCTGAAAAGACAGAGGACCTTCTTGTTGTGCACAAGTTTCCCAGTTTCCACTTTGAGGCTGGTTATAAGGGCTGGCCAGGTATCCTTTAAAAGTTTTATGATTCTAGTACACAAATCTAATCTTCTAAATACAATACCTGGAATTCGATAGAAAAGAAAACACAGTTTTTCATGTATAAAATACCCTTTTTTTTTTTACATTGAACAAAGCAAAGCAAGCCAAACGTCTCAATGTTCATTTGTTCGTCAGAAAACCAGCTGTATAAGAATGTCCCCTAAATCAAATGTAGTCCATGTTTGATTATAGTCAATCTCTTAAAAGAGTGTCTCTCTTAAACTTCTATTTTGTCTCTGCAAAGCGAGGAGAAAAGGCTAACCGGATTGTGTACTGTAAGTGAAAGAAACACATACCAGCATATCTCCAAATGTTACCAGTTAAACTTAAGTGGTGTAGCATTGACCTGTTATGGTGTGAGAAGGAGGTGATTATTTCCTGGACAATTTTGTTGAATTGCCGTTCTGGACAGTGACTTCTTGGCTATTAGCGGTCCCAGTTTTTTAGACACAGACATGAGAGCGATATAAATCCTTTCATCTTATTCTCAACAAGAAAACTAATACGCATATTTCCCAACATTTTTATTCATATCCCTTTCTTTAATAACAAGTTAACAAGCCTTCGGTCCTGAAGAACCAAACATTGCCTCATGGCTAGTCATCTTTGTGTGGGGGAAATGATGTATCTGGGCTGGTAGCACTTAACTTAAAAAACATTGAGCTGCTTCCAAATAATGTTTTGATGCAACAAATCTCAGAAGTCATTCTCCCCGCAGTTCAGTCGTCACTTTCCATGAGTGTGGACAAAACAGATTGTTTCTGGAATGGAATTTGCTTAGTGATGTATGAACAGCAGAAAAAGAAAAAGACCTCACAGACATCACTTTGCCACTGATGATCTTTGATGGCTCCCATAGTTATCCCACAGGCAACACATCTGCTCCAGCTTTGCTGCCAGGATGTGATGAGCAGGGGGGCAGCATATCCTTTAATTACTCTCATTCTCGCTCTATTTATGCATCTGCTGCCAGACCTGTCTTGTGCACAAAAAATCTTTGTTCCTGAGAATTTACTGCGAAAATGTGTTTCTTTTTTTTCTCCCCTTACTCCTACACAAAGTCCTCTGTGTTCACAAAACTATCCCGGGCCACTACATCTCATTTACTATGCTGTTGTATCAAACGATTACATCAGCCCCCATTCTAATAGTTTCCAGACCAGGCATGGGCCGAGTTTTCATTTTATTTTCCGCTTCTTAGCGTGGGTCTCAGTCGCTCGGCGTCCAGCGAAATGCAGAGATAATGAGAAACGGTGCATGATGTCAACTAGACAGATCATGCAGTGGCAAAAAAATCTTGTGACCAAGTTTCCAGGAAGCTTCCCCCCCTGCCATTTCCTTTGCTATCTTTTCCTCTGCTCTGTCTTTTTTCATTCTCTTTCTTTTATGTTATTTTGTTCTTCTAGATAATACCCTGGTACTAAATCGGTGGGAATGGGCTTGATAAAGGCTGTTTCCGTGCAACTGACTTGCAGATGCCTCTTCGGCCTCGTCCCGAGTGCAATGTATCTAACTTTCCTTACACTAAAAACAAGAAGGTAGAGGAAAAGAAGGAAGGGAGACGGGGGGTGATAGAGTTGGAACTGAAATGCAGAGAGACCATATGTATCGAGTTGGAGAAATGGCGTTTTATGAGCGGGAGAGGGGGCCTCTGCTTGGAATTCTCCAATGACATCATTCTGGAGCGGAGCGCTGGAGCAGCCAGGAGTCAGGAGATGGAGTAGGCTTTCTCCAGACGGGATGACTAGACTAGATCATAACACCAGAGGAGGGAGAGAGGGAGAGGGAGAGAGAGAGAGACGCACAGACAGGCAGAGATAGTTAGTGTGCCAAAGTTTTTGTGATAACTTTTACATCTTAGCATTACCTGGGAATTTATGATGAGTGATTTCAACAGAGATTTGCTCGATGCTTAAACTGATGCTGCCCGTGAGCCTCATGCTGAAACAATCACGTCTGCATCACGTGCTCGCCTTCCAAAATGAGGCCGTGATATTTGCTTCATGTCTCATTCCCAAACAAATAAACTCTAGTCAGTCGCTCACTGTGGTCCTCCATCCAGCATAACAACGAGGCCCGCAGTGGGGCTATTGGCTAATATCTCATGCACATGCACATTTCACTATCTGAATGCCTGCCTCCCGCCTGCGTCTCTTTGGTGATAACATGTTACAAAATGATAGAATGATTAGGATGTTGGCTTTATTAAAGGGGTGACCTGAACTGGTTTTCACCCCATTGTTGTTGTTTTTTTTTGTTTTGTTTACTGGAACTCAGGAATAAATTGATTTCCGTAAGAGCTGCGAGATTGCGTGAGAGGTGAGATCTGTAAGTTGAGTCAAGTATATCCGCAGCTCCACAGGGCATTAGCAACTGTAGTCGCAGGGCCAAGGTCTAGAACTGAAATAGATCATTTGGCCAGTTACTGTGCGTCTGCGTTTCTGCACATAACCGTTCTACCAGTCACATATTGACTGTAAGACTGTGCTTATCCCCCTCCTGTTAATCTTGTTAAAAATATGCATACTTTTTTCACATCTCTTTCTCTGCCTCTTTAGTTTGAAGTCTTTGATGAGAACAGTCCGGTGGAAGGTGATCATTTTAGGGGCTCAGGCCTGTAATTAGAGGACATCAACATCTCCCTCCAGAGACGTTGTGTGTGTGTGTGTGTGTGTGTGTGTGTGTGTGTGTGTGTGTGTGTGTGTGTGTGTGTGTGTGTGTGTGTGTGTGTGTGTGTGTGTGTGTGTGTGTGTGTGTGTGTGTGTGTGTGTGTGTGTGTGTGTGTGTGTGTGTGTGTGTGTGTGTGTGTGTGTGTGTGTGTGTGTGTGTGTGTGTGGATGATTGGTGTCCTGTAAACTGGCTCCATGTGGGAGCCATTCTCCTCTGTTTCCTGTGCCTGTTGTCATTAGATAGAAAATACCTTTGACTTGGGGGCAGTTCACCCCAACCCCCTTCTCTCAGAGGGGTGATTAGTCTCCCTGGCCTGTCGTAACGCTGTGAAGTCCGGAGACGAGGCACCGTCAGTTTTTGGGGGTCTGCCACCCATCTGAAGCTAGACGGATGTCCTGGTGAACTTCACAATTATGGCACAAAAACAGCCTGGCTTTATTCATTAAATTCAACCATGCTGATTTAAATGAGGATGGAAAAAATAAGGGCTAAAGAGTGGACAAGTTCTACCCATCTGTGATTTTCTACCGCAAAGAGAGAGAGAATCCTCTCTGGTTCTTTTCTTAGTGCACATCTTATATTAACAGTTACTCCTCAACCCTGAAAGGCTCTATTAATAGAGGTGCTCTCTTGTATTTGCCATCTCTGCCCACTAAGTCCTTTTTCTTTCGTGAAGGCAGAAAAAAAGGCTAACAAATTGAACCACTGACATTCTCAAACACTCCTGAACACTGTTTCCTTTCGACACTTATCTTCTTACTTAATGTTACTGTCTCCTTGTACAATGTCCTTTCACCTGTTTCTCTATCTCATCCAATCCCGCTGCTACCGACCTACTGTACCTACATACACACCCAACTGGATAGAGCTGTCATTCATTCTAGACCCTCGCTGTCTGGATCTCTACTTTTCATTATCAAGTTTATCAAATTCAAACATGCCTGGAAACACTCGATAAGTCACCTGCTCCAGGCAGGGTCCTTAAAATGTTCCTTCCGTGCATGTGTGGAGGTATTTCATCCCCTTCTCCCTATTTCTACCCAGCTACAGACAGAGTTACTCACTGCTCTCACACCCCCTATCCCGCACCCCGCCTCCTTCCATACTGCTCAGGGCCTGGCAAAAAGCCCCACACTCCCCTGTCTCCCTGCCTCCGCCCCCCTCGTACTCCTACCAGCCCGGGCGCACCAAGAGGACAGAGGGGAAGAAAGAGAAAAAAGAAAGAGAGCTCCATTTGTCTGTCAGAGATTACAGACTGCCACTTGGCACCAACTGCGTACGCCTACCACCATCCATTGGATAAAGCCGCTTTTTTATAAAGGCAAAGAAAGATGGGAATGTATGCAAGGAACAGAGAGCTGCAAACTTAAAGGACATGACATTTTTGAGATGTGTCTCTGCCCGCTAGAGGAACCTTTAAGGCAGTAATGGGGACCGGTGAGAGGGAATGGTAATGTTTGTAGTACACCGTCTTGTGAGTGCTGCTTGTGTGAGTCCCGGCCGACAACATGTGGTGTTTGCAGTGTAATTCGGCGAAGACCCAGTCGCTGCTGGAGCTCGAGCTGAATGTCTGGTAAGAGTAATAGGAGAGTGTGAAATGTGGTGTTTGTTTGGGTGTGGGTGTGCGTGCATGCGTGTGTGTGCATGTGCGCGTTTTGTCATTGGATGAGGTTACAGCGGGCTGCTTGAGCTCATAAGGCGTTGTTTAATAAACAGCGGAGAGATGGTTTATGTGTGTTTTTGGTAAGAAAGGGTCTGGGTCACATGCCGACCTAATCTGCTTCTTTGTTTTTATTTTATTTTTAGGCGAGGGGGGGGGGGGGGATTCTGACATAATCCTCACCCAAAAGATGACAGGAGAGATGTGTCACAGAGATCATACATTTTAAAGTGGGGTCTTGCCAATATCTTAATGACAACATCCCCATCCCCCTCTCTCTCTGAATCACTTGTGCTATCATGATGGATTTAGTCTCAATGTACAGGATCCATATGTATGTTGGATTGTCCCACCCCCCTCGTCCCTTTGCTCCTCTGAAGGGCATTCCTGTGGTCTGTCGTGCCCCTGTACTGACTGTGTGCTATTTCATTGCTGGAGCTTCAAGGACAGGTGCTGAGTGGAAGGCAGTTTAATAATTAATTACTGACAGATAATGACAGTGGCTCCGTGGTGGTGGTGGTGGTGGTGTTGTTGTTGTTGTTGTTGTTGTTTTTGTTGTTGTATGAGTCTTGACAGGAGGGAGGTGGATGGGGGACGCCTTGATACAGACAGAATGAGGCCTGGCAGTTACCGGGGGAACAGTTCTATTGATTCCTGATTAGTTTTAAGTAACAAGTATGTCAATGGAGTCAACAAGACATCAAACCACTCATTGCACTTGGAGTGGAGTACGTTTTCAGTTTCTGCGTGCCTATGGGGCTGCTATTAATACTTTTATTCCAAGTCATCTTGAAAAATTGGACGAGTGTTGTCAAAAGTCTTATCAATCAATAATGAGGGGGCTTTATTTAATAAAAAAGATGTCTTTCACTTATTCATCATAATGCTCTTACTGCCAAATGTCCACAATACGTAGGTTGTGATTGGAGTTCTCAAGGCAAACTAAAACAGCTCATTATTGCCCTTGTATCCGCCCATCGCTTTGCTATTTTAAAGTGTAATATTCAGGGCCAATGTTGCCTTGGATGAAAGCCATTCAGCCGTCAGTTGCGCATGCGGATACATTCAAGTACGTTCAATGACGAGTGCCACATGGCAGATTCTGATTTCTGTTTGTAGAGACACAGAGCTCCTAAAGCTCTCAGAATGATTTATGTAACTTACAGTAGTTATCAGCCACGAGTCTTATGAGGCTCCAGTCGACTCTATACTGTCTGCTCCAGGCTCTCAGGAGCAGTGCTGTCAGTCTGCTGGCCCCGTGCAGCTTTTTCCAGTTTGCAGCTGTGTCGTATAGGCCTATTGTAAATCCACAACCGGCTCCTCTGTCTCTTTTTTTTTTACAGCCGTTACAAAATCATCCATTAGTCTGCTTATTGGAGCTGAAATGACAGGTATACCTGAGTGTTTACGGTCAGGGTTAACTTGTAATGATTGACTTCATTAACATGTTACTGTGTGGTCTCCAAAACCCTTTTCTCCGAAAATCAATTTCCCTTCACGTCCACCATATGGCGAGGGCTGGTGCATGCATCTGTATTTATGAGCCCTGTGAGTTACTGTGAACAGAGAGAAAACATCTGCGTTTCTGTTTGTCTGGGTCACATGATGTCAGTGCGTGTCTGGTGAGAAGTGCTGTTTAATTAGATTGAAAGGGGGTTAGTTCACTCGGTATGTTTACATGCACACAAAAAAAGGAATTGTTGCTCTATAAGGCAGGAAATGTGATAATGCATTTTACATGTGTTTCATTAGTGTTATTACACATATTAAAACTTGAAACCCCTCATCAACTTTGGCGAGGAATCAGAATTATAGCACCATCTGCCTTTTGTGTAGTGTACAAAAAGAAGCCCCTAAACTTCTTTAGCAACCGTAGTGGATTTGCAATGAATGTTAAACACACACCATTACTTTCTAACGGGTAACTTAACATATTTGGGTTATTTTTAAAAAAAAAAAGGAATTGTACATTCTCATATTTTAGAAAACCCTGTTTTCAATTAATGTGGGGAGTATATGGCAGAAATGTTTCCGAGTCAACTATTATTCTTAATGTTTTTAATTGCGAAAAGGCAACTTGGTTTTGCGTTAACAACGGTTCTGACGTCAGATTTCATTTAAGATTAACTGCCTTAAAAAAAAGAGGAGTTGCATCTTAAAAGCATCCTAGAAGTTGATTGGAAAAACATGCCGGCACATAGCGGCCCGTAGACGTCTGTCTTCTCTGTGACTTGCTTTGGTGGTTAGCTCCACACTGCAGCAGCTCTTCTCTTCCTCTCCGGAGCGTCAGCCTGCACTTTATTAGCCTTCTTCTATTCCCAGAACTCCTGTAGATGTGACTCCTCTTTTCCGGGATGGAGGAATGTTTCTCCCTCAGGTCCGGCTTGATGGAATGGGCTGAGGCCTGGTCAGGGGCCTGGGCCTGTTTGTTCAGAATGAGTTGAGAGGGAACGGAGTGGGGAGAAAGAAAGAAAGTCGACCCTACCCCCCACTAACCCCCCAAAAAAATTCCTGGATCCCATGGCTGAAAATCACTGCCAGCTGAGCTGACATGCTTATCCATGCCTACATCAGAATTAACGTAGGCTCTTGCTGGATAAAGAGCCAGACGGACACAGAGACACCGATGAGTGGTCGTTGTGTGGATGCAGTGAGATCATATTTCAAGGAGTGCACTGTCACAGTCAGGATGTGGTCCGGGGGACATCTTTGCTTCATCCTTCATCTCTCAACAATGGTTCTACGATTCTTATGAATTATGGATTCAACGTGTTGCTATAAATGTTAACATGACGTTCAGAGTCCCGTCTGAAACATGTGACGTCTGGAGACCGGAATAGTGTTCACTCCCTTTTTCTTTTCTTCTCTTCAATTTCCATTACAGCTCAAAACATCCTCGCTTAAAATGCTGCTCTCTCTCCTCCTTTTTTCATCCCCTGTTCCCACCTCCATGAGCAACTGACCTGTGAAGCATTCAGTGACCTCAGAGCAAAAAGTACTGCAGCACTTATTCCCGCTCTCTTTCATCTGTACTCCCACAATCAGACTTGATGCTTGGTTGGTAGAAGGTGAAGCAGAAAGAAAATGTTTTAAGAAAAGACGATGGCCCCAATTCCTATTGGGAGTTTTGACTTTGTGTCTTGAATGTTTATGAAGGTGAAGGAGAGAGAGAGAGAGCAAACTCTGGGGTTGGGGTTGGAGCACTTTAGTAGCTATTAAAAGCAGCATGTAGCTTATTGTGGTCTGCATTATTTAGACTAATCGCCATACTCATTCTCAGTTATATTTTCATATTACATACATTTATTTTGCTTCATAAATAATGACACAATTAGGCAAAACAAAAGAAAGCCATTTACTTCCAACTAATTAGTACAGAAAAACATGTTAACATGTGATCAATGAATGAACAAAATGTTATAATATCTGTCCTATACAAACGGCTCAATGTTGTGATCATATATTCTCAAATTTGGTCCTTTTATTTTATTTGCAAATTGTTTTTCAAGTAGCATACTCCCTCAGTTTCATATACTGTATCTGTCCAGTCCTCTCAAGTCGTATAGGCTTGGTTGAACTAATTGAGCCCCAAATGCATCCATTCATCATCATTTTATCCAGGTCAGTCATATACAGTATCTCACAAAAGTGAGTACACCCCTCACATTTCTTCACATTTTTCTTTATATCTTTCCATGGGACAACACTGAAGAAATGACACTTTGATACAATGTAAAGTAGTCAGTGTACAGCTTGTATAACAGTGTAAATTTACTGTCCCCTCAAAATAACTCGACACACAGCCATTAATGTCTAAACTGCTGGCAACAAAAGTGAGTACACCCCTTAGAAAAATTTTACAAATTGGGCCCAAAGTGTCAATATTTTGCTTTGCCATCATTATTTTCTAGCACTGCCTTAACCCTCTTGGGCATGTAGTTCACTAGAGCTTCACAGGTTGCAACTGGAACCCTCTTCCACCCATTTATGACAGCATCACAGAGCTGGTGGATATTAAAGACCTTGCGCTCCTCCACCTTCTGTTTGAGGATGCCCCAAAGATGCTCAATAGGGTTTAGGTCTGGAGACATGCTTGGCCAGGCCATAACCTTTACCCTCAGCTTTTTTAGCAAGCCACTGGTCGTCTTGGAGGTGTGTTTGGGGTGTTATCATGTTGCAATACCACCCTGCGCCCAGTTTACGAAGGTTGAGTGCACGTGGTCAGCCATACAGAGGTTGGCTTTGGAAAATAGACGTATGAGTGCTGCCAGCATTGCTGAAGGGCTTGAAGGGGTGGGGGGTCAACCTGTCAGTGCTCAGACCATACGCCGCACTCTGCATCATACTGGTCTACATGGCTGTCATCCCAGAAGGAAGCCTATTCTAAAGATGATGCACAAGAAACCCCACAAAAAGTTTGCTGAAGACAAACAGACTACGGACATGGATTACTGCAACCATGTCCTGTGGTCTGATGAGACCAAGATACATTTATTTGGTTCAGATGGTGTTAAGAGTGTGGAGCGGCAACCAGGTGAGGAGTACAAAGACAAGTGTGTCTTGCCTATAGTCAAGCATGGTGGTTGGAGTGTCATGGTCTGGGGTGCATGAGTGCTGCCAGCACTGGGGATCTACAGTTCATTGAATTCTAACATGTACTGTGACATACTGAAGCAGAGCATGATCCCCTCCCTTCATAAACTGGCCGCAGGGCAGTACTGCAACATGATAACGACCCCAAACACACCTCCGAACGACCACTGGCTTGCTAAAGAAGCTGAGGGTAAAGGTTATGGACTGCCAAGCATGTCTCCAGTCTTAAACCCTATTGAGCATCTTTGGGGCATCCTCAAACGGGAGATGGAGGAGCGCAAGGACTCTAATATCCACCAGCTCCTTGATGTCGTCATGAATGGGTAGAAGAGGGTTCCAGTGGCAACCTGTGAAGCTCTAGTGAACTACTGCCCAAGAGGGTTAAGGCAGTGTAGAAAATAATGATGGCAAAACAAAATATTGACACTTTGGCCCAATTTGGACATCTTTTCTAAGGGGACTCACTTTTGTTGCAGCAGTTTAGACATTAATGGTGTGTGTGAGTATTTTGAGGGGACAGTAAATTTACACTGTTATACAGCTGTACACTGACTACTTTACATTGTATCAAAGTGTCATTTATTCAGTGTTGTCGCATGGAAAGATATAAAGAAAAATGTGAAGAAATGTGAGGGGTGTACTCACTTTTGTGAGATACTGTATCTTTGAATGTAGAAATCATGAAACAAAAAATTACCACCGTCTGCACTCCCTTTGCTCTGACAGCATGGCTGATTTTAACTCCATGGATGACAACGTCACAGTTTGCCACGACAGATGGTTGAGGAGATTCGTCCCAATGGGGATTATGCAGTGAAGTATGACTTTCACCTTGTTGTGCGAGGTTTTATGTTGGTCCAGCAGTGTAAATGCCTTCTCTGTTGGCCATGTTGCTGTTTTTTCTGTTCCACACTTCAACACCTTGTGTACATTTCACCCCCAGGCAGTCAGTCTGTATTTACCTACTGTACCATGAGGTTGTCATGTGACACCATTGCCTCAGCTGATCCTGAACAGTTTGTCTCCACTCTGTCAGAAGGCAAGGAGGCTAAGTATTATGATGCAGAGTCATGCAATATGCCTGAAACGAGTCTGAAATATCTACTAGCTTCCAGAAATAAAAGGCTGTTGTGAACCACGGATGACCATCTTTAGCAAACGTTTTGTTGCCGTACTGTGTTTTGATATTATGTCACACAAAGGGTTAACAAATACATCTGCTGTTTGAACTTTTGACTATATTCAGTTCCACTTTTTCACTCGGCATTGGTGGCTGTTTGCTAAGCGTGCTGGTGTTGCTGAATGTTGCTTTCGGGCTGTCTAATGAAGGAAGTGGATTGTGTACACTGTATGGGTGTGTCGAGTCACAGTTCAAACACATTATACCACCAGTGAACAGTGAGTGCGCTTTACTGCGGTAGAGACGAAATGTTAGTTAGTGTAATGTTGGTTATTGGGCGGGTGGTCAACGCATACTATTTATAAAGGACCACTACAGTTGTATTATTTGCTCTGTCATTCTACTCTGAACTGGACTTTGTGACATGTATTGGAACAGCGCTTCGACGATCTGGCAAACATGATGCAACTCCTATTGGTTACCGATTGGCCCTAAAGGTGGCATACACTTTGGTTTCCTGGAAGCGCCTTTGTACTCTGGACTTAACTTGACTAACAGAATGGTGGACAAGATATGGAGAAAGAGTTGGCATTTTATTGAAAATAGACGGTCTTTTCGCAATAAGCAGTCCCCTTGTAATGCGGCAGCATGTAAGAGTGAGTGAGTAACCTCTTTTTTTCACATTATTTGTGTAAGGGGTAATAATCACACAAGGACAACAAGATGACTGGGTTTGTTTTGTAGTTCAAGTGTGTTGTATGTGGCATTTGTATTTTTTTAATGTAGCTGAGGCAAAAACTATAGCAGTCTGGCATGTTTTCAGTAGCTATTATTATTAGAACAGAGATACTTGAAAGTACAGAGCAGCTTGCAGTTGTGTCTTGTATTGTATATAATACAGAGGTAAAATTGGCATGTGTCCGACTCCTAGTAATGGCTACACTCATAGATACAATTCACTTTTGTAATGCAGTTCTTGTTTGTAGCCTATGTTCCATAGCAGAGACTAGACTTTCTTTTCTCAAACTTAAGTTGAATTTTTTTTTCTCTGACATTACATTAGAAAAACAAATGTGATTTACCTGATATTATTTGAATCAAACATGACTCAAACATTTTATTCGCATTGTCTGATGTTTTTACCCAGATTAAATCTCTAACTCCCCCCCCCCCCTTTCCTCTCTTATTGCAGTGTGGAAGGGGATGGACGGCCCAATGAGAGCGGCCATTCTCTGGATGGTGGAGCCGGCTATGGCCAGGGTCCGGTGACTCACGGCTCAGCCATCAGCCCCGACCGTTTTGACAGCCCTCTCTACAGCCACGGAGTCCAGCCGGGGCCTCAGAGACCCCGTCGGGCCAAGCTCCAGCACTCGCAATCCATCCTCCGTAAGCAGGCTGAGGAGGAGGCCATCAAGCGCTCCCGCTCGCTCTCTGAGAGCTATGAGCTCTCTGCCGACCTCCAGGACAAACAGGTAATTCAAAATGGCCCTGGCTGAATAGTTTGCTATGGAGATGAGCAAGGGTTTCTTACATTCTTGAAAGTGTTGCATGCAATTCGTTTATTTTTTTTTTAATGTGGCTAAGAGTAACTTTCAGTGTGTGATGATTCTAGCAGCCCCTTTAGACAAAAGCGGTAGTGTGTTTTTTACAATGCCAGCTCACGCTCTGGGGTGATTGGACCCGGTGAAAGGAATTAAGAAAAACTATATAAAAATAGTGCTGTTTTCACTGATGGTTTCCTCTGCTGTGAAATTAATTCAGAGAAAAATTGGACTGTTTCAGAAATATTTCAAAGTTCCTCGAAGCTACTTTAATTATGTGTGGGTATCAGAAACCCAGCTGTGTTGAATAATTCTTGGTTCAAATATAGCAAGTAAAAGCTGTTGCTAGATTGTTACAGAGCCAACTGAGAGAGGCAAATTATCAGTGACATCCAGGAGGCTGACTTTATAGGCCGTTAACAGCTAAGAAAAGCAATTAAAGATTCCGAGCGGCCACAGATAGGTCAGCAGTTAATTTACTCTGTCTTCTTTCTTTCTAGGTGGAGATGCTGGAGCGTAAATACGGGGGACGATTCATAACTCGGCATGCGGCTCGCACCATCCAGACGGCCTTCCGCCAGTATCAGATGAACAAGAACTTTGAACGTCTCCGGAGCTCTATGTCGGAGAACCGCATGTCCAGACGCATCGTTCTGTCTAACATGAGGATGCAGCTCTCGTTCGAGGGCCCCGAGAAAGTGCACAGCTCCTACTTTGAAGGCAGGCAGGTGTCTATGACGGAAGATGGCGCCCCCTTGGCCATGGTGCAGTCTGAGTGTGGTGACATAGAGGTGCACCAGCAGGCCAACATGGCGTCTCACCCCGCGCAACAGGGCGACCTGACCGATGCCATCACGGAGCTGGAGGACGCCTTCTCCAGGCAGGTCAAGTCTCTGGCCGAGTCCATAGACGACGCGCTGAACTGTCGCAGCCTGCAGGGGGACGAGGGCCCGGACCCAGAGGCCATGAGCTGCTCCAAGGCGGAGAGGGACGCGCCCTATCAGGTGGCCTCCCACCGCAGGGCAGGCGGACGCATGCACGACGAAACGCTGGCGTCCTACAGCGACGTCACTCTGTTCATCGACGAGGAGGACATGTCCCCTGCCATCGGTATGTCCAGGTCAGTGGCCAAGCCGTCCAGCACGGAGTCGGACTTGCGGTTGCGTTCTGCCAACTCCTCCTCCCAGGAGTACTGGCCTATGGACCCCAAGGACGAGGGTCGTGACACGGACACGAGCTGCCGCAGCACTCCGTCTCTGGAGTGCCAGGAGCAGCTTCTTAGAATGGACCATCTTCCCTTGTTGACCATAGAACCTCCTAGTGATAGCTCCGCCGAGCACAGCGACCGGTCCGAACGGAGCTCTGTCAAACGGCCACCTGTGTACGAACCACACGGCCACATGGTGACGTCGTCCCAGGCCAGCCCTAAACACATCTCCCACGGTCCCCCGCCGCGAGCCCCCTCCCGTGAAGAGGACCCCCCCCTGCGCCACCGCCACCGCCAGCTGGAAGGCCATCTGGTCATCAACGGCTCGGCAAACAGACAGAGCAAGTCAGAATCCGACTACTCCGACGGGGACAACGACAGCATCAATAGCACATCCAACTCCAACGACACCATCAACTGCAGCTCGGAGTCGTCGAGGGACAGCCTACGAGAGCAGACCCTCAGCAAGCAGACCTACCACAAGGAGACGCGCAACAGCTGGGACTCGCCTATCTTCAGCAATGATGTAATTCGCAAGAGGCACTACCGCATCGGCCTGAATCTCTTCAACAAGTAGGTACTCACTCAGCTCTGATTGAGCAGCCGCTTGACCAATGTTGGCAGTGATTAAGGGCCTAGCAAATGGATGCGGTGTTTGAGGAGCCTATTAGAAACTAATTCACTCAGTCTGTGTGTGGTACACACTGTCATCAGCTGTGTTATTATGAAATCCGTAGGTATTTTTGAGTGTGACAACATGTATCTGTATTATTTGTAATGTGGACTTAAAGAGCTAAAATTGTATTTATACTTGTCAGAGAGACGTCGACTTATACACTCAACAAAAATATAAACGCAACACTTTTGTTTTTGCTCCCATTTTTCATGAGATGGACTTAAAGATCTAAAATTCATTCCAGATACACAATATTACCATTTCTCTCAAACATTGTTCACAAATCTGTCTAAATGTGTGATAGTGAGCACTTCTGCTTTGCTGTGATAATCCATCCCACCTCACAGGTGTGCCACATCAAGATGCTGATCTGACATCATGATTAGTGCACAGGTGTGCCTTAGACTGTCCACAATAAAAGGCCACCCTGAAATGTGCAGTTTTGTCTCACAGCAAAATGCCACAGATGCCACAAGCATTGAGGGAGCGTGCAATTGGCATGCACCAGATCTGTTGCTCGTGCATTGAATGTTCATTTCTCCACCATAAGCCGTCTCCAAAGGTGTTTCAGAGAATATGGCAGTACCTCCAACCGGCCTCACAACCGCAGACCATGTGTAACCACACCAGCCCAGGACCTCCACATCCAGCAGGTTCACCTCCAAGATCGTCTGAGACCAGCCACTGAGACAGCTGCTGAAACAATTGGTTTGCATAACCAAACAATTTCTGCACAAACTGTCAGAAACCGTCTCAGGGAAGTATACGACAGCGTGCACCACTTCCCACTAATATCCAGCAACTTCGCACAGCCATTGAAGAGGAGTGGACCAACATTCCACAGGCCACAATTGACAATCTGATAAACTCTATGCGAAGAAGATGTGTTGCACTGCATGAGGCAAATGGTGGTCAAACCAGATACTGACTGGTCCCCAGACCCTCAATAAAGCAAACAATGCACATTTCAAAGTGGCCTTTTATTGTGGACAGTCAAAGGCACACCTGTGCACTAATCATGATGTCAGATCAGCATCTTGATGTGGCACACCTGTGAGGTGGGATGGATTATCTCAGCAAAGCAGAAGTGCTCACTATCACACATTTAGACAGATTTGTGAACAATGTTTGAGAGAAATGGTAATATTGTGTATCTGGAATGAATTTTAGATCTTTAAGTCCATCTCATGACCGATGCGTCTGGACATGTTGAGTGTAAATGCAAATTATTAATGTATGACCTGTAATGACTCATTTATGGGAGACAGTGCTTGTTTTGAGGGCCGCGGTAACATTCAAGCAACTTTGATACCATGGTTCACCAATACTGGTCTCTTATTTTATTTTATTTTTCAATTCATATTTGTTTTTGATTATGTCCGGATGCGTATTTTCCATTTGATACTTGGTCTAAATCCACAGTTAATAATAGAGCGTTATGAAAAAACATCACTCCTTTTAACTTCCAATCTTCAAGAAGTTGCCTATGTGTATTTCTCTTGGAATTAAAGATGAAGTAGTGTCAGATGCATCTCCCAGGTCTAACTCCATGTACATGTTGGATTTCTCAGGAAGCCAGAGAAGGGCATCCAATACCTGACTGAGAGGGGGTTCATCCCTGACACACCGGTTGGTGTTGCCCACTTCCTGCTGCAGAGAAAGGGGCTGAGCAGGCAGATGATTGGGGAATTTCTTGGAAATCGACAGAAACAGTTCAACAGAGATGTCTTGGAGTAAGTATGATTATTTCCCCCCTGAGCCCCCCTAAGTATGAGTAGATAAAAGCCAGCAAAAGGGGGCCTCCTTTAGCTCAGTTGGTAAGGCGTCCGCTCCATGGGCCTCGGCCAGCAGCGGACCCGGGTTTGATTCCAGCCCGCGGTCGTTCGCTGCATGTCACTCCCCTCTCTGCCCCATTTCACCTCTGTCTCTACACTATCAATAAAGCGTAAAAATGCCCAAAACAAAATAATAATAAAAAAAAAGACAGCAAAAGGCCAGATCAAAAAAGTGTTGAAATTAAATTAGGCTAAATTAGAATTAAAAGGCTAATTTAATCATAGATAAACGAATCAAACCGTACTCATTAAGATCCTGCAGTTGATAAGAATGACTCACGGCACGAATATGACCAGAAATCTCTCTCTCTATCTTTTATAAACACTTGAGATATCCTCCATGATAAAAGAAAAACGAGGCCAACTAAGCCCATGTGAGATATACAGTATAAAGGGAATTGGTGATGAGCGCAAGAAAAAATGGTTGTACAGTACGCCAGGTTTTGTGTTTCATTGCTCTCTCTCCATCGGTCCCTTTCGTGTGCCAGCTGTGTGGTAGATGAAATGGACTTCCAGAGCATGGAGCTGGACGAGGCGTTGCGGAAATTTCAGAACCACATCCGCATTCAGGGCGAGGCCCAGAAGGTGGAGAGGCTCGTCGAAGCCTTCAGGTTAGAAAACACACGTACCCCCACACACATTCACACACACATACACAGCAAGGAAACATATTGAAGGCAGAACCGAAAAATTGCACAGATGAAACAGAGCTGGGTTGTCGACTCTAGATAACAATCGGTAGATACTATAAAGAGAACCAGTTTTCTACCACTGCTTCTGTTTTTTCCACCCTACCGTTGAATGTTGAACGTTTCCTCACTAAGTGCACAATTGTGTTTTGTAAGCGGATGTCTGGCTGTGTGTGGAGATGGGTGATATTGCTCTGTGGTGTCTCCAGCCAGCGCTACTGCATCTGTAACCCCACGGTGGTGCGGCAGTACAGGAACCCCGACACAATCTTCATCCTGGCGTTCGCCATCATCCTCCTCAACACCGATATGTATAGCCCCAACGTCAAGCCCGAGAGGAAGATGAAGATGGAGGATTTTATCAAGAATTTGAGAGGTAACAAAAGAGAATTGGCATTTGTCAGAACAGACTTGGTAGAAATGTAATATAATAATCATAAGTATGTTGTTAATTGTATATAGCTTGAAAATGCAAGTTGTTGTTTTCTTGATTACCTTAGAATGAGGCTTTTTATATCTACATAGGAGCGGGAGGCCACGGAGGCCGCCATGTTGCATTGCCAATTTTTTTTACAGTCCCACAGAATGGACAAACATAACAGCCATAAGTGTTTTTATATATAGAGGGTGTCGAATGTAAATGCACCTGTTAGGAGATGAAGAATAATTACTATAGAATAAAAAAAAATACATCTTCACCTCATCATCACTTATTATTGTGGATGGGTACAAAATACACCTTTAAAAAATATTGAAAATAATAATAATAAAAATTGAAAATACATCATATCATATATTTTAAAGGGTTTGCTATGTTTTTCTAATATAAAGCGACTTGCGGATGAATGACCAGTTTTCCCCCTCATTCTGCTGACCTGAAATGATCCCCATTTTTCCTGTTCTAATCTTCTGACGTTGCATTTAACTAAAACCCCTTGACCTTTGCTGTATACTGTGTAGTAGCTGGGCTCTCTCCTCTGTGTGCTAGGTGTGGATGACGGGGAGGATATCCCCAGGGAGACTCTGGTCGGCATCTATGAGAGGATCCGTAAGCGAGAGCTCAAGACCAACGAGGACCACGTCTCACAGGTGCAGAAGGTCGAGAAGCTCATTGTTGGCAAGAAACCAGTGAGTACCATTTTGTTATCTAATTCACTAAACCATATTATTAGTCTCAAGGCAGACATTCATCTTTGAGGCATCTTTGGCTTATATACGATTTAGACAGTGGTGTTTCTTCTTTGATCACTCACAGAGCTGTATCTGCCTAGAATCACTTTCTATATGAGTTCAATGAATGAAGGCATTTTTTTTTTATTTATGTCATGCCCTTATATACAGTCTGTGGTCATATACCATTAACTACCCCAACACAAAAGACGTTTCCTCTAAAGCTTCCTGTCCAATGTCCACTCACAACATACACTACCCTGCACAACATAAAGAAACACATATTGCAGCAGCCACAATACAATAGTGCAATCTATTAATAAGAAAGTCACTATTTCCCCCCTGATTAACTGACCCAACAGGGTCATTTGGTATTGTGTGGAAGGGGACACATGCCTGGGCTCAGACCTTCACGCTGGTGGTTTTAACACACACAAAGCCCTTGAGAGATGTCACAGTGCTGCAGAGTGGTGTGAAAAATGAGCCCTTTCTGCCACCATAGCTAGAGTTATTCCTTAGTTTGAGAGGGAGAAGTCGTTGTGAAAAGGGTTTAATTTATCAACATAAGTTACAGTGCGACAATCTGTTGACTTATCACCAGTTCACTCATCATTAGTTTATTTGAGTGTACAAAGGCTGAACAAAACAAAAGCTCTTACCTCATTTAGTTCTGACTGTCCTCCAGCCCTTCAGCAGAAAACTATTCAGCAGAAAACTGCTGTCTCTTTGGTGTGTGAAAGTTAAAAGTGTGATTACCCTCTGCAGCCTCGGGGAGAGGGCTTGTCTTTGTTTCTGTTGGTAATCCAGCAGGATGGATGGGTTGCTCTGCCAGTATTCATTTAATGTATTGACAAATTATCCCATGTCGCCATTCAGCTGCAAAATTAAAAGCTCTGGAGGACACTTGGTAAAACACTTTAGCATAAAAACCACATTGGAATCCCTCTCCATGATAATCAGGCCCACTAGGGCTGCAGCTGTGAGTGGGCTTCTTAGGGGAGGATCTGTTTTCATTCCAACATCATTAAAGACTCCCTGGAGTCTGGGCAGTAGAGAAAGACGCCACCCTCTATACAGAAGTGCATGCATCTTCATGGACACTTTAATAGGCTATGGGTCGCAGAGTCTGCAAGGGCAAAATCCTTACATGGGTTCATTAAAAAGTAGTAGAGAGATTCAATTTGCCATGTTATCAGAGGCAATAGTGTTAATAATCCAGCTGCATGTAACATCCTCTTTGTCCTCTCTTTTTTAGATCGGATCTCTCCACCATGGCCTGGGATGTGTAAGTAGTCTAAATATCCATAAACCATTCTATATCTGATTTTCATTTCATTCATAATGCTTCCGCATGTGCACAGCTTCCTGTCGCTGAACTTTGAAGTGAACACACATTATCCAGATAAATTTGGACTCAAATATTTTTAAAGAGGCCGGGAACTGTCCCCCCACTGAAGCTTCTCATTTGTCAGTAAACAGATGTGCAGTCATTGCTGCAGACCAGGGATTATTTGGGTGACTTTGAGCTGCAGTGTTTACAGATTGTGTGCTCAGCAGGGTGTACAACACTGCTGGACACAGGCCATGCACATGCCTGTCACAGAATATACTTTGGACCCAGCACTATGGATATTATTAATCATCATAATATTTATGGGTGGATCTGTTCACTAACTCAGTGCTAGTACATTACTTCGCGATACATGATTAGTGCAAATTGTACAGTTACATCGGCCATGTCAAATACTTGTTTTAGACTTGTTTCATATTGTTTAATGGACACAAAACGTTCTCCTGTCGTAGGTCTAACCATTTATTGATTAGTTGACCAACAAACAATACACTTTCAATCAAAAATCAATCAGTCAAAACACCAAACATACTCAGGTTCCAACTTTTTAATTGTTAGGATTTGCGTGTTTTCTTTGTCTTTTCTGCCAGGAAACTTGTCATTTTCATGTATTGGACTCTTGGACTGATGGGCCAAAAAATATCTATTTTAGAAATCATTGTAACCGACATTTTTCACGATTCTTTTCAATGAACCAATCAAATAGTCGGCGGATCCATCAGTGATGAAAGCAATTGTTGTTGCAGCACTAAACAGTCGTGTCCATGTACCCCATGCATCACTGTGAATACCATGAGGGCATGCAAACACCTTATTTACTTCCTGCTCCCGGGAAGAGTTGCCTTGTGTTTTTGTTACCGCTTTGGACTGAGGCCATAATGATCTCTGAAGTGTCGGTATCTGTGGCTCTTTTATTGTCTGCCTTTGTAGGTGCTGTCGCTGCCCCATCGTAGGCTGGTGTGTTACTGCCGCCTGTTTGAAGTGCCAGACCCCAACAAGCTCCAGAAGCTGGGCCTGCATCAGCGGGAGATCTTCCTGTTCAACGACCTCCTCGTGGTAAAAGCCACTCTCCTTTCCTCTTTTCTCTTCTCTTCTCTCTTATTCCCTCTCCTTTCCAGTCCTCCTCTTTCTTTGGACCAAACACTGTTTATTCTCTTCGTGTCATTTCAGGTAACCAAGATTTTCCAGAAGAAGAAGAACTCTGTGACGTACAGTTTCCGGCAGTCCTTCTCTCTGTATGGGATGCAAGTCATGCTGTTTGACAACCAGTGTAAGTGGCATTTTTACTTTCAAATTAAGAGTCTTTATTGCTGTGTGGTGCGTGAGCCGGCAGTGTGTTTACATCACATGGTTTGACTTAGCACAGTAACACATCCTGTACAGAAATGAGAAATCGCACAAATGGGCTGTGACGGTGTTTGTGCTCGGAAAAACTTCAGACGGATTCGCCCCAATGTGTTTCAGCTTGGTTTTGATCAATGGCCCTTGTGTAAACCTGTGTCTCTCTCTCCCTCTCTGTTTGCCGTTGCCCCAGATTACCCAAATGGAATCAGACTTACATCACAGATCCCGGGTGCCGACATCAAAGTCCTCATCAACTTTAATGCGCCCAACCCCCAGGACCGCAAGAAGTTCACTGATGACCTCCGAGAGTCCGTTTCCGAGGTCCAGGAAATGGAGAAATACAGAATAGAGTGTGAGCTGCCCCTTTTTTTCCTCCCCTCCCATACCCCCCCTCTCCCTCTGTCTACCTTGGGACTGTGTTAAAGTAGAAAACAGGGCATGGTCCTCATTACTCAACTGCGGCACTTTACAAGTAAGAATTTTTAACAGAGTTCACAGAAAGGGGGGAGTCGCCGTTTTTTCTTCTTCATATAAATTCAAAATGGAAACTCTTTTGTTATTGTGCCCGAAGAAACAGGATGTTGGAAATTATGCCAATGGTCGATGTTCATGAGGTTCTACGAATACATTACAGAGAAGTTATAATGTCATTCCCTGGCTATGGTTAAGATGTGGTAAAAAACCTACTGCCACTTACCTCAGTCTTTTCTTGGGCTTTTTTTTCCCACAGCTGAGCTTGAGAAGCAGAAGGGAGTGGTGAGGCCCAGCATGTCGCAGAGCTCCGGCCTGAAGAAGGAAACCGGCAACGGGAACATGAACCGTGCCAGTCTGGACGACACCTACACCATGGGAGAGGGTCTGAAGAGGAGCGCTCTCAGCAGCTCCCTTAGAGATCTCTCCGAAGCAGGTAACGCCCTCCAAAAAAACGGCTTTTTACTATTTTTTTTTTTTTTTACCAGACGGCTTTTTTAACGTGAAAGTACTCTCCCTTCTGTCATCCGCCTCTCTGTGATGACGTCAATGGAGATACAAATAGCAAAATCTTGTTTCACGGCACCATGTACGTTGATTTTTTTGAAGAGTTCTCCCCTTTAAATCCGCTTGTGTACTTGAGTCATGATTGGATAGTTTGGTCTGGGACAGCGCGTCCCTTTAAATGTTTTAACTTATTTTTGTACTTTGCTTTAGAGGGACTTCTTGGGGTGTGCTCCAACTTATTACCATTCAAAGACTGTATACAGAGCTGTTTGAGATGGTGGTTCATTAGCATTTGAAGTTTCTTTCTAGATTTGTCGTCCTCCATGATGAATGAAATTGATGGGGCGGTTCTCACCTCTGATCATTTATTTCCGAACATTTTCCATTCATGTTTTTAGCGTCACTTTTTTCCCCTTTAAACTCAGCCCTGTTGCACTCCTAAGTTTGTTTTACTCAAAGACATCTTCATGACCTTGATCTTATGTTATGTTCTATTCAAACATCATCTTGCGCGTATATATATATATGTGACGTCATCGTTGTGCAACAAGGTCAAAATGTAGTCTATATCCTGGTGTTAACTGGTCATTTCACATCCATGAATATCAGTATCAATTTAACACAGCCGCTCTGCCTCCAAAGCTAGAGTACATCTCATATAACAAAATGAAATCCAGTCAGGGGTCTGCCTCACTGTTGGGAACACCATACGCTTTGTTCGGCTTAGGATCACTACCTCAATGGGGATTGATAGGTCAGTCAGTGAAGAAGCCTGTAAAGTTCCCCTCCGCCCTCCTGTCTCCTGTGTTCTTCCGATGCAGGATGTGGCATGTTAGTGTGGGATCATTTTTTGTTAAGTGTTTTTTTCTTTTTTCCTTTCCTGCCATTCTCCATTCCATGTGTATTTACTGTGTTCTTTTCATACACATCAGGTATTCTCCTGTATATGTGTGATTATTGGTCATGTATCATTGGCTGAGTGTGCCTAACAATGGCAAGAGTGCTCTGTTCGCCCCCAGACTTGTATATATGCCTGTACATCTCATGTGCAACAAACCACTGTTTTGCTTTTGATGTGTCTCCTCCTTTGTGACTGTCACTGAGAATGGCTTTTCGCCAATCTCCTCCTCCCCCCGAGCCACATTATAAAATCAACACCTTGAGACAAGATTAAAAAGGTGGTGTGAAATTCTCTCTAGTTAAAAATGTGGCGAAACATTTTTTTGGTTTATGCATCAACGCTATTAAAAGTTCTAAAGAAATAGCCTGCAACCTTTTGGCAACACTGCAATGTGTACATTTCCCCAATCTATTAAACTTGATGCCCTTTGAGTCCTTATTTATTGCGAATTTAAAATTTTAAATGTATTTTAAATAATTACTTCACTGAGCCTCCAGTTCAAAGTGCTTTTTAAAAAACTTAAATAGCTTAAGTTTCAAAGCAGCTTCAGTGTTTCTGCCTGAGTGAAGATTTCCATTTAGCCACAGTACCACCTTTCCCCCACCACGGCCACCCTCCCAGACCTGAACGCGCTCTCTCCCCACCTCCCTGCCCATATTTGGCCCTTAACTCACAGTCACAATCCACTGCACTGCCCCCATACGGGACTGGTGGGCGGCCTATAGACGTCTGTAGTCCAATCCAGGAGTGCTGTCGATCTCTAATCTGTTGGTATTGCATGTCTCGGGCAGGCAAGCGGGGGCGTCGCAGCAGTGCAGGATCACTAGACAGCAATATGGAAGTAAGTTGGAAGCAGCTGGTATCCAAGCTACTCTCTATGTGATGATGTGCACTGTGAAAACACACCCATTTCTTTCTTTTTTTTGGTCTTACACCTTCTTTTGCTTCATAGACTCCAGTCCATTCGTTTGGATCATTTACTCTTCTTCCTGGGATTGCCTTATAACCTGCTTGCCTCAGTTAGTGTGCATGCATGGGTTGCCTGCGTCTGATCCTGCCCCCCCCCCCCTCCTCTGTGGAAGCCAGAGATCTCCTCTTTTTTTTGGGTCATGTTATATGACCAATATATCCTCAAACAAGCATGACTCTACTAACCCTCCCTCCGATCCCCTACCCCTTGTCGCCTGTGTCTGTCTTCCATTCAATCACATCCAAGCGGTTTTCATTTGGTTCTTCTTTTTCTTCTGTGGCAGGGTGGTAGCTCTGTGAGACACTAGGAACATGTACTCTGTATATCTCCTGCAGTGCCTTTTCCTGTCCGGTTCTTTCTTTTCTCCCTTATCAACAACTTCTCTTAAACGCTGTCAGGTTCAGGTTAGGAACGTAGCGATTCTAGTCAGAGAGGTCTACTGACGGGCTTCACACGGACTTACAAAGACGTGGATTTCATTCATTCATCTTTCCCTCATTTCACACGTCCATGAGTTCATGTGTTGTGAAGTCTGGGACCCTGAACATTTCATTCTGCTTTCAACAATGTCTTACGGAATATTTCTCCAGTCATAGATGAAGCATGTGCCAAAGGGGAAGTTTAATTTTTTTAATTTTTTCTATTTTTATAAAGGAGAATTCATAGTGAACAGTGTTGGACTCAGAAAGGGGCGGGGGATTGTGAAGTTGGCAAACACAAGAGTTTAGTTCCTCCTGCCTTCTGACCTCTAGTTGAATGCTAATGTGTGGATGACAAGTTTGCCTGTCACATCCTCTGCATGTGGAAACTATATGCCTCCATTGATAATAACAAGTTGCATGTGTGACTCTTTAGAGGTTTCGGCACACTGACTGCAATGAAGATGAAATGTTGTCTCTTTCTTCCCCTTTCAAATGTCATTATTTATGCTCCTAATGGTATTTATGTAATAACTCTTGTTACAGATTTACTGTTTCAAGCCAGTTAGCTCCTAAACAGCAGAGCTCCTTTTTAAAATAGAGGCTATATATTCGGCTTCATCCTTAAACTGAAATATTCCTAGTTTTGCTGCTGCCTACCATGAAAACATTCTTTTTAGTTTCTCATTTGCATGCACTATAACATTTTGCTACTTAAAAATAAAAACTTGTGAACCCACCATGTTGGTGCCTTTGTAGCTGAAAGCTGTGGTGCGGTAGCCCCCTTGCCACAGTATCTGACGGTACATGCTGTTACCTTTTTGTTTTTTGTGTCCCGTCTGCAGGGGTCCATCATTAGCAGTCCGCACACACGCCGGAGAGCCGCCACGCCACGCGAGGGCGCGCCACCACCCCCACGCGGCCATCCTCCCCCCTCTTCCTCCGCCTCTGCCATCCTTAACCCGGCATCCACCTCCATCTTGGGGTCGATCTTTGGCAGCAAGCGGGGCAAAGCGCCGTCGTCGTCATCCCAGGGCCACTCTACTTTCCCCGCGCCCGGTCACCCCACACTCATCTCCCACAAGCCCCATCCCACCAACCTGCACCACACGGCGCAGCAGGTGGTGGTACACACACAGTTCTGTCCGCAACAACAACAACAAGTCCCGCAGAACCCGCCGCCTTACCACCACCACCACCACTACCACCCGCCACCACACACGCAGTACCACCAGCACCCGGGCTACTCCTCCTCCTCACACGCCCAACAACACGCCCACTCGCAGCAGCAGCAGCAGCACAGCCATTACAGCCAGCATTCCCAATCCCATCATGCATCACACTCATCCCATCACGCCCCCCACCACCATCACCACAGTCAGCAAGCGGGTTCGGCACCTGGTGGACCCAAGCCCAAACACAGTGGCATCAGCACCGTAGTGTGAAGGGGGAGAAAGGGGACTCAGTCGAAAGGAGGAGACAATTGCTTACACCAAAGGGACTGACAGCATAACTCTATGGCCTGTCCACTGTGTTTGACTGCTGCTGTTGTGATGGGAAAAACCAGCCACATGCAGTCACCCTTTTTTTCCACCTCCGACTAATATGCAGGATGGAAATTGGACTCAGATCTTCCACACAGGGGCCTTTTACTAGTCTGTCCTGATCCTGGTCCTGGGCCTCCCCCTTATCATCAGGGGTTTGAGGAGGGGGAGGGAGGGGTTCCATACAGGAAGATGATGGATGTTTTCCACTCACACATACACACACACAAGGCCGTGACGGCTGTCTAGGAATTAGTCATTTCTCGGCAAGCTGCTCCTCACTGCTTCATTCCCTCAGTAGCCGGTCTTACCTTCACATAATCAGGAGGAAAGGCGACCCGAGACGAGAACATGGCTGACTGTTTTCTCCGTCACGATGACGGCATCATTTCTTGTGCACAGCCTTTCCAAAGTCAACTTTCAGCTCCTTTTCTTTCCACAATTAGTTTTTTTGTTTTGTTTTGCTGTTCCTACCATTATATGAATGCAATTTGTTGTTGCCTCCCGTAGTGCTCATATGTAGTGGCGAACCTAGATATAATCATTTCACACTAACTTCAAATCAAAGGACAGGTAAACAACTGAGTCGACTGTCTCAGTCATTGTAGTTCTAGTGCTGTATTTACTGTAGATGACAGCTATATGTGTTGTCTCCTAGCTCTCATAAATAAATGTGCCAATTATTAATGCATAATCTATTTAGTCAAGACTTCATGTACAGTATATTGTGCGTTAAAAAAGTAATTTCTAAGATTATACTTACAATTATTATTAACAGTAAAAATGAATCCTATCAGTATTATACTGACTCTGTGGGAACAGGATGTAGATTTGAAAGGAGTGAACTCCCATTCAGTCGGGCCTATAATCTATTCTGGAATTTGTTGCCTTTCAAAATGGATGAGAAGGAGACTCTGGATGGCAGCTGTTGCATATGGGCCGCATAAAACGCTGCGCTGTCACAGCCGAAGCCTCAAAGCATGTTTTTCCTGTCAACTCTCACGAATTACAAACTGGGCTGGATGGTTGGTTGTTTCAATCTCAAATGTACGACCCGCAATGTGGCTGCTTAAACTGTGAGAAGTAATGAAGATTAAGAGTGGAAAGACATTTTAGATACACTCAGAGGCTCAGTTCAGTTACAAATGGACGGCAGGACAGTTGAACATGTTAAAGTCTGTTGCCTTTTCAAAATATGCGACAGTTGCTCTCTGGACTCTTCAACTAAAAACACTTAAAAAAATCTTCTTTTGCCTTGTTTAGTATATTTTCTTTATTATTCGCAGTCTAGGTTGAGTGAATAAGTAACGTTTTTGTTTTCATCTTTTTCTATCATTTGTGCAATATCTTTGTACTGATTTTGTACATTACGAACAAGGTTTCCCTCCAATTTGTGCATTTTTCCACGTTGCGTCGTTATTTATTTATTTTCTGCTTTTTTGACCCCTGTCAGAGTCCCTCTGTGTAAATTAATGTGCGGCTGTCCTTGCGCTCTTATGAGAGGTGCAGGCTTTGGAGTTCAGTGGAATGTCTAGTGAGTGATTTTTGCATGTACTGTTATAAATGTGGGGCTATCCTCTGCACATTGTATAACAAATCAGTGTTACCATAGCAAGTTTAAGTGCAATCATGTTCAGAGAATGCAGACTTGTACTGAGAGTGGAAGTCTGTTCGCTTGTTGTCCAGGACGAGATTCAGGTGAAAAAAATTATCTTTTTTCATTTAAGAATATATAAATACTTACTTACACAGTTCACGGTGGTAAGAAGGAATGTGTGTATATATTTTAATAAAAGGAATTATGCTTCTCTTTGGGCTGAACATAAATATTTTGCTGGATAAGCACATTATGGAAGAACTCTTTCATTCTTTTCAGGAAATGCAATTATAATATACAAAAATGCATACTGAACAAAGGAACTGGGTATATGTAAAGAATAACTTTCTACATTCTACAAATAAGAGTCTATTCTAGTGTGTACATTAGTGTGACAGTAAACTGTTTGTCCCGATATTCAGGTTGTAAATGTATTTTAACATTCACAAATAAAACCATTGCCATAAGTCAGGCATATTCTCACACGCTTCCTCCCGTGAGGAGTAACAAGGAAATGATGGACGTATGGGATTATGATGATTGGATGAATGTGTCTTTCCATTTTTATTTCATATTCGTGCTATAATTCTGAAATCTTAGGATGATGTTAAAACCGAAGGAATCTGTTCATTTTTTCTGTGTGTGCTGTAGTGCTTCATGTGTCTTCGCGTCCTTCTGTGTGAGAAAGTACCCCAACAATGCACTGCATGGGTCATCATGTGTCCTATTCACTGTGAGCCGGTGGGGAGGAAAAACACTTCTGTAAATCTCCTTTTGGGTTTTAATTCATTTCGAATTTTTTTTCTCCTCATTGTTGACGTGTTCTTGTTGTTCCATGTTAGACAGGTAGTTCTTGAAGCTTTGCATGCATTGTATCAACAAAGCCATTGTGTAAATTACAAACATCATTGCACTTCTGTTGCTGAGGGCTCTCATCGTGTACAACTGGGATTTTGAAGTGCAAACTGATGAACTGCTTTTGAAGGAGGGTTGATCTTTATGAAGCTGTAAAGGGACCAAGAAGGGGTGAGGGGTTAAATGAACTGTATATAATGTGTATAATGATCATTACTCTATTCTGATACCCTGCAGTTAAGATCAGGATGTATATACATGGCCTCGTAGATGGTTTTTCGATGATTTATGAACGTATCGATTGTCTCTGCCTCCAACTGTCGTGGACTGACATTTGCTGTAGAGAATCAACACACAGACTGTTAAGAAAGTTTGCTGCCATTTACACCCAGCTCTCGTTTCATTCATGCAACCCTCCCCACCCACCCACATGCACACAAACACACACACACGCACATACTGTACACACAGACAAAACCTACACGCATCCTGCTGAAGGCTGTTCAGTCTGGCGTGAGACACATTATAAAAAAAGAAAAGGGAAAAAAAGACACAAATGGCCTCATTTATATGTGCATTCTGTTTGTACAGTGAGTAGTGAGTCAGTAAGACCCCAGTTATTGTAAAACTTCAACTGTGACCATGTTGAGAACGCAAAATAAACGAATATATGACTTATGGTACGCACGTGTTGTTTTTGCTATCCGATGTATATAAAATACTACTATTATTATTATTATTATTATTATTATTATTATTAATAATAATGATTATTCATATTTGTATTTAGCAGCTATCAGTTTGATTAAATCCAAGGAAAAGTATACCGCCTTACACACACACACACACATACACACAAGTGTAGTTGTCCTCTTAAAATGCATTTCACATTAAATCCTTATCTTTAGGCGCTAATATCTTTCACTTCCAGGCTCCAACAATACTTACCATTAGTGTTGCAGCATTTCCACCAGAGGGCATGATGTTAAAATCCTATGAAAGGAAAAGTGAAATTTGTGTCATGATGACACCACCTATGGGTGACAAGTGTGCCTGCTAGACACTTATACAGTAGATACAGCAAGAAATGGTTGTTCATGCTCTTACCTGTCAGCTTTAAGCCACTGGTCTTTAGTTTGACATTTTTATAGATTATTTCTTGGATCAGTCTGTCGACCTTTGCTTTGCAGCTCAGGATTGCCATAAAAAATAAAAATATATATTTGGCCTCAAGCTCATTCCATCTGTCAAAACATTCCAAAGTTAAATTCTTATTCACATAACGCTGTGCGTACTCCCAGTTTGATCTGATTGCTCGTGTGTCCCAGCAATGCATTGGATGTCAGCAGTAAACACCGTGTAGTAGACCTTCAGATGGCGTCCGCCACTGTCTTCAAAAGACAGACTCTTATCTCCTTAGAGCAGATGTTTTGCCCTCATGTCATGTGTGCCAGAAGCAAGCTGTGCTATTGGTGTGTTCCTCACACTGAGGGTGTGGGGGATTACTCAGTTTAATACGTCAGTTACAAAACGGGGACACCTCGAGTTCAGGTGGACTTTTGAAGTACTCTTAAGCTTAAATGCAACACAGGATAGAAACAGTTAATATATATCAAGATTTTAAGGATGACCGGTACCACAAGAAGTAACTTCCAAGTTGGTTTGACTCTAAAAGGTTTGTTTTCTTTTTTATTTAAAAGGAGGGTTTTCACATTTGTTTTGCTATGTGCTTCTCTTGATAACAGATTCCGGGATATTTAATTTCATTCCCTTGATAGATTATTAATCATTTGCCATTAACAATCAAGATTCTTAAGATGGGCCATTTTATGTTATAACCTTAATGTAAATTGTGTCCTAGTGTAAAGCTTCATGGGCTATGTTCTGTTTTTTAAATACTCCCAATATAATATACAGGATATTACAGCATAATTATGGAAATAACCTTTTATCCCTGATCCTGCAGGATGCTTTCGAGTTTAAACTTAGCCGTCTTCATTCTGTTTGCCACATCGGGTGTACACACTGCCGGACCACACTGCCTGTGTTCAGCCCTGCTGCGGCCTGCTGGCCTGCAAGTCAACTGCAGCTCTTTACAGCTCATGGAGCTGCCTGGTCTGCCTTCACACACCACAGAGCTCCATATGCAGGACAACCAGCTCACCTCGGTGTCTTCTGGACTGTTTGACGGACTGGTTGGTCTGAAAAAGGTCTCACTATCCGGGAACCCCTTCCACTGTAACTGTAGGATCAGATACCTGAGGGTCTGGCTGCTGAGGAACAAGGCCATCGTATCCGAGGAGCCCACCTGTGCCAGTCCGAGCTCTGTGGCTCAGAAAGCCATCACAGAACTCAGCGATGACTACTTTTCCTCTTGTGCCCCGGCAAGCTGTAGGAATGGTGGGTTGTTTTACGCCATGATGGCAGTGATGCTCTTCTGGCTCATTGTTCTGCTTCTGTTGAACTTGAGACTGGCCAAAACGTCCACCTTCACTCTGTACATAGATCAGAGATACTCAGGATTCGAGGCCTACTCTTTGCGCTCACTGAAGCCCAAACACAGGAGGAGACTGCACACTGACCCTGACTCTGTTTCTCTCAATTGTGCGGACGATTTAGAAAAGCCACTTAATAACATGGAGTTACTGCCACAAGTACTGGATGCGTTGCACAAGAAGCACAACATAAAGATAAAAGCTACCTAAAGGGACCTCTCTGAATACTATGGTGTTCAATATGGCAAATAGATGTTTTATTTTTATTATATTTTAGCATTTATTTATGATGTATTAATAATGTGTTTATTACAGATATACTAACATGGGAAAATACAAACGTACTGAAAACAGTTTGGCTTCTAATTGTATTGGAATGGACTGAGACCTAAAGTACACATGCCTACATACTCTTAGTATATGTGTGCTGTCCTACAAGACTATTAATAAAATACAGAGCTGGTTGGGAATGTATTGTGTAAATGCTGTTAAAAAAAACCGTATAGAATGTTCTAAACCTTGCCTTTGGTCACTGGTGCCTGATTCGATTGTTCAATATCTTGGCCGTTTCTGATACTTAGCGGATCATTTTTGAAAAAACAAACAAAAAAAACACAAAAGCAGTTTGCAAAACATGTATAACTATTCTTTATATTTTCGTAATGTATTAAGGAGAAAATGAACAGATGAAACAGATGTCTGGTTAGCTTTTGCTTCCGGAATTAATGGACAGGATCAAAGATATGGTAACATTTAACAAAGATGAAATCTCTGATGTGTGCAAATACTGGCCATGGCTCTCACAGTTAGACATAATGCAGACAGACAGTACTATAAGAGGACAATATTGCACATTGAATAGTTTTTCTTTTCTTTACATTACATTACAAGTACCATTTCCATATTCATGCATAGATCTTCCAGGAACAACAGGTAAAAAAATTATTAAAAAATGCAATAACAAAACGTCCACCTTGAGAATAAACGTGAATCTGACTATGCTTCTTAAAAACACTGGTAAATCCTTGTAATAAATATAGGATGATTTCAGGATTTGTAATTATCTAAAACATTACTATCATCATCTAAAAAAGAAATACTTAGTAGGGTCAAACGAGGCAGCTCTTACACTTTTCCTTAACGGAAAAACAGGTAAATAAAGAATATCACAAAGACACAATATAAAAGAGCAGTTGACAAAAAAACAGTAACATGATTCATTTTCTAATGTTTGTCAAAATGTTTGTAAGTTAGGAAGATGATGACCCATATTTTGTAAATGAACACCCTGTCAGGTTGTTAACTTGTCCACAGTGTTAGGCTCAGGTTTGTGCATTGAGCAGTACTACCCAGTTTATACTAACAATACTCCCACCTCCCCCCAACCCCACCACTGTGACCTGTACGTACATGATCACACTCAAAACTCTAGGTAACACTTAACAATAAGGGTACATTAATTAAAGTGGCTACGAGGAACTTTGGCAGCTGGCGGCCCCTTTGGACAAAAGCGGTAGTGTTTTTACGACACCAGCTGTCATAAAGCTGTTTTCTTGCACTGGTGGGTGCGAGGATCAAATGATTAGGACGCAATATAGTGCATATCACTGTTGAAAGTGTGAGGGCACGGAATCTTTTCGGCTCTGTGAGAGTGGTTAGTTACACTGCATCAACTAATGCCAGTCAGTGCCACACTCACCTGATTGCAATGAGTTGATGCAGTGGCACTAACCACTCTCATGGAGTGATTCCGTGCCCTCACAGAAAGCGAATGAACGAGAGACGGATGGATCACAATGAGCTCATGTGTTTGTGTTGTTGTAAATAATGACTATTTCAGATGAATAGTGCATTCATCTGATGATGATGAAGCAAAGTAAACTTTGTTATAGTACCGTTCATTCACTTAGGAGTAAACACTGCAGGACTAGTTCACTCGCCCGTTTATTACTCTCCCTTTTAGCTTTTAATTGTTCTTCATTGAATTATTTTTCTTTGATGGTTCTGCCCCGTTATCAGCCATTGTGACGACAAACAAGGCTCCCCTTCCCTGACCTGGAGGGATAGGCTTCTCAAATCGCATTGCTGCGCTACACTGAAATCTGCGACCAATACGAATATGTGACCATACAGCCTGCATGCGCAAGCCGAAAATCGGACTGGGTGTGCGCCAGACCAAAGGCATTAATAAAAACAATATAAAAACTGCTTTCTTTGCACTGTTTGCTGTTAAAGGTAATTTATGATTATCAGAGGAAACATGAGGCTGTTTTAAAGATATTTTAACTGTAGCCGCTTTAACTGTTAGTTGACGCTTAGTCAATTACATTAACTGTTAGTTAATGCCTATTAAGCATTAACTAGCTGTCAATTAACTGAAAAGTAATGCTTGGTATTAGCATTAACTATGCTTAGTCAACTAATGGCTAGTTAAGCATTAACTAAGCATAACCGTTTGTTAATGCTTAGTTAATGATTATTAAGCATGAACTAAGCAGTTGTTTACGGTTAGTAACACAACAAAGCAGTCACTAACAGTTCATTAATACATTAATATACCCTTGTTGTAAAGTTATACCAAATATACCTAAACAAATTTTTCCTGCTCAAAGATGAGGTCGACGGCTTCGGCCACGTCCTGCACAATGTGGTCAGGCTCCACCAGCGCCGGGTCAAATCTGAAGTCCCGGTGCCCGTGGAACACAGTCTCTTTGATGCTGTGAGTCGTGTCGGTCGGCATCTCAGCATTGGGGTTGTAGACCCCCGTACACACTAGGACGGACTTACAGGACGTGGCGGATGGCAGCGCCAGCTCGCTCTCCCACAGGTTGTCTGTTGTCTCCTCCTGCTCCTGGGGCACGGCAGCGGGGGACCCTGTGGCGGCGGCCATCACGGCTTTGGGGTTCTTTACTGTAACTCTCTCCTTCAGGTAGCGGTTGTATAGGTTGGCGCCATAGATGTCAGTCATTAGGTTATCCCTGGGGGTGCACCGGGGGGGGGTTAAGAGGTTACCATCGTGATAAAGAAGTTGATGCGAAACATGAAAGTTCTTAAAAGGTGGAGTGAGTCAGGGATTCCGGAGAACACTTGTTGTTGAAAATCTTCTCACGATGGGCTCGCTGAGACGCTGCCTGTCTGTAGGCGTACTACGTGTGCGCTGATAATAAAATACTGTGTTGATATACAGCCTAGGCATGTAAAAAGGGTATGTAAACAAAGGACAGACCCTCAGTAGCTAGCAACAACTCTAGCGATAGGCTAAGATTTATCACTGTGAAAATACAGGTAGCATGTGTTTTCAGCCGTACTGTAACAAGTGTGACAACACGCCTGTCAATATTTAAATAAGTGTTGAAACTAAATAGTTAAAAGTCAAAGTATAAGCCGATGAGTAGCTTAGCCTATTGATAGCATTGTTGCTAGCTGTGGTGGATTGGTCTGGGCCACTTTGTTTACATATGTCCGTTTAAAGAGACGTGGCTGTGTATTAACACCAGATATTGTTTTACCTGTATAGACAGGTAGCCGATCATGATGGGGATTATGACAGATTTTTACAACAAGCTTTTTTCCAGACTTCAACCTTTAAAGGATGGTGTGTTCACAGATGTGCTTGCAGGCACTTGAATAGGAGAAGTTCTGTATTTTTACAAGGTGTTTATAATCAGATAATTGAGGAATGCTTCAGCCTAAGTTCAAATATGAGCAAACACACTCTCAATAACAGAAACTTGTGTGAGGCAGAGAAAATAAAAATAAAACACTGAGCCTTACCCTATAGCATAAAGTGAAGTGATGGGAAGATCCCATTGTCTCTCCATGGCCTGGCTTCTGATGAGGTACTCTGCAAAGTGGTAGGTCAGCTCGCTGGGTTTTCCCATGAGCGCCTCGTACTTCAGGTCTTTGCCTGTTATCTTCTTATAGATGTTCTCCAGACACACGAGAAATGTCCCATGGCCGAACCTGAGGCACAGTGAGAAAGAAAACAATAGTGTGTGTGTGAACTATATGCTTCCTTAAAAAAATTAAAAATAATGGTTTTGAGACTTCAGTGGCTTGTGAAAGGTTACCGTGGTGAATGTGCCTCAGCCATCCACATAAGGTCCATGTTGCAGGCCAGCAGGGGGAGGTGAGGATTCTTCTGGGGTCGGTGAGGACTGCCGAGGTTACCGTCGGTCAACAAAAGGTCAGTTATCAGCTGCAGGTTAGTCTCCCATCGAATGGGCTCCCCAAACAGAATCACAGCTGTATGCGTGGGATTAAAAGATTGATGTAAAATCGCTCAAATCAATACTATTTATGAAGAAAAAATAGCTGACAGCTGACAGTTGAGATGAAATATACGAGGCGTGTGTTCTTACCTTCAACTTTAGGAAGTTTGCCAAGGGGATTGGACTGAAATGAAAGAAGAGAAACCAAAAATGTAATTCTGTAGATGACTTAACAAAACACTTTGATATTATAATCTAAGTTCTGCACCAGATTTATCGAAAATCTCACCGGCAGTTTGGGTCTCCTGTTGTGATCCACCATGTCCAGCAATGGGAAAGATTCCCTCAGCATATCGATGCTGACCACATTCTCGAAGCCCACGCTAATGACACAAGCATTAAGGAGTCATGAAGAGTATGATGCACAACCCAATTTAAAAGGATCACAAACATAAAACAAAACAATGCCAAGATTTCTAGGATACTTTTTTGCTATCTCCATGACTGGTCCCTGCCCTGACACCAGCACACACTTGTCATGGAACTTCTTGAACATCCTCAGGGGACTGTGCGACATGATGACCTGATCATGTGTAATCTGAAATTAGATAGAAGTGTTAGGAGAGGTTGATAGGTGGGACACCCGATTAATTATAAAAAACAAAGTGCTTGTTTTGTTTTTGCTTTGAGGCCAAATTCAAGCCCTTATGTGGCAATTTGGTATGTAACTCACGGGTACGCCCAGGATGTGAGAGAGCTGGTCTGCTTTTGTTTGTCTGAGGCAATTCCCTGCGTTTGTCACAAACACCACTGGCACCACAAACTTTCCCTGAGAGTCCACCAGCTTCTCGAATGACTTCTTTGCAGCAGGGATTGGCATCCTCCCTCGGACAAGCACGCCATCTATGTCGAACAACAGCCCGAATCTTGGCTGTGGCTGTAGGGAACAAGAAAACGCAGGTTTAGCAGACAAAACTGTGGGGCCAGGAGTCAAGGAAAAACAAAATAAGCATAATAACAGTATGGATGAGGTTGATAAATCAGACTTGAGGTGATAGGGGGATAGCTAAAAGGATTCATGCTTCTGATAATGATGTAATAACCAACAGGACATAATTAATATTTAATTTCTAGAATCATAACTTCAATGGTGATTTGCCAAGTTGATTGACTCAAATTTATTTTATAGTATTTTCTTTCCACGAATGATAGTGTAGTTCGATATAGGCCTGCATATTGGTGACAGGGCTGAAGACATACGTAGCCTATGGACCTTTTATTATATCTGCAACATACAGAGAATCCATCCATAGTGGGAAACCATGGTGACACAGCAGGCTACAAAGGGGTGTTTAGTCACATTCTGAGCTTAATTGAAATAATCAGCTATAGTCTATGTATGTAAACTGTCCATTTGTTCTCTTTCCTGTTGATGGGGCTGAAAAATAACAAACAAGAAGCACAGTGTATAAGCCATTGTTTATCTCATGGAGGACACAGTAAGCTACATCTGTTCTGCTGTAGTCCCGGATGATGTAAGGGATCCCCTGTTGTTTCTTGATCCCTGCCGGCGCATTCGCATCAAAGGGAAGTTGCATGCAACATTGTATGCGATGCCCATTTGACACATTGTAGCCTAACTAAAAACAAAACAAAAATCGGAAACAAGTACGAAGAAGGCTATCGCCTGGGCAACCCAATCGCATTGTTTTCCCTGAGCCGAGTCGCAGCAGCAACAGCTCGAGAGACCGTACCTTGGTTTTAGACTGAGTTCCGCAAAAGCCGCACCGGGAACCAACAATCCCAGTTTTGCGGTTACTCAGGGCGCACAGACCCCGGTAAAACGACAGGAGTCCCCGCATCTCCCCCTTTTATTTTAATATAAATTTTAAAAAGGGATGAAGATTAACCCAAAACGAGCCCGCACGAAGCATGAGCCGGCTCGCTCCGGCCGCGCTGGGTCGGTCTTGGGCTTGTTTTTTCTGGTATTTCTTTTCTCTCCGTCTTCTACAATTTAACTGGGCGAGAGCCGATGACGCCATGTGAGGAGTGGGAGGGCCTCATGCTGCAGCTCTGCCGGAAGGAGCTGCATCTGCACCACAGCAACCCCCGCTGCCATTTTAGACACCGAGGTGGCGCTTCACCCATCGGTCGCACGCGCGCAGATCATAGGACAGTGCTGCGTAACCGTACGAGCTCATTGATCACCATTACTCTGATCGATATTGTTTATGAGCGCCAGTTTTCAATGAATATAATTATATTTAAATGGTGGGTATGAGAACCAACATGGAATCCGACCACGGACTCCTTTCTCCATTTTACTCGACTTCTTTTCATTTACCCTCCACCCCTCCCTCTGTCCCACACGTGCTTTGCTTTGGCTTGATTTGCTGCAGGGAACCAGAAGTACTCCGACGAGGAAATCAGACCCGTTTTGGGCAAGACGGTAGAATCCCCCTCCCAGTTTCACCCTCTTAGACAGTCTATGTATGCATTACCCAACATGCTTTGGAAATTAAAGACTCCTTTTAATAGAAACAAAAAAAAAAATACAATGGATGCATGCAAATAGTTCAGAACAAATGTGTTTGAATTGTAATAGGCTAGAGACACAGTTACAAAGAAACATCGTTGTGCTTGGCATACTGTTAACCTACAGATCAGTTGAAGTGTTAAAGAAGATTATCTTGCATTTGAGCTGCTTTGAAGACACACATAATTGGTGAATAGTAAATACAGGCTTGATTTAGCAATAGGTTAGAGTTCAGCTTAACTTAAAGTACAAACAATCTGTAAAGGAGACATTTTGAAACATGCAGCACAAAATCATTCCCATCAGACAACGGTCTTCCCCGTGCTCCTCCAGCTTTATTGATAGTTTAAAATTACATTTCTATGTTCTAGGACTTCAGTTGCACTTTCCTTCCGACTTAAAAACTGAGTACAAGCAAATGGTATTTATACAGTAGTCTAAGTGATATTGTACAAAAATAACATTTTTTGATTTCTGTGAAAACATTTTTCAATCCCAAATAACTCCTAATTCTGCTGTTCTGACTCTTGATGTTAAATTTGCCAAGGTAAAAAAACAAAATGATTTTTCAAAGCCATTTGAAAGGAAACGTCTACCTTGGACTGCCAAGTGATATTTAAATTGTAAACAGATTTTTCTATAAAAGAACATGTTTCTTTTAATACCTCAAATGTATATGTCTTAGCAATATAACATGTGGTTTGTTATCGCCCACTTAAGCTGCTTGTAGGGCTGAAATGCATCATGTTATGAACTGTTTCCATGTCATACTCTCTTGGCCAACTCATATCCCACTAAAACAAACCATAATAACCATAAATGGAAGTTCTGTTTCCATTTACTCCCTTCTTCTATCTCATTTTACTGAGACTCACTTCCAAAAGTTCAGAGGTCCTATAGATTCCCATGTGTTTAGTCCCATTTATTTCATCTCTGATCACCAGTGGCTAGGAAAGGGGGGGTTCTTTAACAAAGCATTATACATAACACCGCTACCAAACTAAAACATTTTTGTATTGAATGCAGAAAAGATTTTTTTTTCACCCCTTTCATTGTATTACATGTCGAGAGGCTCACTGGCCTGGGACTAGCCTCCGTTAGCCAACCTTTGGCCAGTGAAGAGGTTTCAGAGAAAATAATACAACCAACCATCAATCTGAAAAAAAGGAGGGGCACTTAGGGCACTGATTATGCGGTGGCTTCAACACACTCTTTTGCCAGATGGCCTGCCTTTCCACAGTTGTAGCAGTTAGTCTCGCTGGTATTACTGCAATGCACAGCAACGTGACCAATCCCGCCACACCTAGAGGAGACAAGAGTTGTTCAGTTAGACACAACCAAGGGTTGAGTTATATATTTTTTAAAGAATTAAACCAGGAACACATTAAGCCTACTTTAATGTCATTAAGAGAAACAAAAAAACTCACCGGTAACATTTCACCTTGTCGCAAAGTTTCTGGATGTGACCAAACCCACCGCAGGTGTAACACTTCTGCTCGTTGGCATGGTCACAGTCGCGGGCCATGTGGCCAGCTTTGCCGCAGGTGTAGCAGAGCTGCTCCCTCTCCTTTTTGGGCTCCTTGCAGTCCCGGGAAATGTGGCCACTCCTGTGGCAGTTGTAGCACGCTGAACAGAGGAAAAACAAATAAGACAAGAAAGTGTCAGGAATGTTACTCGAGTATTAAGAAAATATTGGTTATAAGTAATGTTCAATCTTTGACTATACGTTTGTATAGTGAACCTTGGAAATCAAAATTGTGTAATTGTGTGAAAATAATGAAACTAGAACTGAACTAGAAGAGACAGAACTGGAATGCACACCATCCTCAGTTTGGTCACAGTCCCTGGCCATATGCCCTTGGTCTCCGCACCGATAGCAGAACAGCTCTGTAATGACAAGCATATTAGTTAGTATGCAATAAAGAGACACGAACTCCACAAGTGTTCTCCTTAAATAAATATGTTTGACAAACAAGGCAGGTGCCCCCAGACTACAGTTTCAGGAGAATATGAAATATGATGGTATTTGGGGTGTGGCCCTCATGGTATAAAGTACCTCTTCCTCGTCCCCGGCCCCTGCCGCGTCCCCCACCACCACCTCGACCACCACCGCCGCCGCCGCCACCACCACCACCCTGGGCACAGCTGGCCGTAGGACAATGCTTGATCCAATGCCCGGAGCGGCCGCATCCATAGCACTCGCTGTTGCTACTCATCTCCATAACCTTAACAAAAACACATACCATATATTAGTAAACAAAACAAAATGACCCATTTCAAACAAAATCTAACTGGACCATTGAAATAGCACTCGGTCTACATTGGCTGCATTTCAGTCGTACGTCTTAAAAAGGATTTCACACCAAACGCAAGACAGTCCTTTTCAACAGGGAACATGGACAGTGTCTTTGCTTAGTGTTAACAGGCCAATCTCTGTGAAGCATGTGCAGTTTCATTCTGGCAGACAAAAAATTAGACTGCAGAAAGAATCTGTATGTATATTGTAGGCATTCCTTTCCCAAGCAATAAATACACCAATATGGATGCAACTTTGTTTTGTTTAAATGTTCTCAATGTTGGGTCTAATGAAGCGGCCTCTGGCTCTTATTAAACATTAAGGCCGTTTAGAATGATGAAGCACCAACATAGTACATTACTGGCTGCTAAATCTGTATTAGACTTATTACTGAAATAATGCACTTGGCTTTAGATCCACAAACAGATAATGCTACTTGTTTTTTGTGGTGTGGAAGCCTGTTGACCAATACATTTAGAACATTTACTAACTAAACAGGTGCAGCTCTTTACACCAAAAGTAGATGAACAGCTGTTGCTAAGGACTTGACGTTTTGGAACACAAGGTGTCCCAAGTGCCTTGTCATCAATAATGACCAGACCATGGGACTTATTATACAACTATTAAGTTTTCCCAAAATTAATAAAAATGTTGAGGGGTCAATTCGATCTCTCATTTATACAATTTTAGAAATTTCGGTTTCAGATTACAATGAGTTTGAAACTCCTCGTGTTTGAGTGAAATAGGACAGGACTATACAACTTGCACACACCATACTGCAAGTATCACTTTACCTTAATGGCTGGGGGGGGGGGGTCTAATCTAAGATCAGACAAAGCCTATGGGATATATTTTCCAACTGAGGAAACGCCATCGACTAACTACCAAGCTAACTTACACGAGTTCGTCAATGGAAACATGCTGTGGTCGCCATAGGCCAAACTTCTGTATGCTGACGGTGCTAAAGACATCAAGTCAGGGAGAATATGAGTTAATGAGTAATCAAGCTCTTCGCAATAAGTGTCCAAAAGCCGATATAAGCTATCAAAACTAAGCTGCTGGAGTTAAACAACCTTTGTATTTAACTGCAACCGTTAACTTGTTGCTTTCGAGTCCCGTTAAATTGATGGTAAGGCCTTAACTTACATAATAGTAGTATTTCGCCAAATAATTCATGGAAATAATGCTACAACAGAAACCACGCGAGAGCTCGTTTCCATTAGTGTTAAAACGTACGATTTCCCGTTCTCTTCCATAACTAGGTCCAATATTGTGCTACACGCCTCTCACTACCACAGTAAACGTGCATGAAAGCATGCCGTGGGTTGCATGCTAACTTGGGAAGCTAACTCCTGGGGGGAGTCGCTCACATCGTGTTTTGATGAGCATCTATTTTTTTTTTTTTTTTAAAAGCAGGGGGAAAGGCGAGCCCCAGGTCTATTAAAATAACTGTACTGGGCCTAAAAACATCTACGGGTCCTCTCCCCCATGTAAGTAAACTATACGAAGTGATTCCGAAACGTTTTTTCTCTTGCAAAACATGATCAAATGCCAAAGGTTGAAGCTACGCTAACGCTGGCCTTGTCACGTTGATTTTTTTCTGCGCACTCGCGAGACAGTGGTGGTGAGTCTAGCACATGCTAGCTGACCACCTCACGATCACGACCAAGAATCACGGTTCAGTCGACGATCAATCTCTCTCCTCCAGTCAGAAAGTATTAATCCAATAAATATGGCGATAAGTGTTAACCGTAGATGCTTTCTGGCGGATATTTAAAATAATATGACATAATAACTACATTTCCCGCGCAAGACGCACACACCAAAGTCGTTGTGACGAGCTACCGCTAGCAGGCCGGGCTGAGAACCCGATGCTCCATTACTGAGACCAGACCACACCACGCCAGTGCGTTTTTTATTCAGAAAACCAAGACACCGCCACATTTCCCATACTGTCAGCTTTAACACACCACAATGTTAAAGTTAACAGACATACACATCTACTAGATTAATACATTTTTGTGCATTTTAGTTTTCTTGCTTACCTCGCTGGCTACCTAGCAGTGTCAGTGTTTACGCCTCCTTCTTTGCGCTACATGCGGTGTGTGCAGGAGTTCCTGAATTGTCATTCACAGGATCCAGTAAAAATCAAGCACAGTCATTGGCCACATTCTCTGCTGGCAACCAATCAGACACGAGAAGGTCTGGACACCGCCTCTGTGATTTCACCAATCATGGACGCAGAACGGTCCCTTTCCATAAACCGAATGGCCTTATTTGATGCGCTACATTTTAACCATGCTTTTAACATTAAAAAACATATTACAATTAAAAACGAGGGAGTATACTAAAAGCTCATATAAACGTGGACCCCAGGAAGATTACTTTGTGCAAGCTAATGGGGATCGAAATAAAGAATAAAAATAGTTATAGCCTACCTACAACTTTTGGTTGATCGGATGATCTTTAGTATTAATAATCCATACTAGAGTTTACAAATAAGTCATAAATAGAATATGCCTATATTTCATATTTATATGTTTATATTTGAATTAACAGGAAACTTAAATTGTTTCATTTGATGAATTACTCATGGAAATAGCTTGAGTTAAAACTGCATATAAAGGTTAATGGTTCTGCTGCGGGCAATTTCAATACCCTACTCGGATAAATTATAGTAATCTGTGCATTGACCCCTCTCCTGATACAATTAAGGGCTGTGACTCTTTATAAATGCTATCACTGTCACTGATTAGTATTCACATGTCATATTTGTTTTGATACATTTATACGAAATAAAAAGTGACTTTTCAGTGTGTGTGTGTGTGTGTGTGTGTGTGTGAAAACAGACTAAAGTTAATCGGAATCTTTCACTCTGAGCAACATCACACTTATCCAAAAAATATTTTCAATTATAAGGCCAACATCGTTAATGAAGAGAACAATCTTCTTCCGAATAATATATTAATAAATAAGATGTTTATTTAAGACACTGTTAACATTGTGTTTGTTTGTGAAAACCCCAAAGCCAAACTCATAAAAACAAAGATCCTTTAATGGAAACTTAAGTTTAAATAGATCCAAAACAATGACACAAATGGTGTGCATATTGTGTGCATTTGCTGCAGCAGACCTTTCTTGTTTTGGGAGTCCTGATTGCATCATATTTTGAATACAAGAGGACTGATAGAGAGACAACGATCCATGGGAGCGAGCTGCAAGCATCTCAGCTAACTGTCTTTGAGTGCTCAGTCAGATCAATAAGTGGGAAAGATGCAATAATGTCAGTCTTAAGGTGGATTCGGTTGCAAAACTCTAATAAACCAAATGTTCCCATCTGTGATCCTCATTCTGTTTATGCAAATCTTTAATACAAATCAAGAAAATGTTCCTCTACTTGTGGTGCATCATTTTTAACTGATTAAGAGATGTATCACCATGATATCCCAAGTTGATTGAATTACAGTGGTGCTGGTGAATGTGGGCTGGAGTACCTTAAAAGGCTTCACAATGACAAAGCCCTGCCCTCATCTACACAGACACAGTATTTGGCATTTATGTTATTTGTTGGATGGAATATCGTGTTTGAAAATGCTGTTTTCCTCTATAAGTAGACTGAATTGCAAAGTCAGATGGCTGAATCTTAGGTACAAATCAGGAAAATAACTTTTTTTTCTTTATTTAGATTGCTAGCTATAAATGTCTGCTGCTTTTGGGGAAAACAAGGTATATGCTGAACCCATGAAGACATAATAAACGGGATGGTGATGAAGGTTTTTTGTTCTCAGATGGTGTCGACTCTATAGCATGCTGACAGGACCTGTGAGCCATCTGTGATTATAGGTTACCTCTTGGGACCCTGAGCGAGATGCTACAGAGATGGTGAACACATGGTGAGTATGGAGCGTATATATTGTGTCACAATTGTAGGCCTACTGTTTCAGGGTCAGTTTGGGTAAAGAATAAGACATGTTCTTGGCTAACCGAAAAAAAAAGTTTGAGCTTTTTGTGATGTTGATGTAAAAAAAAAATGCATCTAGCCCTATGTGCATAAAATAAGTCTTCCTCCTTAACCATGGTAAAACTTTTCCTGACAAGGCATACTACGAGCAGACATAACATTGTGTTTTAGACATGATATTTAAATGTAACATTACTGTATCGAATATCAGAAGACTATCGGCACTGTCTCCAAATCTCCAGATGATGGCGCACTATGAGTTAATAATGGGTTACTCTTTTACTCCAAACCGGTCATGTGTCGAGTGTTTTTGCTCTACAAAAATATATATAATGCAACCAATATTTCTGAGAAGTGTGCATTAAAAAGTATAGACGAGGCCTATTTACGTATCATACCCACAAGCCTTTGCGAAAAAAGGAACCACTTCGAGTTCGGCGACGTATAGCTTACTACAGAATAAGACTTTTAATAGGCTATAACATTTCTGTACAATATGGTTTTATATTAAGAAGCCAACACTTTAAAAATACACATTTAGCAAAAACAATGGATCCACCAAAGTGGGAGGGCCTACGTTTGTGCTATAGTTGCGTAGCAGTGTGAGTGAACTCAGAACTGTTGTTATGACTGCAAGGTCCTGTTTCAATCAGTGGCGTCAGACGGACGCACGACACCAACCGAAATCTTTTCACCTTCTCCCGAACAACGTAAATATTGGTCGGAAAGAGAGAGCTTTTCCTAATGTGAACCGAGGGTGTTTTAATTTGAAAGTGCTTCACGGGACTTGGAGGAATATCCCTCGTCGTGTCACTTTGAGGGTCCGGCGGAATTTTTTTTCCCTTTTCGCCTTTAGCACGACTGCGATAAAACTTTTCCTCTATTCTATTAGGTGGCTCGTTAAAGAGAACCGCCTATGACCTTCACATCTTAAATTGTCGCTCCTTTTACCGGGTCCAACATTGTTCGCAACAGTTCCTGGGTCTTACCAACTTCGACTTTTTTCCCCTTTTTCTTTGAATGCGTTGCAAATATGATGATGTCACCGACGCCACTTTTTCCTGAAGTTATGGCGGAGCACAACTTTTCTAACTTCTCTTGGTAAGAACACACAGGCTACTAGCTCCTAGCATTGCCACTCATTTTGAATTATGTGTGTTACGCTAAAGTTATTCAAGTGTTAAAAAGTGCTAGTAGGCTACTCCTAAAATCACACGGCCGAGGCGTGCAACGTTTGAACAAGTGAAATTTGAATGGACGGTGAACGCAAATGAAGTTTAACGATATAGTTCGCCTCTGAAGGCCTACAGGCAATTTCACAGCAATAACTGGATCTACCGGGCCTTATAAAAACACACGTAGCTACTAATAGCTTGTGCAAATCATGCACGCATTTCCGTAGTCTAGGCTATGTTCAGTAAGTAGAGGATTTGATTGCAACTCTATAGAATGCCTTCATGATAGATTATTGAGACTTTGTAGGCTACCTAAATCTCCCCAAAATGCTAACCTGCTGACATCTCACCTACTTTTCTGACTTCGGAGACTTCAGACAAGTCATGGAAAGTGGCAGCTGCACGTTATACATGCTGATTTTAGGCTATAATGTGGGCTGATTCAAGCAGACTCAAGTAACGTGTGATAATTCTGGACTTCACGTGCTTTCTGTTGATACCCTTTTCTCGGATGGATCACAGCACTTGTTTTGAACACAGTTCCTGCAGCGTGGTGGTGAGAAGGGTCGTGGAAGGACCCACACTCTTTCCTGCTGTCCTGTGCTATTGACATACCGGTATGTCTGCTGTGACAGCTAACCACTAACTGCAGTAAATCATCTCTTCTTGGCGTTAACGGGTCTTTGTATAAGACACCACGCCAGAGATAATGAGGAGTTTTGCTGGGTGAGTGTGTACACCACAAAAATGAAAACCAGGAATCAGTGAGACCTGTGTGTACTGTGTGGGTGTGTATATATAGTTCAGTTTGGATTGGGTAAGCGAAGACAGCACAACAGAGGAGCACATTTGTTTGTGAATTGTAGGCTACATCCAACTAGGTTTAACCAAGTGTTTTCCTTCATGCCAATGCATAGTTGACACAATGACACTTGTTTTCTTTTCTTTCCCACAACCACAGATGTTTTTATTTACTTTACTACCAGTATGTCGTAAGTTATTATTTCTCTGCATCTCTCTATTTAATTAGACCTTGTATGTCAACATAGTCGTCCTTTACTGTATGTCGCAAGCTATTGGGTTTGAGTTGTCTGTTGCCTCATCATGCTGAAGAAAGAGTTGAGAGATGTACTGTGCATTACCCGACAAACCTATATGAATCGGCCTGAGATTCTCCTGGTCTGACTAGATAAGTTTGTCTCCTTTGCTGTGCTGCTCCCTCTCAAATGAAAATGGAAGGACGATTAAGTAGTTTCATACCAGATAATTGGATGATTTATAGTTTTATGCCAGAAGCACAACTTCAGTTTTCTATAGTGTTGGGTTGAGCGCACATGAAGAACTAAACAGGTTTGACATTCTCCGATGCTACTTTCCCTGTCCTGCTGCTGAAACGCTTGCTGCTAACATACTACAACTATAAAACGTCCCTAATGACGCCCCAATCCAGGAGGCTTGGTTCCATTTGCATTTTTCCTAGTTGTGAAAACCTTCCACAATTGCAAACTCGTCATTAATGACACACATTCAAGCCAACCATAGCTGCTTTTCAGTGGAAGGAAATGAAAAGAAAAACTTATTAAACCTAACCCTAACCCTTTTTAACCAGACTCCTACTCTGTGTTTTTCCAGATAAACATTTGGAGTTGATTGTATCAATTTAAACAGTTTAATATACTCCAAAACATTCATGGATGAATGGACTTAAAGCAGAAGTAAGTGATTGGATAATTTTAGCTAACTTCCTGTCAGTGGCTGCAGTTAGCAGTCCCCTCCTTTGTCCCTACCTCACCACATTAATGCGCAGCGTCTTCACCAGAAAGTGTCGCGATGGGGAGCACTGAGTTACCTAGCGTCAACTCAGATCCGTAAGTTCAATAAACCCATAAAACAAACATTGGGAATGATTTTTACCTGCTCTGCTATTATAGCTGGGTAAACATTGAGCTCTGTGTGCGTTCACGGGCAGAGAGACCTGTCTTTTTTGTAGCGTTCTCTCTCCTGATTGGATAAAGGGTTGTTGGATACCAGAAAAGTTTCTCTGCTTACTGCACGTACTGGTGTGACTAAGATACCTGTGTTAACAGAGCAATTTAACACCTTTTAATATATTAACACAAATATATTGCTTTATTCTGCTTTAATCATTTATTTCACGATGAGAAACATTTAAGATCTACTTGGTTTAGTCTTTTACACTTTGTCACTGAACCTGCGCTGCACTAATATCCCTAAAAAGAAGAGGGGGTACTAATGTAACGTTGACTAAATGGTCAATTGTTGATGTGAGCTATCAAACATTTGGACTACTAATACTGTATGTGTGAATGTTTTATTTTCTCCTTATCAGACCGTTGCGCGCACCTCTTTTTTTTATATACTAATGGAGCACCTCCAGGGAGCATGGAAGACCCTGAGCAACGGCTTCGGAATGAAGGACTCGGCGTTCGATGGCCCGTTGCTCTCCCCGACCATTGTCCAGGGCTTTCCCTACCAGCGTCGCTCCTCAGACGACAGCAAGATGCCCGACTCCAAGACCAGCAGCACTATCCGTGTCTACCTCCCAAACCAGCAGCGCACCGTTGTGAGTTGAGCTTTTCTTTTCTCCTGCAGGTGTAAGATGGCTTGCTGATGTCCAGAAACTGCACAGTTACGTTTTAAAGGTGCACTATCTACCTTTGGGTGTGTCAGATAAGTGAACATTTTCTAAGGTAAATTCTCATAACTGAATAAACAAACTTTTCCTTACAGGAAAGATTGGATGCCTGGGACACTGTTTGAAGTTAGAAAGCTACTTGAAAAGTTACTGTTTCACTGTTGTTTACAGCAGTAGCGCCCACAGTTTGTGTTTACAAGAATATTGTACTGTAGTCTCAGATGTTCTTCCAAGTGTCTCAAAATAATTTAGTTTTGATTTATGATGATATAATTATACAATAATTTTGAGTTTTGTAAACTTACTGCACGCTCTATAAATGTAAACCAATCCCCCTCCACTGAAACTGCATAGTGCACCTTTAAGGCATATTATGGAGCTGCTTTTGTTCAAGAAGGCAACAGGAATAAACATCTTTTTACTCCATTGCCTTTGTCCCTAAGGTGAACGTGCGACCAGGTCTGACTCTGTACAGTTGCCTGATCAAAGCGTTGAAGGTGCGAGGTCTGCAGCCTCAGTGCTGCGCTGTCTTCAGGCTGCATCCAGGACAGAGGAGGTGAGCTCAGCTGACTGCCATGGCTTTGAAAACCAGGGAAATAGAATCTGACATGGTCAAAATCACATTTCTTCCTGCCGCTGTCATTTTACTTGCTTTTGATATCCTTTCTTTTAAAGCATTTTCTCTGTTTTTTTTTTTGTTACAGTAAAAAATTCCGGATGGATTGGAATACCGACTCCACATCCCTTATTGGTGAAGAGCTGCTGGTGGAGGTTTTAGATCACGTCCCCTTGACGACACATAACTTTGTGAGCACCCGAAGCATTTACTTTATCCTTAAACTCAAGTCAGTTTAAAGTTGTGGCTGCTAAAGAAGAACATGCTAACTTTTTTTTCTGTTGTTTTCAGGTTCGGAAAACGTATCTGAAGCTAGCGTTCTGCGATATTTGCCAGAAGTTTCTTTTGAACGGTTTCCGTTGCCAAACGTGCGGCTACAAGTTCCATGAGCATTGTAGCACCAAAGTGCCCACCATGTGTGTGGACTGGAGCAACATCAGACAACTCCTGTAAGTGCCTTCACCTTGACATATACACAATACTTTTTAAACTTTATATGACGAATATACTGAATTATAGAAATGTTACTGACGGATAAAGTTGCCATCCTAATCCCATTTTCTGTATGGGAGTTGCATTCAATTTGAATGTAATCAAACCTGAGTTAGCATTCGTACCGCAGCATAAAATTGTGGTGTTGAAATACAATACGGGAAGTTCTGCTGATACTGCAGTTCTCCTGATTAGGTCTGAGCTCTTGTGTATAGCTTTGCATACTCAAAATGAGAAAATGGTTTCTAAGTGTTACTTTGCATGCTGGGCTGTAGGACCACGGTATCATTAAAATATCCATATCATTGACAGTGAAGAGATAAGCCCTTTCTACCTGACAACCATTGTAGTCGTTAGCAGTCAGCTGTAATTTGATTAAGCTCTCTGCACATTCCCACGCACTGTATACTGTGAGAGATTCACTCTCTATCTTTAGGCTGTGTCCAACGCCCGGCGAGAGCGGCGCGCCGTCACTGCCCCCGCTGACATCCCGGCGAATGAGAGAATCCTTAACACGCTTTCCAAGGTGAGATGTTCTGTCTTATTTTGAAATACATGCAATTACTATCCTCAAAGTGAAATATTGCCCACTCTCGGAGGCAAAGGATGCATGAACAAATAGGACTACATTTGAAAACATAGCATACCGAAATGAAAAAGTACATGAACAACGCAGACAGTAGCTTTGTGTGAGTGGAAGTTGATCACTGTGCCTCCTGCGGAAGGGGAGAAAATGCATTATCTGAAATTCAGCCCTCTTCTGCAATCAGAGAAAAATCACTCTGTGTGGCTTTATTTTAAACAAGCAGAAGTGATCTTACTCACCCTTATGCATTGCTTAAGATCTACGGTAACAAATGTGTCCTTTCCTCATAAAATTATTTGCAAGTATTTTGAATCCAAGTTTGATGCAAAAGTTCTTCTCCTTCCGTGTGCGTGTTACCCACCACCTATAGATCAGTGGAATAGTGTAAAAGCCATTGGCAGGAACATGTATTGTATCACCTGCCTGTGCTTGCACAATATAATCATTATGGGCACCCAGCCTTCTACGTTACCAGAGGTCAAAAACATCTACAGGGGAATGTTACATTTTGAGAGAATTTAGTCTTTGAAGGCAGCATTCCTGAAAGGCAATGTTGTGTCATTTGAAGCTAATATTGTCTAGAGTGATGCTTTGAAAGTACTCAGTGGTGTCAACTACTTAAATTCTCTCTGTCAACATGGAAGTTTAGAGTTGGGTGTTGTAAAGACTGCTTATAATTGGGGTGCTACTTGGACTGCAAACTGTAAGTTAATATTTTCATTAAAAAGCCTTGGATGGAGGTGCATTGGCAGGTTTTGGTAACTATGATCTTTGTCAGTTTCTCAAATGTGTCATGCTTGACTGCAGCACAGTTGTAGTTATGTTCTTATTAGTAAAAACCTTAATCTGAATTTAAATAAATTCTGTTTTTAATGACGTCCTCAGCTTTATGGAGGCTTACCAGTCCAAGTGCTGACGTAACGAGAGGCGAGAAAAGAGCCTGTTGTTTTCAGCAGCACTTAAAATGGTTAAAAGAACTCCATGCAGAGCAATCTCAAATACTGTTTTGAAACAAAGTTTTGCATTGCTAAAGGGGGGGATGTTCTCAAGGAGGGCACTCCATGGCCATAAGTGTGATATAATATGATCTCTGTCTCTATACGTCATTCTGCTGTCCCCATTTTGACCAGCAGCTACATTACTGCACAGCTATTAGTCCAGTAGTAGAAGCTGCACCAAGACCTTTGATTCAACTCAAAGCTTACTCTTCTATTTATTGACACGAGGCATTGTTTTTTTTACATGCTTTTGACTTTAATTTTAGATTCTGTGTTTTTAAAAAGTGAACTTCTTAAAATCAGAGGAACGTTTGGATTGTTTGCAGATTAACATATTTGGCTGGTGAGCTTTGTACTTTCCCTCTGAGCCAACACTGATCTTGGCAAACATGAAAGGCAAAAACAGTGTCAAGTTAGCCAAAATGGGATCATAGGAAGGCCACAAGAAAATTAACCAATAACTACTCCCTCACAGTGCTATGTTTCAGTTGTACTTTTAACCGTGTAGCCTTCCTCCTAATTGAGTGTGCATGTGTGTTAGCAGTCTCTTGATGGCACAACATAAACAGATGATGCTTGTAAGTGGGAGCGAGCGAGAGAGAGAGAAAATTACAGAACTGTAAACTGCTGCCAAAGCCCCACACGCCATAATTGTTTTTTAAAAGAAGTCACCGAAATTCTGTGTGGTGCTCTCTCCTTGTTAAATGTCAGTGGCGCGTGTTTTTAGCAGTCACACTCACACCTGATCTGTACAAACAAATGGCTACTCTGTCTTTAATCCTTCCATCCCTTGTGCACCTTTACAGCCAAGCCCACCGATACTCCACCCCTCATGCCTTCAACTACACCACGCCCTGCCCACCCACAGGCGGCGGCCTCTCCCAGAGGCAGCGCTCCACCTCCACGCCAAATGTCCACATGGTTAGCACCACCCTGCCTGTAGACTGCAGCATGATTGAGGTAACTACACACCGTAACGGGCCCCCTTTTGGGTACTCCTGTAGGTCCATGCAGACACTCAAACACTCACTCCTAAAATATCTCCTGCCTTGCGAGTGATATGGCCCTCCCACCTACATCTCAGGCATTCCAACTATCTTCCCCTTTGCTATTTTGTTTTCTATCTCCTTATCTACTCCAGCGTTAAGTAATCCTACCTGGACAGGGTTGAACCTGTTTTTTTGTGTAATTCCCATGGTGGCATCTCTTTTTAGCTATTTTTTTCTATTTTTTTTTCATGTGCTTCTCTTGACTTCCTCCTGTTCACTGTTTTAGTTTCTGCTTTTTTCACAAATGTTCTTGCATAATCAGCTCACTAGTTTTGCATGCTTTGTAGAATCTTTTCCCCCTATATTCTGTCCAGGTAGCAAGTACCTGGGCATCACTCTAGTCACTGTGTTCTTCCTCACTTTCCTTTTTACTGTGTCCCTTTGGCCTCCTCCTGCTGTCCTCTCTTGGCCTGTTGTATTGTACCGTACCCTGCTGGGGGAGTAGCTAGACTGCCTGAATACCTTCCCAAGCTCCTGGTGCCATAGATTCTGGCTGAAGAGGAAAGTAGGTATTGTGCATTTCCCCCAGTCAGTTGTCGAGGCCTCACCCGAGAGTCCAGAAAAGGTTAGAAAGCAGAGTGTCTGTCTTGTCTGTCTGTGTGCGGTCTGGATGGCAATGCATTGCAAACAAAGCTATCTGCATTCACATCTCAGTGTTGAAATCAAACCACAGCTCTGCATGTTGGTTTACTGCAGTGCTTCTCAAATGGTCGGGCTGCCTTGATTTCCAACTGACCAAATTTCTTTTTTAAGTGCTAGCAAGCGCGATGTGTGCTTGCGTATGGTCATATCCACGCTAAAGGCCGCGATTTGCAGTAAATATATGTGTCTCCAAGTGCCTCTGTAGGCTATTTAAAAAGAAATCAAGCAAGTAGACTAATAATAACATTAATGAATTATTGGTTATCGCATCACAGTAGGCCTATTGGCCTATAATAATAATAATAATAATAATAATAAAAAACACCACCTTAACTATGTTTACAGTTTAAAAATGTTTTGAATGAAATGCAAACCTCAGTGAATCATTTGCTCTTGTTTCTCTGTCCTGAGATTCACACACACTGAGTAGACTTGTTTAAATGTTACAAATTGAGCTATTAAACTGAACTTTGATTTTTTTTTGCTGCAGAAGTTATCTCAGATAATTTGTTATCTAATTTGATAATAAGGTGATAATATGCAGAATACTCATGCCAGAAACTCATACAGTGGTTTTGTACAGATACATAAATAAATATTAACAGGTTCTCAATAGTATTTCAATTTGGGGGGGGGGCGCGAAAAAAAATTCTGTCCCCTAGTGGGGGCATGACAGAAAATAATTGAGAACCACTGGTTTACTGTTTGAGCATGCTGACAGAACTGTCTTGTGTGTTTTTTTTTTCTCTCTCTGCAGGATGCAATGCGCGATCATGACTCGGGTAAGCTCTCACGCTTCATTTCCAAAATTGGAAGTAGAATATTCAAATTCTTTGTGAATTGAATGTCTAGCCATCCATGTTTCCCTCCTAAAATTGAAGCATTGATGTCCACCTATAACAGTGAACAGACGTTGAAAGAAAAGATTGCAGCAGTAGTAGAGTGTGTTAATGGAAATACAATAGACAAAGGGCTCTAATGCACTGGCATCTTCCGTTCCGGTGATACAAGATGAAGTGTCAAGGGGGAGAACTGGGACAACACTGATGGTTGTGCGTCCCAAATAGTTCTATATTCATATAGCATTTATTTTTCTAGTGTCTACCGACTGTATGGATGAAGTTATTATATTCCATTTAGTGGCATCCTAAAAAAAGTTTCCCCAGCCGACCCACTGTACAGTCCTCTATATATAGACTTATCTGTATAATGTGTGGTTGATTATTTTGGACAAAGCCAAAGTCTGCAAGCTCCTTGTCTTTCTCTCTGTTTTCCTGAAGGGGGCAGTTCCCCCAGCCAGAGTCCCACAGGCTGGTCCCAGTCCAGAGTGCCGGCACCTGCCCAACGAGAGAGAGCCACGTCCTTCAACACTCAGGAGAAAAACAAAATCGTAAGTTCTCGTCTCGTATGCAAAAATTACATTTGAATTAGTAATTCCTGTTACAAAGTCGTACTTGTACTGCTGTGTGTTAGTGGGGATGAGAGAGTTGTACCCGGAAGATATTGAGTGGACTAGTTATATTTTCTATGCTGTTGACGTTTTTTTTTTAATGTACCTTTTTTATTTTGTAGCACAAGTTAGAAGGTGTTCTTTAATTAAACATGTATTTCCTGTTACATTATCATCATCATGTTTATGTTTGTTTGTCTCACATAAAGTTGCATCTTTTTGATTTCTCTTCATCCAGAGGCCTCGGGACAAGCGGGACTCTAGTTACTACTGGGAGATTGAGGCGAGCGAGGTGTATCTCAACATGTGCATCGGCTCAGGCTCCTTTGGAACCGTATACAAAGGGAAATGGCATGGTAGGAATGCATTTCACGTGGGGCAGGGCACTTACAGGTGGAACCAGTAGCACTTTAACATTTTTCATACCGCACGTTTCACTTTCAAATTAGTGACCTGGCCCCTTTTTAATGTTTTGGAAATAATTAGTGTGTACCACAACTTGCTTTTCATGTGAGCTTCCAGTGGACTTCATGGGTGACGTGTAACTGTGCAGACTATATATCATTGTAGGTGATGTGGCAGTGAAGATTTTGAAGGTGACTGACCCCACACCAGAGCAGTTCCAGGCATTCAGAAATGAAGTGGCAGTCCTGAGGTAAGACATGCTGGCACGGATACAGTGTTTTTTTGTTTTGTTTTGCTGTATTTTACAGCCATTTTATTATAGCTGCAAAACTGTTGTATACTTGGTGAATCATCTTCATTGCAAACTTTTATCTAATCTTTGTTTTGGTGATTTCCTCTTCCCCTCTGCCTCTCGGTCACAGGAAAACACGACATGTCAACATCCTGTTGTTCATGGGCTACATGACAAAGGACAACCTAGCCATTGTGACCCAGTGGTGTGAGGGCAGCAGCCTCTACAAACACCTTCACGTCCTGGAGACCAACTTCAAGATAATCCAGCTCATAGACATAGCCCGCCAGACGGCTCAGGGCATGGAGTAAGTCTGAAAGAGCTTTTCTGATGAAAAAAAGAAATCAAAATTCTAGTCAAAATATCTCTTTTTCTTTCTAGCTATCTGCATGCAAAGAACATCATTCATCGTGACATGAAGTCCAACAGTATCCTTTATATTGTGTGTTTCAGTGTGTGTGTGTGTGTGTGTGTGTGTGTTTGTTTGTTTGTTTGTTTGTATGTATGTATGTGTGTGTGTGTATATGTGTGTGTGTAGTTTCTTTGAAAGATGAAGGTGCTCTGTTCCCTATATTCCTCATGCTGGTCAGATCTGTGTGTTTTTAGCTGTGATTCCTTGACAGCAGCGTAGACATCTTCTTGCATGAAGGGTTAACGGTGAAAATTGGGGACTTTGGTCTGGCTACGGTGAAGGCGCGGTGGAGCGGCTCACATCAGGTGGAGCAGCCTTCTGGATCCATTCTCTGGATGGTCAGTGACGCAGCTTTCGATGACACTGTCGACAAAATAAAGTCAAACACAATAAGCAAACAAAGTAGAGAAATAAAAGCAGAAAATGTCAACCCTTGTGTTTTATTTGTTTTCCGTTATGTGCACAGGCTCCTGAGGTAATCCGGATGCAGGATAACAATCCCTACAGCTTCCAGTCTGACGTCTATTCCTATGGAATTGTTCTCTTTGAGCTCATGACGGGAGAGCTCCCATACTCCCAGACAGCAAACAGAGATCAGGTAAGGCCTCATGTCATGCTGTATGTCAGGTGACAACAATTTAGTGTAGGTGATAGGGGTGTCACAATACAGGTATTTGTACCGAAACTGGAACAAAATCTACAGGCTTATTTTGATTGTGATTCAGAACTTGTACTTTTATTTGAGTAGTAGTTTATTTATTGGAGACCTTGGCTGTTTGCAGCAGTATTTTCTTCTTTTATACTGAAAAATACCTATAAACTGCGATTGTAGTTAATGCTGCATGCAGTTTTCTATGCATGTTTCCACTTAACTGAGAACTGTAACGCACAGAACCGAACCGTGACTTCAAAACCAATGTACGTAGCGAACCTTGAGTTTTGTGTACCGTTTTTGTGTACCGTTACACCCCTAGTAAGTGACTTTGTTCTTTTTCAGCAAAAACGTAAGGGTTGCAAGTCTTTGCTAGGTCAGGTAGATTTGGTCTTGTATAACAGCCTAAATCAGATGTGTGTCTGGACTCTGGTCCTTGTCTGGGTCCCAGTGTGAGGCTGCGAGCCCAGGCCAGAAGATGTTGCCCAGGCCAGAAGATGTTGGAAAGACACTGGCTCGCTGTCTGAAGTGCTGTCGGAGCGGCCTTAGTCCCACTATGGAACAGAGGCAGGCGCCCTGGAGCCACTGGCCTAAATTTAGACCCCGTAACACAACCCTGTGTGTGTGTGTGTGTGTGTGTGTGTGTGTGTGTGTGTGTGTGTGTGTGTGTGTGTGTGTGTGTGTGTGTGTGTGTGTGTGTGTGTGTGTGTGTGTGTGTGTGTCTGTGGTTTCTTGTCCTCCCACAGGCCACAAGACCTAGCTTGGGCCGTGTCTGGCTCTATTCAAATTTGGCTGGAGTTGCTGTGTACAGAGTTGCTTTACACTGTTGTTCCCCAATTCTCCTTGCTAATGACTCTGAACTCTCCGGACCTTGCACGCACACAGCAGCGTACTCCTAGTATCATCTGTTATCCCCTTGCCCTGCTGCATCGTCACACCTCACAGTGTCTGCAGTGTTTTAAAGGCATATCACCGTAGACATACTGGCCATTTTGACAAAGAATCTCTAATGTGGACTGCTGGCCAGGTGTCTCTTACTGTCACACTGACTTGGACTAATAGTTCAGCTGTTAACTCTTAAAAAAAAAAAAAAAACTCCCTTAGTCTCACCTGCCATCTTTGACTCCCTCCTCTCAGATTATCTTCATGGTGGGAAGAGGCTATTTGTCCCCGGATCTCAGTAAGCTGTACAAGAGCTGCCCCAAAGCCATGAAGAGGTTGGTGGCCGACTGCATCAAGAAGCTCAAGGACGAGAGGCCGCTCTTCCCACAGGTGAGCTTAACTCTTATTAGGAGAGTGTTTTGTTTAACTAATAATTATTTTTCTCTTTTTTGCATTTAAAAAAAAAATTAATTTAAATTTATTTTCTAGATATTGTCCTCCATTGAGCTTCTCCAGCACGCCCTCCCTAAGATAAACCGCAGTGCCTCAGAACCGTCCCTGCACAGAGCCTCTCACACGGAGGACATCAACGTCTGTACTCTGACCTCCACCAAACTGAACATTTTCTAGAGGCTCAGACGACACTGCCCCTCCTCCTCCTCTTCCAAATATCCAAAAATGCCCAGGTATCTCTACAAACAAGTGCCGAAATAGAACCGCAACGATACATAAACCCTTTTGCTAATCGATAAAAATATGAAAGGAGAAGAGCAGAGAGTGCGTCTGAAATTTCCTATGGAAGAGAGCGATGTTCACATGAAGGGGCTGCAGCAAGATGCATCGGGGGGATCCTTGCTTATCACTACATTTATTAAGAAGTATGCAGGGGCTCAGTGGTGGCAATGCTTTTGGTTATATTTGTAAATACATGCACGAACACCTACCTAAGACAACAATAAATGGACACTGAAGAAAGTTCTGTGATGTGAAGTACAACCTCTTCTATCTAGCTGTCCTTGTTTCTGAGGAAGAGGACCTTTTTATAGCTTCCATGCCTTAAGAGGAAACAAAAGCCTGGACTAAGATCCTGCACAATCCACCTCTTGATATCACAAGTAAAGCCGTTGGATGTAGTCCATATAGTTGCACAGTAGAAGTTGATTTTTTTTGCATTGTCTTAAAAGATAATGGAGTAGATATGGGTAATTGTTGTCTTTCACTTCCTCTTTAATTGTCTTTTTTTCTTCCCTTTTTTTGGAGGAATTTATATAGCCTGTCAGACAGCAAGCATGAGTGAAGATGGGGAAAAATTGAATTTGCACTGTTAAGCAAAAGCAATGGTTATATTTCAACAGTCTGCACATTGGCTTAATAGCTCTGAGTAAACAGATCTGTAGATACCCACACATTCTAATCGGTCCTTACCATGGGATATGTTGTCATGAGCTGGACATTGGGCGGTTGTCTTAAATATTTAAAGTGATTTGGAAACTAATTTGTATTTGTTTATCATGTCTCTTTCAGGAGTTTAAACATTTTCTTTGTTTTCTTTTTTGAACATGGTGAGAAAGTTGTCTATTCAATATTTTAATAAAATTAAGTTAAATTACTTTGACAAACAAGATGTGTATATCTCTTTTTATCTCTTAATATGGAGGGACATTGAATTGTCAACATTGATAATGTAGATATCACATGAGATTCTCTTTTGAAGCACAGATTATGCTGCCTCTCTTTGCAGTAAAATCCCACACATGTGCAAGACTTTGTGGCATGGTGTAATGTTTGCTGTAGCAGTGGCAACGTGGTGTAACCTCACAAGGGATCCAGTCCAGACACGCCACCAGGGGATCCACCATTGGCCAATGCCCCTGTACACTCCATTGCCACTGGCAAACTCAGTGGAACAACAATCATTCACCAAGGGAGGGACTTGGTGGAAAGAGAGGACAGTTATATTTTGTTTTAGTGTAAACATCCAACATGTAGTCCCTGCTGGGCAGGACCACTTCACTTGGTTTATTAATAGTAAATATGCAAAATGTGATCTAAATATGGGGGGAAATTGTATATATTGTATGATATAAGCCATTTGAATTCAGCTCAGTCCAAGAAATATGATTGAAGCATTTTTGAGGTCTTAATCTATTTTGAATTGCACATCTCAAAAAGCCCCCATCATGGTAAAATAGGGCTGATGTCAGCATGAGTGTCGCAACACAATAAGAGCAAAGCCTTCGGCTGGCTGCTAGCCTTCTATTTTTACAACAGTTTTGCTATATGTGTTTATCTGTTCTATTTCTGCATTCTGACTAGCCGCACAGGCAGAACCCAAACGCCCTACATCCCTGGCATGCAACAGCCCCATCTAGTGGGGTTTCCTCTACGAGCTTTGTATATTTCTCTTTACCTTCGATAGCTAATGTCTCTTTGGTGAAACTTCTAACCACTCAAATACATAGGGAAACTTGATGAGGGGCTGCACCAAGATTATTGTTTGTGAAGGAGTCACATGCCAAAATGGTTGGCAACCACTGGTTTAATCTTTAGAAATTAATCCAGTTGAACCAATATGGTTTTAAATAAGACATCCAATGTATTAGAAACTAATGTAGCTGTGCAACTAAAGTAGTGTGGTAAAAAGTGAATTTGTCCCTGAAAAGCAAAGTATAAGTGAATGAAATACTAGAGCCTAGTACCTCATAGTCTGGCTTGACCACTCCCGCCAGCGTCTATTAAGCGCTGGCGTCGGCAAACAACGCTACGCCTCCATTGGCTGCTTCCCGGGGTTAGCCCCGCCGTAGATGATTGTGATTGGTTTAAATAAATAAAAACAGGCCAGCCCAGTTTCCCCCCGAATAGACGGCTCTAAACGGAGTGCTTCCAGACCATACTACTTGCTGTAGTTTGGTCTGGCTTTGCGAGACTAAATACCTCATAATAAAGTAGAAAAGGGCAATCAATTTGTTATTCATGTGAGTGTTATTTTCTAATGGACCTACAGTACACAGGGCCATATATCTGTCCATGATGCTGTAAGGGCAACTTGTATTTGTGCGTGAATCAAAATCTGTTGCATACAAAGTAAGTGTATCGTATTTGTCATATCGTATTTGTCATATCAGCGTTTGCGCCAATTCTGTAACAAAGTGAAAGCACACTCATGCAGCTCAAGTGGCTAATTAAGTAATGAGTATAACACAGATGCTGTAGGCTACGTGGGCCTATTTTTCCTTAACTCCACCACCAGATGGAGCCTTTGTATGTCTCCTGGGTTTGTCTTCATTATTTAGCCAATTAAGCAGCAATATGTGATGGGTTTACTTAGTTGTGTTTGATTTCACACCAGGGAAAGCACTGAGTATTGAGAAGGAACCATATTAGCTTATCTTATACATATGGTGCATGACTTGATAGTCAATGATCCCCAAGTTTATCACTTGGCACCTTTACATTGTAGCATAATTACGGGATGGAAGAACTTCTATGCACTATGTTCTCAAGTAGATGGTCAGAGCAGGGTGGCACCATAGATAGTATATAAGTGGCACCCATAGGGCAACACTGTCCATGTTGTGCAGCAGCTTGGCTGACAGCTGGGAAGAGTCCAGACCAAAACAACTGGACTGGAGTTTCAGGGCCCACAGTGTCATATTGGGAGGTCTTCAGCAGCTCTTGCTATCTCCAGGCCCGGTCAGTCTGCTTGATATGAAGGGAGAAAACATCTATACCATCTGGAAGCCTTACAATTACATTACCTGGAGAAGGTAAGGTGCACCACTACTAGTTACTATGTAACTTTGGGCGTGTCAGAGATTTGACAATGTTCTAATGTGTATTTTTTCATAACTGAATAAACAGACTTTACTCAGAGGACAATTGGATCCCTGGAACACTTTTTGAAGCCAAAGAACTATGTGAAAAGTCACAGTTTCCCTGTTGCATTAGCAGCAAGGCCCTCTAGTAAATCTAACCTAGTCTTAAGTTTATTTCCAGGTGCCTCAAAATACTTTATTTTTGATTATGGGATTATTCAATACTAAGAATAACATGCCCTGAAACGGCATAGTGCACATTTAATACAAATGTTTAAATACATAGATAAATGCACCATAAAGCTCTCCCTCCACTGACAAATTGTGTTATTGTTGACATTATTTACATATCACACACTGTGCAGAATGATGTATGTGCAGAGTTTGACACTAGAGTGCTATTTTCACATATATCTGAAGAAGGGGGGGGGTGTTCTCCATGCTCACCTAAACCAGATTTTAAGACGTGTATGTACAAGCTGCGAGTGCACACACAGTGTGAATGACTTTTCAGTGAAATAGGAGACATTTTGTGGCAAGCAGGTTAACGTTTTGCAATGTGGGAGCAGGAATAGATGTAATTTAAACATATAAATGAACTCTTTGTAGGAAATCATGTGGGACGTAATAAATGCCTGGGGATCTTTAAGTCCTTATAATAATGTGGAAAAAAAGAAGAGTGCAAGAATAAGGAGTACAATTTATGATAACTTCATAATAAAAGCTTAGTTTGTGTTTAAGTTTATTTCAAACAGTGTTTACAAACGTTGCCAGTTTATACACGTAAAATTAAAAGAAAATGTTGTCCGCCTTTGCCAACAATGACATTGTTTTCCCTCAAAATCGTTTCTCTGTTTACCAACCTATCACACTTTCTTCTTTGTGACTAGAAATAACCGAGAACCAGCAAATGTCTACAGTGGGATGTATGCGGGAGTGTCATTCATGCTTAATTGTGAATCCTTGTGCTTTCCTAGAGAAGGCATCTGAAGTACGAAGTGCTGGCGTTTTTTTTGCCACACAAAGTCTCAGAGGCAAAGTTATGAAGATAAGGTGGGACAGGTGATGCTGCCACTAATTTGGCTGATACAGTCCAATAACAAAAGCAAAACATGTAAAGCAATACAACGGAACAAATAATGGCACAATAGAAGCAGCTATCCCAATTTCCAGGGACAATAATAAACATCAAACCAGAACAAAATGTCAACTTTGGTTAGTAACAAGTGAAAGTCTATTCTGTGTCGGGAATGACAAAGTGTAAAATAAAATGTCACTTTGTCATACAGTATGCATTTCTTATGATTTGATTGATCAAATTTTATTCCCTTCAGTTTATGAGCCATGATATCATTTTCTGCTCACTTTAAAATCACAAGTGGAAGTGTTACAGGAAATCCACAGCCATTTGGTTCAGCAAAGACTTGGATGTAAAGTAATAGAGAAAGTTTTAGAATAAAAGATTCAACAAAAACTACTACAACCACTATTTAGTACTGGTGATAATCACTCTCCACACTTCAGCAAACACGACAATGCATTAGAAACTGTGGAATGTAAGTATAAGACATGCGTTTATGGCAGTGATAAATTGTGACTAGTTTGCATGGGTATCAGTAAAGTAAACAAAAACAACAACAACCACAAAATTGTGAAGCAAAACCACCACAAGTTTTTTTTTAAACTCATCATTATAGTTGGAGAGGGTATACATCTCATTTGAAAAGACATTCACTTAATACAGATAAACACACATGCAGTTGTGGATAATTATGTGAGTGCAAAATAAGGTTTTTTCACTCAAGACTTCAAGTCGAAGTTGGTGTCAGCATTCACGTGCATTCAGGATGTGTCTTTCAGGCCAAAGGCACTGATCACGGACAGGGGCTTTGCTGGAAGACAAAAGAATCATGACTTTGTAAGTGCAGAATGAGTCAGGAAATGCACTTTCTACACCTGTACAATCAAATGCAGTGTTGTGCCGTTCCAAACTATTATCGGCAAAACGGTTATACTGAATTGCATGAGATTGCACAGGTGTGTCTAATGAAGAGAGCCAAACATTCTCTAATTTGAGCATTGAAATCTGCAGCTATTCATTCTTACGCCAGCCCAATATGTGGGGTTTTCCCGTTGCAGGAGAGACTTGAGGGCCAACTTTGAAGCAGGCCTTTGTGAAAGCAATCCTTGGGGTTCCACTCTGCCCCCTAATTTCAGCACCCTTATTGCATAATTTCTGTTATTCATGATTACTATGTAGTATTGCATGTTTCCCAGATTACTGGTTTAACTCATCTGACAGTTATCCCACATTGGTAAAGTGACACCAGACAGATGCCACGAAATAAAGGCGCAAACAAAGCGGGGAATACAATATCACAAAACTATCACAATGCAGACCAGGCTTCATGCATTGGAAGCATTGCAGTGTGAGCGCGGTGCAATGTGTGTTTGTGTGTTAATGCTCTGCAGCTGGTTTGTTGGAGTGGTGTGGCCTCCTAACTTCAATGCATGTGTTAAAACCTGTGCCATTGTGGAGCATAAGTGTTTCCTTGAGAAATGGTGTACCTCACAACACATGAACATATGAGGACACAGACAAGACAAATATTGCAAAGGAAGCTTTATTGCCAGTGACAGAGGGGAAATATCCAGAAAGAAATTCTTTTCCACAACATATCGTATTCTGATCTTGATTTGAACAGTCCAACACCGGTTTTAAAAGTACACATACTAGCATGTTACCATCGCCCTTAATAATAACAGTCCTGCAGGTCTGAAGATATAAGTTACACCTCACCACAATGGCCAAATAAACACGTCCAGTTTTTAATCCTGGCCATTGAACAAAGGCCTCACCATGCAGCAATCGAAGACTGTACCTCTGCATGTTACTCCCTTGGAAAGCAATGCCATGGCATATTTCCTAATTAAACAGAAAAACACATCCATTAAGCCTCAGGCATGGCTTTTACAAGGACACGCTCACAGATACACTGGCACTTTATACAACTTGGAAAAAGAATCACATACAGAGCTTGCTTAACACAGTGTAAACTACAGTAACAAACAAATTGTTGGAAAAACGGTACAGATTTCTTTTTACAGTTGATTTGGTTGCTTTTTAGCTGTTTCACCATTTACGGTATTAGATATATGAAATGGCCTCCACAAAAGCCACTGAACAACAACCAAGTGATTGTGACATTTGAGTAGAAACCTAAAAAAAATTCAACATTAGGATGACTATAGCCTTTTGAATCCCTTTGATGGAAGATCTGATTTCAAAATGAATACATTATTGAGTAAAAAATAAATAAACAAGATTTATATTGCACTTTCCATTAACTCACTGGAAGAGTGTGACAAGGGTTAACGTTTTGAATCTTCAAATGGCAGTAGCACAGGCACGGTAAACCTCAGAGCACTTCTGTTGTTGTCATGGCAACACCACCATGATAGCCGATATCCAGCGTTATTGAGTGGACTTTCTATCTGGCATTTCATGGCAGGATCATACATTATACACATCTTCATTATCCGGCCTTAATGTCTGCTTCCACACAACCCAACACAAAAAGACGACAACGATTTATTTGAATACACCACTGTTTCACTGGTGTGGATTGCAACAGGATATTTGAAAACATAATTATTATTTTCCAATTCAATTACACACTGCAGGATGAACAGTCCCCCTCGCTGATATTTACATTGTCGGTTACTGGAGTAAACAGAACGATTACAAGTAAATCATTTAGTCTTTGGTCCAAAATTATACAAATATGTTTAAGTTGTGTGTGCACGATTGCACAACATGATAAAATCTTTCATAAATCTTATACTAATTGTATTCTATTATGTGTCTATCTATTAGTTTCAAACAGTCACTCTCAATAATCTCTTTTATAGTGACATTGTGACACAGATAACAAAATGTACTTTCAGGAAGGCCACATACTATTATGCCCCTATTCTATGTGTATGCAGGAGTGTGTACTTTGTTAATACATGATTGGTAATGTATATATCTATCTTGTAGAACCTATTCAATATGCATTTTTAAGACACATTCACAATGCATGAATCACAGGGAACACAACTTGGGTAAAACAGCAATGTTACATGATCATCCCACTTGATCAGACAACTAACTTGCATCGGCCTTTGTATCAATCATGCAAAACAAAAATAAATATCTAATTGTATAAGTATGAAAATAATCACCACTACAGCCATACACACACTCACGTACTGTACACATATTGAGATATACACAAACTCCAAACTGCACGATAGTCCACAGTTTGAACAATATCTTAAAGGTGCACACCAAAAAGAGAAAACCGAAAAAGGGTTAGGGGGTCAAATTAAATATTCTTATCCTGGGTCAAACAGGGAGCACAGAGCAGCACTGGACTCAGTGTAGGCACAATCTGCTTTTTACATCATCAACAACAGCCCCAACGAAAAAACCACAGCTACTGAAACATAGGTGACCTATACAAGCACACAAATATACAGGTCAACGAGTAGACAGTACATTTTGACACTGCATAGAGTTAAAAACACAGTCCAGGCCTGCGCTCAGCTGTACCAAGCTCACATCACCAAGAGATCTGATTCTAGCTATCAGCATCCACACACATGCCTGTGTTCAGCCAAGACAAGTCATTGTTAACTTAGACTCTACTCCTGGGTGACTCAGTTGGCCTGGACTGGTTTTGGACCCACTGCAACGCCATTACAGTCCAGAATGTACTGCAGACAACCTTGAGGTGGGCGTCCAGCCTCACTGACAATCTCTCCCTTTTGGCCAACTCCCTAAAAAAAAGACAAAGAAATTACTTACTATATCCAGCAACAACTGTGACGTTTGTTCTTGTAGTGAGACAGGATGTTATCACTCTATTAACAATGATTTTAAACTAACACAAGCTCCCTGAGTCTATTCTCAGGTGGCTGTGCGTTACTATACCTGCAGTGGCTGTATGGTGGTGGGTCTCTGGGGAGCGTTAGCTTCGTTCTCTGCTCTCTGGTTCATTTCCGCCAGCACCATGTCAGCAATGAGCTGCCTGTCCTCGGCTTGGTGCTCCCCTACCAGAGGCATTGAAGATCCCACGACCTGCCCCACGGGGAGGATGTTACAGCACAGAGTCAACACCACATGAGTAAGGCATTATGTAAACCATGCCTTTTTTTATAAAATATGTCACAACAACTTTGGCTCATATATTGAAAATATTTGACCTGAAGGAACTGGCGGCATTTCCCGCTTTTATTCTATTCATAGACTTCAGTGCATGTCCCAGATATGTCACTTTTAAAGGCTTTCAAACTAGACTCCTACCTCTGTGATGAAATCTCTGCCATCTTTCCCGTGGATGGCTTTGACTGCACAAATATCCAGACCCCCGAAAATCTCAGAACAGGTGTCCACCCACAGCTTGTACCTAAACAAAACAATCGGTAAATGACTCACAGTCTAAATGATCACCTCCACAGAACATGTTGCTATACATATGACACAGAGATGTTAACACATCCGTTGTTGCCTGTGGAATAAATTTGCCTCTTCTTTTTTTTTTGCTAGAAACATTTGACTTAGGATTGTAATTGAATGGTCACCTTTCAGTCATGGCCACCTGTTCCAGCATAGCCGAACCAGTGTTGGTCTTCCAGTTACCAGATATAGACGTTCTCCTGAAAAGCGTAAATGCACATCAATTGCAGCAATGCCTGTTTTGTTTCTCGTGCACTTATTAGGTTGATGCAACAAACTGTTTTTATGCATACATGTAGGCTTTGTAGTCGGAGCCAATCTTCTGGATTCTGATGTCGTACTTGGAGTCGATGAGAGGCTCCGTGGTGGTGTACGTCTGGGTGAGAGCAACGACACTGGCTATGTCCTGGAACTTACTGTGATTGTCCACCTTCACCTGTACACAAACGCAAACGTGAGACAAAACAGTGAAGCATACCCACGATTTAAAAAGGAATTTGGCACTGTATCGACTTTTGCAGGTAACAATATGAAGCAAAGGTGTCCTGATATTTTGGTTATATGATGAATCCATATAACGGTAAAAAGAGAAATCGTTATACCTTTCCAATACCTGAGTGGGCATGTCCAATCTTCACAACAACAGGGAATGATGGCATGCTTACCTAAAATAAGAAAGTAGTATTTGGTTTTATGTTCTGCCTCATACTTCCATTTTAGATTTGCAAACATGACGCAGATGTATTTTTAAAAAACACAAATTCTGAAATGATCTTTGGAAGCAGCAGAATAGTGAAGGGTTCTTACCATCTCCTTATAGTTTGGATAAAAGGTCTGCTCAATCAGAGGGAACTTATCGGCACCCAGCTTCCTGTGTGTGTTGATGAGTTGGGCAAACTGGAAAGACACACGAAAAAGGAAAATATATGAGTCGCAACTTATAATTCATTTCACGGAGCAAATGACTGTTATTTAATAGAAAGAGTGCAAGGCAGAGAGATAATGGATCATTATTATTGTTGCTTTCCCCCCTGCCGCAACGCTTTACTGCTGCTGAGTGCCTACCGCCCATGGCTTGTCACACAGGTTGTAGATGGACTCAAGAGAGTTGATACACGGTACGCCTCCGTACTGCAGACCAATGACAAGGTTGCGAAAATCTTCGTTCTGGGTCATACTGAAGGCATGTTGACGAATGAGGACAAAGTCTGGCTTGAATGACCTAGAAGAAGAAAAAAAAGTTATAGCAGAGATGTTGACAAAAATATGCCCTGAAAATGACTAACTGTGGTAAGTGTTGACAGCAATGTGAATGAATCAGTCAGGCAGCCCTGTAGCTGCGGATACAGAACATTGCTACTGATGAGAACACTCAGAAGTAACTTATACCACAACACAGTTGTACCAAGAAATGTGTGTGTGTGTGTGTGTGTGTGTGTGTGTGTGTGTGTCTGTCTCACCTCATGACCTTGGTACCATTTCGGAGAACTTGCATGTTAACGTTGCAGGTCCCGTTGGCATGAGCTACAACGTTGATCTCGTTGAATTCGGCCTGAGGAGTTTATCATTCGAGAAGCCAATGAGGACAGAGCATTTACACTTCTCTATTATGCTTTACATAAGGACTTAAAAAAGTCAAACCAACCTGCTCCACTTTGATGTCATAATCCCCATGTACTTTCTTTCCCCGAAATAATTTTGCCCTGGTTAAAACAGAAACCCAAAGAATATATGAGCATGTAATCACATAGAGATTGTAAATTAGGCATTCAATTATAATCACTTTACAACAACCTGTAATATGAATAAATGTTAAAAACACATTATTTTGATTGCATGAATAGCACAGAGAAGGCGAATGTTCCCTTTCATCTCTCCCGACTGCTGATTCACAGCCTTTTCAACACTTAAATCCCTTCAATCTGGCAACAAGGATAGCGATGACACATAACAACACATAAAGGTGGTATATATTTTAAATACAAGCCTTCACAGCCTACCAACAGGTGCAATTAAGCATTTTCTATTGCCGGCAGTATCACCCGATTAGGGGTTAATCAAGGATAAAGCAATGAGGGTGCATTCCTAATTCCTATTTTACACACTGAATTTGCAATTTCCGAAAATGGCTGCGCCATTCATGACTTATGATTAAACACTTTCGATAACACAGACTCTCCGTCTTTTCCTTCTTCAATAAAAATCAAACCTGTTGAAAGGGAACTCCTTCCCTATAGGGCTTTAAGATCCCGATGGAACAGTGTCCATATACTGACACCACACAGAGATGGAAATCTGCAGAAGGAGTTCATACTGTGCTTGATTTCTTTGGGCTTTATCATAAACTGATGTGCAGGAGCTGGGCCTGACAACATAAGCTCTGACCACAAGAATGACTGAGGTGATATATAGTAAATCAATACTAGTTAACCCCTGCAAATAAAGAAAACTTCCCTTCTATCTCCTTAAGTGTCCATGGAGGAGGACAACAGTATGAAACCACCTTTATCGAAGTAGGGTTTATGGAATGTCAATGTTTTAGTGTGGCTGTGTTGATATATAATAACGACATGTTGTCGATTTTTTACTTTCTATTCCTCTTTGTATGGCCCTGCTGTCACGTAACCCTGCCTATTTAGTGAGGAAGTTAAGCTGAATAATTCATTCCCAATCTAATTAGAGCATGGCGATCTATTTGCTGAGGAAAACAAGCATTACAATATGAATCACTGCTCCTATGTCTGGGGAAATGAAAAGCCTACTCTGCACTGTGATGGATGCTGCTGGTTGCCAGAGTAAAGTGTAGACTGAGACAGACTTTTCCCAAAACACAAACCGTTAGAAGCGAACACAGAGACAAGGCATTGGAAAAGACAAGCCTTTGATTTCATGTTGCTATTCACATTTTATGGCAATGGCTGTGTCGTGGGATCATATGCATAATCTATGCTTGATCCCTCCGCAGAGCCCAGCAAGGCTGAGCAGCATACTGAGCAGAGAGAGCCACACGCTCAAAGAGTTTAACATCATCTTTCGGCACGACGCATTCATACACATTGGTATTTGACGCCCATCTCACAGCAAAGCAGCTCCTATGGTTGAAATCTGGGCCCTTTATGTGTATAGTTGACCTGTTCTCCTTGTGTAAGCTTTTCATCCTTGCTTCAATACAGCTGCGATTGTCCTTGACTAACCATACCGGCCTTAAAAAAAACGGAGTTAGTCACTGGGCACTGTGCCACTTGCCTTAGTAGATGTTTACTTCGAAAAAATCAATACGGAGACTCTAAGTAATTAGAGAAAGACAATAAATACGATGAACAATTAAGGGACTTCATTAATATCTGCTGGATTCAAAGTCAAATTACATATTGCTGTCAAATAATTTTTCAGTCACATGATTCAGCGCTCGTTAAGCGGGAGCCCTTGCTGAATTTTAATGCGTCACTGTTTGGCTCTGTTTAACATTCACTGTCGCACGTGGCTAATGTTGGAATAAGGTTTTAGCTCATGGTACAAGATATTCCTGGTTGTAGCTAGATTGGCCACTTTTGAATTTTGATATATAATATTTGAACATTAAGTGAACAACTGCCTCTCTCTTTTTCAAATCCAGGGACGTTATAGAGAGAATAAGGAAGCAGCGTAAGTTGGCCATTAGTCTGATATGTAAGACAGTGGAACATATGCTCCTCCTCTCCTGTCATAGGAGTAATTTATAGCACAGCATACCTGCAACTAAAAGACCCTTGGTGGATGACTAAAAACACGGAACAGAAGGGAGCTTCAATGTGCTCGGATCCTGGCAGTCTCGGAGATTTTACTGGCAAATGTTTTATCCTACCCAGTGCTTCACACAACCTACGCTCTTATTATCCGTACTAACGTCTTCTGTTTTCTTTATATGGCTGATTCTAAAATTGCTGGACATTTTGCATTAGAATTTAAAATGTTTCATCTTTGTTTTGACTAATTTAGTCAGATGAATAGATTTGTTGAAGTGGGTAGAGAAAACTGCTGTCTTGAAACAGCCCGTCGTAACATGAGTTTACAGCCCAGACTCAAGTTATGTCAACAGTATATTCTCACTCTTCGCAAAAACCCTCATGGAAATAAATACATATTTAACTTTCTCACAGAATATCTTGCTGACGGCTATAGTTTTACACCTTTAATCTGTCTTCTGAGAGGGCTCAGATACAAGGCGTGTAGTGTTACTTTTTCTAAATCTTTTCCCTCCGACTCATTCTCAATGCCATATTTGTTTCTTTATGTTATAGTTAATAGTCCAAACAGTACCATTAAAAATAGTACTAGACTAGAGCCACACCTGCAAGCTAGACCGCAGTGAAAATGAAAGAAGCAGACACTACACTGAGTGCTACTATAACTTACAGCCACTGTATGAAAGACCTTAGAACCAAGTAAACAAGGATGAACACATTTCCACAATTGAGCAGCCATGAAAAATAGATGCAGCAATCGGACAGAGGAAACCTTTTGAATGAAGTATTTCAGCCGATCCCGAATGGATGTGAAGTAAGAAACCATTAAGAGCCATACTAGTCTGCAGAGTTCATGAGCACAATGTAATAACACTGTATTAAATAAACTGTATTAGGCAACAGAAACAATATTGAAAAAGGATAACACCTCACTTTTTAAAATCTTAAATATTATATTTAAAATACACAAAAATCATCTCTTTTAAAATAGTAAACCAGTGAACAGTGAAGTAGAAAAAACTGATCTTACTCCCATCCCAGCCCACTAAATATTCTCAGTTAGAATGACCTTTTATTGATAAAAGGGTTTCAGTTAAATGTATTATAGTGTGAGCGTGTTGGCACATCATAATGAAATCCTTATTCGTAAACAAGCAGCTTCCTTTCCCCTCACAAAAGAGGTGGAACAGGTAAATGCAAAAGGCTAGCATCCATCCCGCTGACTAGGCCCTGATCTTATTAACATTGATCAAGGTTTCCATTTTCCTGGCACACATACAACAAGACAAAGGGCACTGCAAGGCCACCTGAATTAAGTAAGCCGATATCCTAACCTTTTGTGTGATTTGTTGTTTGTTGAGGACAGATTTCTCCAACGATTCAATTAAATTCAGCGTAATAAGTTTTCTCAATCAGTGTAAAATGAAATCCTGACACATTTGTCATCTTGTAATGGACAATAGAGACAAAATGTTAACATGTGACATAGAATGGATACGTGACAAGAAGGATCCCAAATGTGTGGGCTCCTACCATCTGTGCAATGCACATAATTGTCTGAAAAATAATGAAATAAGAAATTGGGCGATTTGATTTTATTCTGATTGTATTGTGATCCATTCATCTCATAGCTGAGTTTCAGTTTTCTGATTTCCATCCAGGTTGAAACTGATAATGTCCATACATATTATACTATAGGAAGCAAGATAAATCACAATGATGAACTGTGCAAACGCGTGTGGTATCCACTGTTTCCAGCTGCACAGCTCTAGGGCACAAGCTGCTGTGGAAAACATGGCAGCTGTGTAAACAAGTGGTTATCCTTTGATGGTAAAATTGATATTATTTACTTTTTAATAAGATATAAATAATAATACTAAAGATAAAATGCAAAATAAATATCTGCTCAATCCTAGTGCATATCTACTTAACACTATTTAATTCCGTACAGTGTTTTGACAAAGATGCTTGTTTTAAGCTACCTCTAAAGACGATCTCCTGTCAGTGTAATTGCTTAAATGTCTTAACCTAACATTATTGACACGATGGTCCTCGTTCCAAGCAGCTGAGAAGATGCCTTTAATTATCTATCGTCTACTGCATGACGGCCTTATTGAACCCTTTGCACCATGTGCTGCAGTCACCTATAAATTAAACGTTCCCTATGATATAGCGCAGAGCATGTCATGTGATCTGCCATGAGTGAGCAGGGGGAAACCCCATTGATGGAGGGAAATCACTGCAGTGTTCACACTACTTGCAGGGGACCTGTGGAACATCTATTTTAAGGATGGTAAAATACCACATTAGAGGCCAATACTATGAATGATTTGAGTTAATTACGCCATTTAAAAAGAAATACAGGCAGTATATACCAATATGTATAACACACACAATACTTAAGAGAAAAATCTACAACCAAGATGGAATAGAGGACAATAAATATCCCCTATATTTGGGTATACTGTCATAACTGATGAGAGTAAATTAACTGTATTTGCCTCTGTATTGGCTGCCTCTATGTTTTCTCATTACACCTTCATGTTGTACCATCAACCCACAGCAGTAAGCAAAGCCCATTCACATCTGCAGGGTGCTTAGTACAGATGTTGTTTCAGTGGTTCTTTAACCTTTTCCTATAACTACTTCATTCAAAGGAATCAAAATGAGTAGAAAAAAAAACATTACGGATGAGCAAACAAGCAATACATAAATGTGTGAGTAAAGGATGAGAGCATCAAACAGTCTCACCAATCCTGCTGGGGTTCGTCGATGACCAGGAGAATCTTGAACTTCTTGGGTGTCGTGACTTGGGTCTGCTCCACTAGCCCTGCTGAGGCTGCAGTCTGCTTCACAACGTTGGTGATGGAGCTGAAGAAACCCGCTCCGCTGGACTGAGACGGCTGGGGTTTCCTCTCCGGTGCAGGGGAGGTGGCCGGAGGTGTCGGCCCGCTCGTGGTGGGAGACTTGGCAGGGGTGGTGGTGGTAGCAGCAGGTGGAGCAGCAGGCTGAGCTTGGTCAGGCCTCTGGAGGTCTGTCATGTAGCCATTGGGCAGGTTGGAGATGAACGTGCTGTCCGAAAGACGCCGGCGCAAATAATTCATGGCTACAGCTTAAAAGAGAGAAGAAGAAGAAGAGTCAACAAGCATTGGGTGTGTGGGGAAAAATGATCCTGCAGAGGAAGTCCCTGTGTCTCTCAATGCAAAACTCCCAGCGAAATGCATTCACTACCCAGTTCAGCAGAGCATCCTTCCGAGCTCCCCCTCAATGCCAGTGACGACACACTCTCCCTCGACCAATCGCCTCAGCCCCTGCTCTCCTCAACCGTTTGCGAGTGATGCTCTAACCGTGTCTCTCCTTCCACATCTCGTCCTTCCCTAGTACCCCTCCCCCATTTTCTACATGCCTAACAGGCGTCATGCTTTTTTTTGAACCACAGCGTTTATAAGAGAGGTGTTTCCAGTGTAAGTACGAGAGGGTATACAGAGCACTACATCATGATCATCTTGCTCCTCTCTCCCTCTATTCAGCGTGTTTTCTCTGCCTTCTGGCCATGTTGTGTGTGTGTGCAAAATGCAGCAAGGATATCTAAAATGGCTGTTTAAGGACAAGTGGGCAATGTTGAATGAGGGAAGGCGTCATCAGCAGTCCCTAGAGATGAAGATGGATGCAGTAAACCCTCTCTTTTAATTGATAAATCCCTTTTTTATATAGATACTTATTTTCCTTAATTGGACACATTTTATCATTATGTTCAATAATATTTGCAAATATACATTCACTACTGCACACATAAAATCTAAATGCTAAAACACAAATTACAATAAATGTTGTACTCAAGAAATATGTATAGGCCTATATACAGTTTATACTGTATACAGCCAGGTATATTCTAAATGAAACAGTGGCCAACGGTACTCCTTATAATACATCATCAGGGTGTTTTAACATGTTTTCATTGGTCCATATACAAGGAATACAGAGGGAAATAAAGCTGTGTGAAGTCACCAGTGCTCCAATACGGGTAACAGAAGGGTATTTTGAAAATTAGTCCAGAAAACAAATCAGTAAATCAATACCTTGGTATTCTCAGAGGTCACCATATATCTGGTAAAGGGGCAGCACAGTTTTATTGACTACTCAATAAACTAAGGATATGTACATTTTATAACTAAAGGGATAAAATCATAATTTCTAAGTGTTAGCATTTTTATAGCAAACAACTATTAAGATTTTTTTTTAAAAGATATTCAGGCAGACACTGAAAGGCCACTCTCAGCACTGCGCAGGCCAGGGATATTGTGTAATTACATCAAATGTTGTTAAAATAGCATCAGGCTGCTTGTAAAAAAAAGCGTAGTACATAAACTGCACAACTTTATACAAAAGAATACATTTTACATGAAATATATACTTTGGATTAATGGTTGAACTGTTGGAATACAACATTTCTATCAAATATATATTTAAATTTATTTATTTTAATTAATTTAAATATGGAGCACCTGTTTATTTTTTTACTCTTACCTATGTCTCAAAACTATTAAATGTGCTTCCTGTCAAATGATTGGGAGTTTTTAAAATTTAATCAAATTAGTTAGTTGAATATAGCATCTAATGACAGAGCGTTTTCTATGTTGTATTGTAAAGCAATCTGAATAGAAAAAATAGAAAAGCAGCACTAACACTGAGTCATGGACACTAGGGTGACATCAGCTGGTATAGGTGGCGTATTGCAGGCTATTGGTCTCTGTGCTGCAGTCATTATCAGCTTATTGAATGATGCAGTGTGACAGTTCACTTTGTTTGAAATCGCTTCAAATCCTTGGGAGTCTGGGTATGGAAAAAAAGAGTGATTCTGCCCTAAGTTTGCCAACCACAGGCAGAGTTGGGAAAGTTCTTTTTCTACGTGAACTAGTTCAAAGTTCAGTTCACACACTATAAAATGAACTAGTTCAGTTCATAGTTCATAATAAAAATTCTGAACTAAGTTCACTGTTCAAAAATGAACTAGTTCATAGTTCTTTTTTTTCTCAATATGTTGCTGCAGGCTATTATTTTCTAATAGCCACTACCATATAGAAGCAAAGACAGAAATAATTTCAATAACATTCAGTCCACACTAGAAGACAGCTGCAGCTTTTACCCCTACAGTATATGCTCAAAAACATGAGGAAAAAGTTGCTGTTTGAATGGTCTTTTTAATGAGGAATTATTCAAACAAAAACGGTGAAGGTGAAAATGTGTTTGCATTTTTATAATTTTCCAAACCTGGAAACAATTCACATGAAATTTCATTTAAAGAAAGCAATACTGGAAAAATATACCAGGCAGGTTCTAGCCTACAATTTAAAATAGTAAAACCCTCAAGGACACCATTTTAAACTGCAGCATACTGTTAACAACAAAGTCAAGAAGATGTGTTGACATAATTATTAACACAAACACAATCTGAGGTAGGTAACAATCATACGAAGAAGAGGTAGAGCCTGAGGCTAGATCCATGGTCTGAGTAAGTGCTGCTGCATTCATTTATTTTATTTTTTTGCCGCGGTGTTTCGCATTTTGATGACGCAGCTGCGGCGCGACGCTGTGGTGGCAGGTGTTTTTCCGCTACATATTTAAGGCCTGTTTACGCTGTCTTTTAGCGATGTTTTCTATGGAAATCTGGCACTTGATGAACGGTTGAACGACTGTAAGAGCGCCGTTCACAAACGCCAGAATGAACGTGTTCGCAATAACGTTCATCAGGCAGAAATAAATATGTTCAGTTCACGTCCACCCCAAATATGAACGAGTTTCTGACGTTCATACAACACTGACCATACGGATTGTTGTAGATTATCCTGTCTAACTCTATGCAATAGACTATGAAAAAAGAGGGATAGCATGCCAACAAATTATGAACCCAATTACTGAAATCCTAGTAGCTGCTTTATTTAATGTAGGCTTACTTAGAAAAAAAAAACAAAAAAAACAAAAACAAATGAAAACTAACAAATAAAAACAGTAACAGCAACAACAGAAACACATGCATTGGCAGGAGGTGGTGTTAACATTTTTGCATGGTAGCATTACATTAATATTAAGTTAATTAAATTAGCATTATGCTACATCAATAATTTGCTTAAGTAGTGTTCTGCTTCTGTAAATTGAACTGAAAGTGTTGTTGATAGGCATACCTCCATATATCGATACAGAATACAGATAAAAGGCTTACCTTTCAGCCTTGGCCAGATGCTGTAACCCTGTTCGCCTGGTCTCCGCTGGGGCCGCGTACCACTCTTTTGTTTAAAGGCTGCTGCTGTGGGAAAGTGCGTGAAGGCAGGGCAGAGGCAAGCTGTGCTCGCCGTGGTGATGTTGTGGCTGTAAAGCAAATTTTTTCGATGAGTGAGTAGGATTAAACGTTGACGTTACGCTACTATGAAGTTTTGTTGGTAGGCATAAACTCACTAAACGTAACCGGACTGTTAATTGTGACGGACTAGTTATGTGTATTCGGTTTTGCTCTTTAAATCGGTAACTTGTGAAGTAGCTAACTACAAAGTTGAGGACTAGCTGTTAATGGATACAGTTAGCTTGTGTAATTTACAACGTAGATAACGTTGACTAGCTAGTGTACTCGTTCCCTCAACTAAAATCTTATCGAGCTTCTGTTAAAGCATGTGAACTTGTGTGTTACAATAACTATTTAAACAAGCTATAGCTAGCCTATCTTTGTAGCTTTTAGCTGAGTTTGTAGCAAGGGGCGCTGCTGCTAACCTATATGCTAATTAGCCAGCTAACCACTAACTCCAGGAAAGCGCTAGCTATTTCAATTTAATTGCTTCAAATGAGTGGCAAGTTTTACAACTCGTTACCTATCTGTTTTGCCAATTATTTCTGTCTTTTTTTTAGGATATTTATACTTTTTGTGTTGCCTTCGCTGGTGTATCTTGCTAACATCGATGTTAGCAACTAGTCCGTTCGTGTAAATGCTATTCACTAGAATGGACCTGTTGAACGCTCAGTTCCTGGACAAAATGAACAATAACATTGGGAGACTGCACTACGAAGGTAAGTAAATCTGTTATGTGTTTATACTTTGTTTTTAACTTGAACAAACACGTTGCGGGTTTTCTTATTATAAACATAAATCAAATGTTTTGGTTTGCGACTTTACTAGAGCCAAGCAAAACTCTTTAGAACCCCCAAGAAATCTCAGAAATAAAGTTAACACTGATTTTGACAGCGAATGTCCTTAGAGGAAAGTGTATGTGGTTGTGTTTTGTAGACACCATTTCCTCAGTTAAAGTGGCATGAACGATCCCCTACTCCCTAGGTTAATGCTCAGTTGAGCTTTTCGATTAAAGTTACCTTCAGAAATCAATTAAATTTCTGAAGACCGAACAAAGTCCTCATCTTTTCATATTTGGAATTTCAGCAAAAATTATCAGGCAAAGGCTATCAAACTAAGTTAAATGCACTCAATTGAACTGCTTTAGTGCTTTCTACTTAATTCTTACATTGATTTTAGGGTTTTGGAAATATCCTTGGAAAAAATATTACAATCTTGAAAAAATCTTAAAAGGCCTTGAATTCATTCATCTAAAAAATAAGGCCTTAATTTGTATTAAAACTTATTAAATCAATCTTTAAAAATTCTTAAAATGCGTTATACACGAGAAGGATTTTATCCATTTTTCAATGTATCAATTTAATGGCAGCAACAATTTTTCTTGCATTGACATCAACACATTAAGTTATAGTAATGTATGTGCAAGATGGAATTAAATACTTTTTGACAGATTTAATTACATTATTTTTACTGCCAATTTCTTTCCTACAGATGAGTCCAGGTCGCCCTCCCTGCCCACTGCGATGTCCAACATGACAGTGCCTCCTCCTCACTGCCCAAGCAAACGGAAGTATGGCGAGGAACAAATGGACGACAGAATCAACTGTGATGATGACCACATGACTAAAATGAGCAGATTGTTTGCCACTCAGCTGTAAGTTCCTATTTTCAAAATTAAAGCATACATCAGTATCCACTTCAGGGTTCAACATAACTTTTTTTTTCCTACTGGCCCGTCGGGCCAGTGGATCCGAGTTTTACTGTCCCCTTGTATATTTTCACTGGCCCTCCACACAGTTTTTTTTTGTAATTTTGTGTCACTAATTATAATATGGTATAGAAGTTCCCTTTTAGATTTGGTTATATTTCTTTTAGTTAAAGCTGCAGTTGAGAGTTTTTTTACTGTAATATTTGGCAAAACTGTCATAATAGCCATTCAGCTATATGTAGGTGAAGTGGTCTGAAAATATTTTTTTATCACTTTGCTCCCCCCTGCCTCTGTGTTCCGCCCCCCAAAATTGCCACCGCTCATGTTAATTTTGACCAATCAGAGCGAGGTCAGATTCTCCGTTCTTATTGGCTGTGGGACCTTGGCAACGATGTTGATGCGTCAGTTGCGTGAGCGTTCACGACCCTAGCAGTCTGACACTAGCCTACTGTTTGGTACTAGGCTACTACGGCGGACTAGCCTGGCTCCGCCCGCCCGCCCGCCCACTTCCGGACAAATTTTATTTTCCCTTCAGTAGTCAGTCTGGGTGTACAGCCCATTTCCCAGTTTTGCTGGAGATTCGACTGCCTGTCCAATCAGCGAACAGAGCGAGTGGCGGAGAACGATGACGTCGAAGTCGCGCTCCAGTTTCAGTTGCCAGAAGCCGGCTCATGACACACGTGACGACCAAACGTTATGCGATTGGTTGGCTAATCCAGAGTGGCACTGGGCAGATCCAATAGTTTTAAACTTTAACTGACACCCGCCTCCATGAGTGAACGTTTGCCAATTAAAGCACTGCCAGACCTTCTGTACAAATGAAATGAAGTACGATGGTCTGGTAGCACCAGGCTAACGGCGGACAGCGAGTAGCAATGTCTTCACAAACGAACCCTCAATTTACCATTCCCAGGATACCAACAACTAACACCGCTAAGACAGCAAAAAAACGAGGAAAGACAAATGTTGAAAAGTTAACTGCTGAAAGGGAGACGGAGAGAGCTCGAAAAAAAGTACACCGGCCATGTCTTCTTGCCCTATCGCATCAAGACCTCTCCGACCGCGACCTCGTCCCCTTCCTCTGCCCCTAGGCTGCCTGCCGCTAGCAGCAGGACGTCCGCTGGCCCTATATAGCCCTCGTCCTGTGCTCAGTGTTGCCAACTCAAAGCGATTTTGTCGCTATATTTAGTGACTTTTCAGCCCCCCTGGCGACTTTTTTTTTCAAAACAGCGACAAGCGACAAATCTAGCTTTTTTTTCTGGTGTTATTGGTGACTTTTTTCGCCAAAGCAAGTATCACCTCTTCTCAACGAGCAGCCCGCTCCTCGCGCAGCAGCCCCGAGCAGCCCCTCCCAGCTGAGGTCAGAGCAGGAGCATAGATAGTAGGAGATACACACACACACCTCTCCGCTCTGTTACAATTAGTTTGCTATCTTGCCTGGCTGTTACAGCTACTTTTGTTAGGCCTACCAGCACACTTACAATGATTTTAAGCTAACATACATGGTATGTCTGTGATTAAAATGTATGCTCAATATGTACGTATGTAGTTATCATTACTATTGTTTAATCACCTCGGAATCGGACATGGTGTTTGTCTCCTGTCAATGTAACTGAATTCACATGAACGCGCATAGCTGTCGTTCGGAGGGAGGAGCTACAGCAGGTAGAGCGTTGGGAAAACAGCCGTTGGGATCCCAACGGCTGAAACTCTCAACTGCAGCTTTAATGATATGAAATATTGATATTGCTCATACACATAATATAAATCCAGGCAAACATATTGAATTTGAAGCCTACAACTGAAAGTATGTGGAAGGGGTGTTGCCAGTATTTCAAAGTCCAGTAGTTTGATGAGTGTTTTTATTCTTAGTTCACCTGCAGAAGTCATGATCAAACACAGGGAAAAATAAGAGGTGTGGTAGGCAGTGTTTATCACTTTCTCCATATGCAGTAGGGACGTGAATGTTTTCCACTCGAGCTCAAGTCGACTTTAAAAATAGAAATCCGAAAATCAGGGGGTTATGCCGTTTTTTTTTATGTGAGATGTCACTGTATGCGAGTGCACGTGGTTGTGAGCGCGCTGCAGGAGCGTCACTTCTGCATGAAGTGTCAGCTTCACATAAGAGTCTGGTGTGGGACATTTTTTTCAAACTATTGATGAAAAACAGTGCAGTGCAAAATATGTAGCATAAGTTTAAACGCTCGTCCAGTGGTGTAGTGGTGCCTGGAGAAGTGGGTATACTCTAAGTTGTACTGCGCGCGCATCCGCTTTTGCCGGTCCTATATTTCCCATAATTGCGCTGCCTCACACAGCCCCTCGCGAGTAGTGGTCCAACACAGGCCTAATGCATGAATATAAGATATAGAGAGCGTAGCTGGCAGAACGGCTTTATGTTTAGCCTCCGTGTCCGCTCCATTTACAGCCATTAATGCGAGTGGGGGGGTGTTCACTGTCCTGACAGCTGACTGCCGCTACGGTCTGCTGGACCATCACTGTTTGCACAGTAGGCTAAATAGGGAGACTGAGGTGGGGACCCTGGACCTTCTAGGGGGGTCCGGGGGAATGCTCCCCCGGAAGAAAAAAATGCAACCTTTTAAAGTAAAATTCATCAATCTGGTACACTTTGAGAAGAAAACTGCATGCAACCAGGCCCAGGGGCCCAAGGGCTCAGGGGGGCCCTAAGCCAGAGATACTGATAGTAACTTTAAATGTCGCATTGTCAAAGAGCTCAGTCACTCATGTCAATAACAGCCTAGAGTCCAAAAAGGAATAGGAAATAAATCAGCATGGCCCCTAGCAGGTGAAAAATAGAAAAGCAAGTGCAAAACAAAAGCATTATTAGTTATGTCTTATGGGCTTCATAAGGGCCCCACACACATACAGGAATAAGCTTGATACGTGTAAATTATATACTGTTCATAAAAAGTAGCTTTCCACCCTGTATTTGTTGCAATGGGCCCCTCCATCATATAACATGGGTCTGCAGACCAATCTACTGAAATGTTTTTACAGTTGCAGAGTAAGTGCTGCCTGTTTAAGAAAAATAATGTTCCTTCTGCAGCTCAAGATTTGATTTAAATATAAATTTTCCTCTGAAAGTGCATCAGATTGATGCATTTTACTCTAAATCTCATAATCCGTCTATGAACCAACTGGTTTCCACAATCTTTTTTTATTTTTGCGGGGAGCATGCACAAACATTATTCATAGAAAAAAAAAATGTGGGGTGGCCCCCCACAGGGTCTTGAAACGGGCCCCGATATCATTAAGACCGCCCCTGCACGCTTGTCGTGCCGCCTGACGAAACGCTGCGCCTTCTCTCTGCCCGCTCGGCTCTCCATTGAGAATGCATTAGTGGGCGAAACAAACGCCTCGGCCCGTGTGAAACGGCCTTAACCACTGAACGAAGGAAATCAAATGAGGTTCTGGCATTTTCCCCAAAAAACGGCACAAATTGTGTCCCGGGAGAGATTTTTCATTTCCCGGGACAGCTGGTGAAAAAAAGAGAACAATTTCGGGAAAAACGGGACGAGTGGCAACAAGTAGGCTACACACACATTGACAAGAGTGGAAACGAATGGAGGCGGACTGCAGTCGCGGCCGTTAGAAGTGGGTATACGCAATGTCGCCTGAAAAATAAGTGGGTATACGCCGTATACCTGCGTATGCCCCCCACTACACCACTGCGCTCGTCTAAGACTATGATGTTAAATCACCTTAGAAACAGCGTTTCACCGTGAGATTTCGCCAGTGAGTGAGTGAGCCGCAGCGCGGAAGAACTCCGCGGTTTGACTATTAAAATAATAACCGGGGATATTCTCCCCGTTAGCGATGTCAATGGGGAAGGCTTCTGTTTGTATGTCTCGAGCCTTAAAACACAGGGCCATGTCGGCAAACTGCGCGACTATTAGGGCTGTGTCAAAAAATTGAAATATCGATATATCGCGATACTTGGTTTCCCGATATCAGTATCGATTTTTATATCAAAATATCGATTTTTTTTTTTTTTTTTTTTTTTTTGCTTTTCAAGGCTTTATTGACAGTGCAGAGATACAGATATGAAGTGGGGCAGAGAGGGAATGAAACAACCATGGGCCAGATTCAAACCCACGTCTGCTGTCAGGCCTGAGCCTCTAGGATACTGACTATTGAAGTTAGATCAGTTTTGTTTATAAAAATACTTAAGATTCACTGTGTCACAAAAGCACACTGATGTGTTTTCATTGTCATTGTGTCCTGTACAGTTAGTACAAGAGTGAATTGGAAAGCAAAGCCTCTCATTTGTATTACCATAAGCGCTTTGATGCAAATACTGTAACATTACGGCGGCAGCTAAAGGAAAAGCGCAGTTTTCACTTTGATTGTCTGCACCTCTGCTGTGGGAAGAAAAAAAGGGGGCAAAGTAAGTCGATTGATTTGTTGACTCGCGATCTTAATAAGTCGTTCACATCCCTAATATTGACTTGGCTCTCGGTATTGTCCCGCTCGCGGAGTGGATCGGAGGGTAGGCCTACAGCTCTGCCAACGGAGCGAGAGAGCTGCCCGCTTGTTGCTCCGCCTGTCAAAGCGCCCACGCATAGTATGTCCACTGGCCTTTCATTAAAAAAGATATGATATATTATGTATATTATAATGAGTCTTAAATAAACGCTGCTTTCATTACGACTCTCTGCACACATTTCAATGAACCATGATGTATTCTACAAAAAGATACTGAACTGTACTTACTGGCCCGGGCGGGACAGTGACTGGCCAATCAACTTGCCCTGCATATGATTTTACTGGCCCCGGGCATTGGTTATGTCGAACCCTGCACTTTTAATCTGCACAACAAAATCTACAAGCGGGAAATCATGCATATAATCTCTGAAATAATTTGAAAATATATCAAAACCGAAGCTAGGCTGCTTACTTACCATGACAGCTGATGTAGGAATTGTCTCTGAAAAGGTGAAGTTGTGGCTTGTATGTGTTTGATATGTACATTATTTTTCAAGGGCCCGTCCCTCTGCTGGAGACAACCGTAATGAGCACTGGAGCCTCAGTCAATCTCCTGTGGAGCACATTACTTCCTCCTCCAACGGTCTCCATGGGAACCACCTGTATAGTTCCCTCTCTGGCTATGCTGTAGACCAGCCTCTGGCGCTGACCAAAAGTAGCCACGACATTGGAGTTGGTGGTAGAGAGAGATCTGTCTTGAGTGGTACTGCAGAGCGGCAGCAGGTATGTCAACTAGTAATACTTTGTGTCTAGAGCAATATAGCACTACACCTTATGTGTGTTGATAAAATATGAGATGCAATAAATAGATACATGATCTTTGTTTAGAATCATGAAGTAAAGACAAATGTATACTTTTTGTGTTTTCATGGCCACAAGAGTGCTATAACTTCCTTAAAAGGAACAGTCTGTAAAAATATAGCGTAATAGTAAATACTGTAGTGTTCTTACTAGGGCTGTCAAATTAACGCGTTAATTTCGATTAAGTAATAAAAAAAAAAATTAACGCAGATTAATCGCACTTCTACATTGCCCTTTGACCCTGTGCAAAAGAGGTGAGACGATAGCGGAGCGGTACTTGTAGCTTGCGGAAACGACCCGCACGGGATTAAACGGTAAATAAAGAAGCATAGAGAGGGCTCTATGGATGTGTTATGGGCTGCTCCGGTAAAATAAGCATGACGGTAGGAATACGTCTTATGTTATACTCCGCAGTGTCTGTGCATTATTGGTTTAGTGGGTCCCTAATTAACAGTGTAGTTTCAAAACAGTAGGCTATCTCTCAATCTTCCTCCGTCTCACTTCTGTTTGCTAGCTGCGATCGTCTCCCGCTAACGGACACCCTCACACTCTTCCTAGCAGATATTCCTGTCTTTTTTCCTCCTGTGTGTGTGTGTGTGTGTGTGTGTGTGTGTGTGTGTGTGTGTGTGTGTGTGTGTGTGTGTGTGTGTGTGTGTGTGTGTGTATATACAGTTGTTTATAAACAGGCATAAAAGTGTCATATAAGTATGCGATTAATTAATCACATAGCCTGTAATTAATTAGATTAATTTTTTTTAATCGCTTGACAGCCCTAGTTCTTACACAAAAAGACAACCAATTGTGCAGATGCTGAAAGACAGCCTCCACACAAAAAGGTGTTACAGTTTCCCTTGGAGTTTCTTTCCTTTTTGTTTAACTCCTATAAAAAAAGATTTGTCTTCACATTCCTATACTTCTCTTCTCTGTTCCTTATATATGTTGGAGATATTAATATCTACACTCAACAAAAATATAAACGCAACACTTTTGTTTTTGCTCCCATTTTTCATGAGATGTACTTAAAGATCTAAAATTCATTCCAGATACACAATATTACCATTTCTCTCAAACATTGTTCACAAATCTGTCTAAATGTGTGATAGTGAGCACTTCTGCTTTGCTGAGATAATCCATCCCACCTCACAGGTGTGCCACATCAAGATGCTGATCTGACATCATGATTAGTGCACAGGTGTGCCTTAGACTGTCCACAATAAAAGGCCACCCTGAAATGTGCAGTTTTGTCTCACAGCAAAATGCCACAGATGCCACAAGCATTGAGGGAGCGTGCAATTGGCATGCTGACAGCAGGAATGTCAACCAGATCTGTTGCTCGTGCATTGAATGTTCATTTCTCCACCATAAGCCGTCTCCAAAGGCGTTTCAGAGAATATTGCAGTACATCCAACCGGCCTCACAACCGCAGACCATGTGTAACCACATCCAGCAGGTTCACCTCCAAGATTGTCTGAGACCAGCCACTGAGACAGCTGCTGAAACAATTGGTTTGAATAACCAAACAATTTCTGCACAAACTGTCAGAAACTGTCTCAGGTAAGCTCAACTGCATGCTCGTCGTCCTCATCGGGGTCTTGACCTGACTCCAGCTCGTCGCTGTAACAGACTTGAGTGGGCAAATGCTCACATTTGATGGCGTCTGGCACGTTGGAGAGGTGTTCTCTTCACGGATGAATCTCGGTTTACATTGTTCAGGGCAGATGACAGACAGCGTGTGTGGCGTTGTGTGGGTGAGCGCTTTGCTGATGTCAATGTTGTGGATCGAGTGTCCCATGGTGGTGGTGGGGTTATGGTATGGGCAGGCATCTGTTATGGACGAAGAACACGGGTGCATTTTATTGATGGCATTTTGAATGCACAGAGATACCGTGATGAGATCCTGAGGCCCATTGTTGTGCCATACATCCATGAACATCACCTCACGTTTCAGCAAGATAATGCACGGCCCCATGTTGCAAGGATCTGTACACAATTCTTGGAAGCTGAAAATGTCCCAGTTCTTGCATGGCCAGCATACTCACCGGACATGTCACCCATTGAGCATGTTTGGGATGTGCTTGACCGGCGTATACGACAGCGTGCACCACTTCCCACTAATATCCAGCAACTTCGCACAGCCATTGAAGAGGAGTGGACCAACATTCCACAGGCCACAATTGACAATCTGATAAACTCTATGCGAAGAAGATGCAGTGTTACCTCCGTGCCGTTTTGTTGCTCTTTTTGGATCACTCATAGCCTTTACAGGAGCTTATATCCAGTCAGGAGCTTGTAGCCTAGGTATTTTCGGGAACTGTTAGATCTGATGTTGTTCTTTATTGCCATATAAAATCCGTTTTCATCGCGTATTTTAGTTAGGGATTTATGCTAATCGCCTGTAAGCATGTGGTCAGTAGCATATATGCAGGGAAAAAGCCTATGTACTTTTTAAAAAAGCATGAATAGTTTCTATTATGTATAATTTATATTTATTTTAGAATGTTCTCATCACTTTTTGACTCCCAAGACTAAGAAGAAGTGTTTTAAGCAATAACAAGCTTAATCAATGTGTCTTTTTGTGACATATCAATAAATAATTGTGAGATACTTTTTGCTTTTTTACTGTCTAATTGATAATTTCCTACATTCAAACGACATCACTGCAGCACACATATTCTGATAGTCCAGGTTGTGACCCAAATAAATGATAGCTTGACAGCTATGCATTATAGGGGTGATGAATGCAATCTTAATAAGAGAATAAATCCAGGCGAACCAAAACATCTCAAAAATGGCTTAGGGCTCAGAGTTTAAAAAGCTGGTACAAGCTCTTAAGGGATGCACTGTGCACAATGTGTATATAGTTAAATAATATATATTACATTTGCAGATGAGTCTAAAAAGCTGGGTGATTAGAAAATGAAAGGCAGACGGGGACAATGGAGGAGCTGAGGTTAGTAAAGCAAATTAGGGAAGCAAACTTTCAAGCTAATGAGAAATTTCTTTTGGATTTGAATGCATAATGCAAGGTGATATTATTTGAATATTACAAATGCATGTGTGTGTATATAGGGTAATTTGAAGGAAACAAATAAGATTTCTAGCATGTCGTACTTGTTGTTTAAAGGCCTTTTTAAGTGCTCAAGTTTATTACAGAAAATACAGGTAGACCAAGTAAGGGAGGAAAGAGAAGTGAGAGAGAAGCAAGGAGAACAAAAGAGAGAGGGTGCAGTGGTCCTGAACAAGGAGAGGGACAAGGAGAATTAAATGCTCCCAGGCTGGATGTAACCTTTGTGGATGAGCAAAAACTTCACAGTTCTCCGTCTGTTGTCTTCTTTGTCCTCATCCTCTCTCTTGTTCTCTTCCCCTGACTCTCACTGTCTCACAAAGGAGCTCAGCTCACCTGAGGTCTATTTGTAGTGCTAAGGCTCACACTGATTGTTATTCAATTAGCTTTATTTTTCATGTGTGTGAGTCTGTGTTCTTTTCAAATTTTAGTTGTGGTTTGTAATTTAAAAAGTTGTGTTTTGTCCATTTTAGCAGGATATTTCATTTTTGAACAATGTGTCTTGTGTAAAAAACAGTGTGTAGTGTTTTGAAAGAAGTGTGTTGGAGAATTTCAAACACAGTGCAAAGCACTTATTGTGTTTGTAGGGTTGGTGCTTTTCTTTAGGGCATGGTCACCAAAGTTAGAGGTTGTGATGCTTTGGGCATAGCAACCACTTTTAGTGTTTAAGTATTAGGCAAAAATCTGTAAATAAATTGTGCAAATTATTTTTGCGTTGTGGCATTTTTTGTTTAAATTTTAATTTCTATACAAAAATGTCAACATCTGTAAGACACAAAAGGCAAAGTTACAACACCAATAATCCTATCTACAGTAATACACAGGACTGTTTGAATAGGATTTAAGTGCATATTCTCCTCTCAAAGTGCACCAGATTCGTGCATTCCAATGTAAAGGGTACAAAAAAAATCGGCCGGGGGGGGCATGCCCTCGGACCCCCCTAGAGGGTTCGGGGACCACAGCACCGCTGCTGAAAAAAATCCTGTGGGAAACACTGAGATGTGTTGCACTGCATGAGGCAAATGGTGGTCACACCAGATACTGACTGGTTCTGAGTCCCCAGACCCCCAATAAAGCAAAGAAATGCACATTGCAGAGTGGCCTTTTATTGAGGACAGTCTAAGGCACACCTGTGCACTAATCATGATGTCAGATCAGTATCTTGATGTGGCACACCTGTGAGGTGGGATGGATTATCTCAGCAAAGCAGAAGTGCTCACTATCTCACACATTTAGACAGTGAACAACGTTTGAGAGAAATGGTAATATTGTGTATCTGGAATTAATTTTAGATCTTTAAGTCCATCTCATGAAAAATGGGAGCAAAAACAAAAGTGTTGCGTTTATATTTTTGTTGAGTGTATATTTGCATATTCATCGATTCTACATTTTTCAGTTAAGGTGGAACAATACATTTACCTTTTTGAGACTTTTACACAATTTATTATTGAAATTCTGGAACAATGTGTAAAAATGTGTTGTATTTGTGTCAAATCTCTGGAGGACAAAGATTAAGGCTGTACCAATCTCTTCATAGTTGATTGTTTGTATTTTTTCCACCTATAGAATCGGCCCTCTGTTATTATCTGTGCCCCTGCGAGCAGCCGCCATTGTAACCTTTCACACTGCCACATGAATGGTTGCTCACCCAGCCCACCTATTGATCAGAGGAAGACCAATGGTGAGCCTTTTAATGTTTTCAAAGTGCCAACATATTCCTAAAAGTAAATAAAAAATGTGACAATATAAGGCTATAGGTTCTGTTAGTTTATTACATCTGTTGTGTTTGTGTGAAAAAAGTGTAATGTAATGCTTCTCAATGTTTTTGTACAATACATGATATTTATACTTTTTTGTATACTTTTCTCGAATCAGTTACAGACGGGACACTTAAATTAGGTTTTTGATTTGATTTATTAGGATCCCCATTAGCAACACCCCGGAGTGAGAGCTAGGTTGGGTGAATTGACTAAAATGTTAATCAGTTACTGGTCGAGGTCTCAACATGCCCAAATTGGATGTATTCTCTCAGCTGGAGGTGTTAATACTCCCAAAGATCAAACACCAAGAAATAATTGTATTATGGCACCAACAATATACCTCCAGTGTCACACTTGAATATATGTGACTTTTTACCTTTGTCTGGAAGACGAAGTCTGTTCTTTGACTTATACTTTGATATGAATCAGTTCATTTCTGATATTATATGGCTGTACTCGGATGAAACTAAGGTTGCATTTTTTCCTTTTTCCCTCATTGTTTGAAATTGATAATTCTCCGGTTGAGAACAGTGTAATTTGCACTCTAGCCCCACTAATATGTAACTATATTATATTTTAATGTTTTTATTAATTACATGCGTGGTAATAACCATTTTTTGGTTTTCTTCCTCTGCATTTAATGTTATTTTAGCTAACACAGTGAGCGATCCTGTGATTGAGGAGCACTTCCGCCGCAGCCTTGGAAAAAACTACAAAGAAGCAGAGGATGTTTCCAACTCGGTGTCCATCACTGGTTCAGTGGACGACCACTTTGCCAAGGCGCTGGGAGACGCCTGGCTCCAAATCAAGGCAAAAGGTGGGGGTCGTCAAACCCCAGAGGAAGATCCATGAATGAAAGGGCAGTAAACATTACAATGGCTTCCTTATTGTTTGCATTTGAGAGTGGATATTGTCCACTGTCATTCTTGCCAAGCATCAAACTTCCCTTAGCCAAGAACAATGTTAAGAAATATGGTGCTCACACAGGCTGTTCCCTTGTGGACCTCATGGTTAACCATGTATTACAACACTCGGCTCAGAGTTATACTCTAAACTAAAATTCAAATAAAAGTCTGTATTTAAAAATAAAAAAAGTAAATATTGCATAGTTGGGTTAACAATGTTAGTTTTGAAAACTGTACAATCATAGATTTTTTTATTTTGCATTGGTAATGGGATTCACAAAGTGGTTGGCATGGGCTCATGTCCTGCTTATCTGCCTTTTAACTTGCCTGGATAGCCAAATAAATGATCTGCCTTTCCCATCAATATATAAGCCATAGATTTGGTCTTTATTTTCATCCTAAAATCACACTGCTTTTGATCTTAAAAACTTGAAAAGGACTGCCAGGTCTCTTCTGCGATATAATGTTTCTGAATGTTAAGGTAGCAGTTTACCTATTACAGTTGAAACAAAAAAGTGTCTTGTGTTTTGAATATTGTGACAATTGTCTTGAGTTTTGATAAATGTGACAATTATGCAATTAAGGCTCTGGTCCCCTCCCCATCTATCTGAAGACACTACACTAGTCTTCTTTCTGATCCTGAACTGGACTTGTCCACTGTTAACTACATACTTTTAGTGTCCTGTCTATATGCTCACTGTGGCTGATTACTTAGTAGACTAATATCAATCATAGTAGTTGTGTCTAACTAGAAAGCATGTTTCAAATAGCTGGTTTCTATTACAAACCTTCTTCTATACTATATATTTACTCAGAATTTATTTTTTATCTGTAACATTTTAGAAATACTCACTGCTGGTACAGTTGTACTCAATATATTTTTTGTATCTGGTTTTCATTACTATATATAGGTGTATATCTTAACATCCATCTACAAATCGCAGCCTCTGGCAAGGTTGTCTGAATGCAGTTTAAAAGGCTATATCGCTTTGTTATTCTGTGGAGCTGGATGTTACAGCTTTATACACGACTGAATACAGATAAATCGGACCTTCTGTAGCGAAGTCTATAAGCAATGGCTTTATTTATTCTGAACACGTCAATAGTTTCATATTGAGTTTTGGCAAAACACAGTGAAAACAGAATTTGGGTCTTTCCAATGAGAACAACAGAGGATGCCTCCAGTACATCATTTACAAAGCAGTGGATTTTGCACATGCAATATGGATGTTCCTAATTCACTAGTAGGCATCAACATTCCGATGACTGTCATCAGTCAATTCAGTGTGTTTAGCAAGTACAGCTTAGTTTTTTTTAAGCAAGGTAATGCCATGGTATGAGCTGCAAAATGATTAATTTTGATGTGGAGGAAAGGTATTCAGGAGTTACAAATGTTTTTTCTTTTCTTTTTGCAGATTTGTTAAAATTAATTTTTCACCCTTTTGAAATTCCCTACTTAAAATAGCGTGACGGATTTTGTCAACACTGAAGTATTGTAAATTCAGATTTGTTTGTCAATTAACTGTCTGTGAAAACATACATTTGTATTAATATTCGTCAGTTTTCAAATTGTTACATACAATATTCTGTCTTTATATTTTATTTTACTCTTATAAGACTATCATTGTGCCGCGCGGAATGATCATAGGTAATTTGTTTCTATTTGGAGTAGTGTACCCATATGTAGCATGGATGCTCATTATCTTCTAACCATGCTTTTTTTTTTTTTATTCTATTCTTTCTAAAAGCTTATTATTTTCACACAATTGTCAGATGGATGAATAAGTGCAGGAACACAACAGACTCTCTTGTTGCAGCGTCAGAAAGAGTTCTGTACTAAAAGTTTAAAGAGTTTTAGCTTTCTGTGTGTGCCATAGTGGAATTTAGGGATTCTCATGGAATCTGCTTGTTTGACACAAGTAGGTTTTTCAGTTTGTGGTTTAAGTCCATCATTTTATTTCTGTATTTAGACTACCTGTATTTTAAAGATTGTTTGCAGTAAGGACCGGCTCCAGGTTTCATCCACATAGAAAAAAAAAACACTTGTTCAGTTTTTTCCTTATTTCTCTGGAAGAAAATGCCACTCTTTTGTACTTAATTTCTTCCAAATAAAAAAAAAATAAACTTTTGCATATTGCTTGTCATCCATTTCTTTATTTTATTAATTTTTACCCACATCTCAAGCCTTTTTCCAGTTTGAAAATGAAGGCTTGTGACCTGCATTTTAAGTGAAGATTATATAGAAAGTCATGGTTGGTTAAGTAGTGGAGTAGCATAGCTCAACATATTTTGTTTCAGTGTTCATTCCGATATAGGCTAATTTGTTTGATTGCTGGTGATAAAATGTTAGGGGTTAGGGTTACCTCTTCAAGAACCTTTGGGCAAAACAGGTCATTTCTGAATTGTGAGGGGTAGGCTGTTTAAATAATTAGTACTGCTGTATTGGTAACTCTACATAGATGTCTTTGTTGCAGCTTTGATGTTGCAGACACTTGAGTCAAAATTAGGTGGTTACACTGAAAAGAGCACTCCTTTTTGAACCAAGTAATCAGGATTAACAGCTCATTCTCTATTTTCCTTGGGCAAGTGCTGCCATGGCTACAAAATGTCATTCATCAACTGATTAGCCATTGAGCTATTTTCCTTTTTTTTATATACCTTAGATGTTTCTATTTCTGTAGACTCCAGATCTTTGTTTATTCCTGATAATGCCCAATGTTTGTTTCTCCCTGGATAAGCCTTATGATGTCTGTCTTGTCACCAGTTTTCTCTGCAACTATTTTAACCTTTTTTTTTTGGTTACACAAACACAGTTGCATTTTGCTGTAGTTATTTATTTTTTCCAAAATCCTGTTGAAACCTTAGTCTCAAAGCTTTTATTATGTAATGTCTTTGTCTTTCTATTTCTTCTAAATACACGATAGATTTTGTTTGGCTGACATGGGGTCATGGTAATAAAGACTGGATGATGCTGGACATATCTATTGCTTTTGTGAGAAAATGGTAGATTTAGATTCATGAATCATTGATGAGGATTGTTTGATTCAGATTTAAGCATTTAATCCTCCACAATATCTAATAATAATAATAATAATAATAATGGAAATAGGATAATAAGAAAATTGTATGATAATTATCGCCCATGTTGTGGTTAGATCATAAATTAGCTGACTTCTCTTTCACTGCCAACAGATGGCGGTGTTAAACCACTCTACGGACACCCCCACTAAATTCTCTATTCCCTGGAGATCGAACAAACATATGCACCATCATTCTGCAAAGATTGATATGGTTGCAGCATTTCTCCAATGTGTCTGTTAGTAATGTGAAAATGTACTTTGCATGTCAAAAGGGTCTACAGGTAAACACTTTCATGCTGATAGCCGAATGCATTGTAAATATTACCCGATAGGGCTCCAGATCACAGACCGTTGCTTTGTAGGATCTTTTTTGAAATTTCATTGTAGATGTATTGGATTGGATATGTATTGGAAACATTGTGCCAGATTAGCATATCCATTGTTAAATTTGGAGCTATAAATAGAATCCTTAAAGAAGCTGAATGGAAGTGGAAATTATTATACCTCCACTTCAGTTAGGCTAATTTGAATTTGCTGAGCACCGTTCATGAAGCAAACCTTTAAACTAAAAAGAGGATCCTTTTTGGACCTCTTTTTGGTTGTTGGTGCTCTCACCCCTTGGGCTCAAATCATCTCAAAAGCCCCTCCAACAGACCACTGCCTCCATGAGATTAGACCCAGCCATTCACCAACCACAATGCCCCCTGCTTTTTGCTGCACCATGCCTTCCAAGGAACCCTGCTCTTGTGGGATTATGGCGAGGGATCCACATTTTCCTGCTTGTGCAAAAGAAAAGAAATAAAAGGAAAAATTTGCAGATCATCAAACTCTCACACACTCACAGATATCGGGCTTCATTGGTGGCTGACATGAGATCAGTGTCTAAATCTAGAGGGCACATCATGGTAACACCAAAATCGCCGTGGTCTCCAGGAACATGACATCTGTGCCTGTCATGGAGGACTGCTCTTTCAGTCGCTGCCTCGTGTTATTGCTTTAACAGGATGGACTTGATGGACTCTGCTACTTTTTTGAACCCTGTCTTCTCCATTTTGCACTCTGTTATATTTAAGGAGTAGACCAATGAAAATACTTGTACTCTGGAAACTCTGGGGTTGAATTTATCCACTTGGATAATTGCCTTATTTGACTACAGACTCAATTGGAAAAACAGTGTTGCTCAGCGTTGGCTCACATATTGCCTACATGTTAGCCTGTATAGATAGCTGATAGAGATCTCATTCCTTCGTTTGCATGATTGGAAATGGGTTGTGCCTGAATAGAATGCAAGGCTGCATCCCTATCTACAGCATTCCCCGAGTGAACAACGTCTGGGGAATTTGCATGATTGTCTGTAGATTATTTGAACATTATCTATTCCCCCTCTTTTTTCTTTTTCTGTTGCTCTCTACTGCAAGGATGCACACACATCCTTGGGCAAAGGAATCTAAAATAGATCATACAAGCACAACTGGAGTAGATGCACAGGCACAGGAAGCAGCTCACGGGCAGACTTGAGTCATGCTGGCAAGATCATGCACCCTGAGCTGACAGCACAACACACCCGATTACCAAGCACGTCATCTCTAAAATGCAGCCACAGCCTCACAATAGGTCGCAAACAGGACGGGAAGTATTGGAATCCAACACTGATTTACCCATAAATGACTCTTGAATGTGGTATGGATTGCTTTCTGCATGCTTTAAAACTGACCTGATGAGCATCTCTCTGGCTCCCTGCAATTGTAGCTCATTCTTTGTGTCATGTGGACTGCTGGCAATGGCATAACCTTTGTAGAGGGACGGGAAGACAACATGGTCACTCCGGATAACAGTCTTGCAATGAACAGAAACAGAGTCTGTCAGGCCACCTCAACGTCAGTTTTCAGCTGCACACACTCTACCGATCGCTCTTTGCCCTTTCCTCACTTCCTCCTTCCGTCAGTTACGACAGCTCCTCCTCGATAAGGCCCGCTTGTGTGGCGTGCATGTTACATTGATTTGGCAGGATCCTATTAATACATTTCTCCTTTGCATTCCCCTCCTTGTTGCATGCTGTCTCAGCTCCATCTTTGACCTCTTTTGCCGCACACATTTGGCCTGCCGTATGGTGCTCGACACTAGCCAGTGATTTCTAACTGTTACAGTTGGCTTTGATTACATTCTTTTATATATTATTGATTGATTTGTAAATGATTGATTAAGAGGGCCATCTGCTACACAATAGCATGACTGTGCTACCATTTTGTTGTTCCTTCAAGATTATGAATTGTTTCCAATTAGGACATACAAATGATGGGGCCAATAATTTCTTAGCAAGCTTATTAGAGACCATATGTTTTCCTACGAGATCAGGATCCCATGTAATTATCCAAATTTCCTCTCTTAACAGGCGGAAAAAGGATGTGTGTTGAGACAGTGGGTTTTGGGCACTGAGCAGCAGATACATGTTCAAACTATTACTAAGGGGCATTCTCATGTCTCATTATGAGGCTTGTTAGGGCCTACATTACAGCTGCTTGGCTGAGCAGCCTTAATAAGGAAAGTGACCCAACACCAATATGAGCAGCAGTATTTCTCCTCTCATATCAATGTACTACTTACTGCCTTCCATGGCCCTATCTCTATCCTCTAGCGTCTGGCCCACCTCCCCCTCCCACTGCCCCCTTTGCCACAGCATCTCCCTACCACCACCACCACCATCACCTCCCCTACCCCTTGTGTTTGGCAGTCACACAGTCGGCCATGTGTGTGCTGAAGACGTTACATAATGCCCTCCTTTCACTGCACTCCAGATCAAAGAGAACAATCCAGCACTGAAAAATTGCTCCTTGCTGATTTTTCTTCTCTTCCACCAGCACATTGTTTTATCAGACTTCCGTACCCGGAGAGACTGTACAGTAGTAAACTGGATTATTATGTGTTTCAGCATTCCCCTTCATGTTGCAAATCAAACAGAGCAAATGGGAAATGATCAGAGGATCCCTGGAGAAAAGAAATGGCCAACCTGGTGAGAGCAGATAGGCAAGACGCGACAAAGATGCTCCAGGCACAGAGATCTCACACCTCATTCATTTACTTTGGTACATGCAAATGCGGTGTTGTCAACTTTAACCCTGCCAGAAGAAAGAAAAAACGTTGCTGGCAGAGACCGATTTTATTCAATGGAGAAAATAAACCTACAAAAATATTTAATTAATTGTGGCATTAACATTTTATCCTCGGGGGGCATGCCTATTTCACATTATGGGAAAAAAAACTTAAAAAACAGATGCAATTATGATATTGTTATTGTGGAAGGGTTTCCACTCAACATTTTGAATAATTAATTGTTTACGTCTGTGTGAACAAGGAATAATGATTGTCACTGTTACAAGTAACCTATTGCAACAAAATGTTCCACCTAGCATGCTCCCACAGAGGCAGGTAGCCTGATCAAATTAAATTAATAGAAAAAGACATCCGCCCCACCCCCATCCCCCCCAAATGTGTCTCCATCAAGTGTAAGAAATGGTGACACTGATAAAGAGAGCGAGGAAAAAAAGGGCATCAAACGCTGTCAGAGAGGCCAGGCCTGTCCACAGCCTTGTGAGTATTGAAATAATGAGTTTGTGCTGTGGGGAACATTTACCTCCAATGCCAAATGTAGGCAGCAAATTTCAGGACCAAGGGGCGCAAATGACGTAAGAATGGATAAAAAAGAAAAGCTGAACCTTTAGTGTGCAATTTTGAGAGAATACATCCTTTAGAGAAGGACAAACTTTAGCTGTGGTACAGTGGTGTGCAATAATCAAATAAATTATATTTGGTGTAAGTAGGTTATATGTACAAAATGCATCATTGTCTAGTATTCCCACAGCGAACCTCGGCTAGAGTATTTGATTCCTTCCTCAGAGCTGGGATCAGCAGCAGTCCTTATCTCTTTAAACCCCCCCAATGATGGAGAGAGTAGGTCAGTGGTCTGAGGGAGTGGTGTGTTGCAGCATTTGGGTTATCTCTGGCCCTCAGCCCAGGAGGAATTTGCAGGTGAACCAGGAAAAAAAGTGTCTTAAGGGCACAGCACATGCTTTGCAGTTCTGCATAGTAGACCGTGAGCTGTGGAGCTGCAGCATCAAAAGAATTGTGGTGGAATGGGAGAGGGCAAGGCTTCAGAGTGGGTTTGGCGCTCAAACTGTTATCACACCTGACAGTGTCTGGTTTGGGATCCAGTGGTGCACGCGGCATACGTAAGCAGCTGGTCATCTGTAAGGCAGAGTGATAGGGTGCGACGTGTCACACGCCACATTAGGCCCCGCCAGAGGATGTGTTTGACAGACCACAGCAACTTCACCCCAGCACAGCGCTTTGCCTCCACTCATATTATGAAATACATACATGATATAAGCACTGAATAAGGAAATATGATTGAGTTAAATCTAGAACGATTTATAATGAAATATCAGAACATGCTTTTCATTCATGTGTCTTATTGAAGCTGTTTGTTTGCTCTGGCCTGACTTCATTGACCCCAGCTGCTCTCTGGACGGCTTACCTGTCACTAATAAACTCAGGAGAGGGAGGGGTCAGAGCTGAGGGGCCGAGGAGGAGGAAAGACAGAGTAGACAGGCCGCTGTGGCCCTGCCTGGTCCGGCTCACTCATCAGTGAGCAAAGTTCCCAAACCTCTCTGACAGATCAGAATGGAAGGCATGCACCACATCACAGTTATGACTCACTGCAGTCCCAGTCCAAGTGGGGCCCGGAGGCCCTCGGAGCTCTTAATCATCTTGTGTGTGTGTGTATCTGTGTGTGTGAGAGAGTTGTTTAAGAAAGCAAGCGAGACATACAGAGAATGAATGAGCATGTTTGCATATGACAGTGCTTCTATAAGTTTCTCCTGTGTATTTTTTCCCCCTTGTGTCGGAAAGGGTAAACCATATCTTAACAGGCCTCCGAAATGTCTCCCAGAGCTTAGCACTGTATGTTTCTCGTGTGTTTGCCTCTGTTCATTCTAAATCATATTTGCGGGAGGGGGGGTTATTTATGCATGTTGGTCGGCTTAAATATCTGTGTCTTATTATTGTCATAGTCATAATGTGCGGTCAAAGGCATAACCACATGAGTGAAAATGTCACGCAACAGTACGGATAATGCATGCAAAGCACGTGTAGAGGTCACTTGGTCACATTTGCATATAACAATGTGCCAAAAATAATCAAATCAACATGTTTGCACACACAAACACAACTACAAAGGAAGGATGATTCTCCTTACCATGCATATAAATCATTTGTGTTGTGTCAGAACAACCAAGCCATTCATACAATCCATTACCAAGTATATGTACTAGGCTCCAATTTACAATCTGTTTATTTGAAATACAATGTGTTTCTTAATCGCATGTTCCTCACCTTTCAACTTGCTTTCAGTTCCCAGCTGTAATAAACTGAGGAGACTTAGCCAACGTCCTGAGGAGTGCAGTGTTTAGTGTATCCTGGCGTAATCTGACAGAATTTATTTAGAGTGTGTGTCTTTACTAAAGCTGTGCCTGGAGCAGCTGCCTAGTCCTGTCTTGACACTAAACAGGAGTACATGTACACATTTGAATACACAAAATTCATCCACACATACACTTAAAGTGACGCAAAGATGCATCTATTCTGGCAATTACAACATTTTACACACACGCACACACACAGAGGTGCTTGAAGGTTATGCTACAAAGCGGCTGTGGGTTAAGTTCCAGTAAGATTAGCTGCAAAGAAATGAAATTCAGTGGAACACCGAGTGCGTTCCGTCCGTTGGCGTTTTCTTTGTAAGAGTAGGGAAACAAATAACTCCATTTGATGTCGGCAGAGTTTTTCATTTGTCAGCTATTATCAAAGTCCCACAGCTCTAAGAAGAGCACAGGGCCTGGAAGCCTTTGGGCAGAGAATCCAGGAGGAAGCCATTAGAGGAGCTTCACTGGAGAGCTAGCCCTTACTCCCACTAGCTTCACATCGGGCCACAAGATCATCCAGAGCACCCACTGTGCGTGACATCCATGGCAGAGCAACATGTCTTGCTCACCATGTGTAATTTCTCCCCTTGGCTCACGTTTGGCATGAGCTATTCGATCCTGTAAAATTAACCAGCTCTGAAAATAGTCTATTAACCCATTGATGACTATGGCAATCTAGGATGCATGTCCTTAATGCCTGAGGGTTTTCTGAAAAAATAGTACGAATTGTCAAGTCTACCAAAACCTTAATATCTAAGCCTGTGTAGCACATAGAAACATGAAATAAAATACATTTAAAAGTTAAGGTTCACAGGTTTTATTTAAGCATGCTCCCTTAGCGCTTACAAACCAACAAATATTTCTAAAAATCGTCAAAATTAGATTAATTAGAAAATTATTAAATATTGTTAATAAATAGATGCAATGTGTTGTGTGATTTTCGTCAGTAGTCTATAGTAGACCTTGATTCTGCACACCAAACGCCACTAACTGTTCCGTCGTCGACATAGCCGGCGTATTTTTATTATTATTTTGTTTTATTTTTTTATTTTTTATTTTTTTGATTGACGTGATTTTCGGCAAACCACACAACTTTTGGGTGGTCACGTGGTCTTAAAAAAATCAACAGAACCCACCTCTTGTGTATTTGAACCAATGACAGTGCATTCTATGCTGGGAATGCCATGAAAATTAGATAAAGTAATAATGCTGCGCGATGCAGCATCATGCAGGAGAGCCAATGTGGCATCGCGCAGCAGCCGTCATCAATGGGTTAATGTTGAAATATATATGTTCAAGTGTTTTTTTATTTTTTTAAATATTTTAAACACAACACTATATAAACACACACACATGCAAACATACATTTGAGATATATACTAAGCCTATATTACAAATATATAGAATAGGGGGAAGTAAACTTCCTTTCCGAGATTTTTCCTGCTGCCTGATTCCTTTTTTTCCAGCGTTTCATTTCGCCTGTTCCTCGGCCTGATTTGCATTCAGCATTTGACCCAGGCAGTAATCTACAATGACTCCCCCATAAGCCTCTGGCACATTGGGGAGATGTTATAAGCTGTGACAAAAGACAAGAAGCGCTACAGCAAACTGAAAGTAGCAGGGGACAGTCTCCTGATTAGCGAAACATTTTCCTCTTCACTGTGACTTTAAATTCACTTCACACAACCCATTACAGAGATTAATTTTTAATTACAGTTGCAATAGTACTTGACTGAAAAAAACTATTGCATTTTTAGATTATTCAGAGACACTGTACCATATAGAGGGGAGATTCAAACAGTAAAATATTTACATTAGACACCAGAAGGGTACACAGGTTTCTACATGAGATTGTAGGTTTATGAGCTGCCAAAAGAGTTGTGGTGGATTGAGGACAATTCAATGTAAATTGATTTAATTTAAACCCATAGATATATTCTTACACTAAGCATGATACGATGTGTGTGAACTCATTGGCATAATATATAGAATCTTAACAGAAATAGTATGTTCTCTGTGCCCCTGGGCTTTGCTGCTTGAAATAACCGCAATATTTGCTGTGTCACAGGAACACAGTATCAAACAGCAAAATCAATGGAGATCCACAATTTCACATGTTCCAGAGTGTACACGTTCATCTCACATCTCACCCAGCTTGCACGTGCGTTTGATGCAAGCAGTAGTGCAGCTTGTGTGCATTATACACCTCAGTTCCTTAATAGGGATTTGGTAAAAGAGTTCATCACAGCAAGGTTCATATTCAGATTGGAAAATGGAGCCCAATTAGCATATATGCAGAGAGGCTTTGCATGCTTGACATCCTCTCAGCCCCTCTGCTGGAAATAGCCATGCACACAACATCCTCTGATTACATTGATATGTAGATTCATGCATCTGCAAAGATTAGTTATTCATTAATGTATTTGCTTTTAATTCTCGGTCGAGTGTACCTCAGACAGAGGTCTGGGGCAACCAAATAATGTTACAAATGATCACACAAAATCCACATAAAAATTAAGCAGGTTCGCTGACCCACAACAACCTAAACCCAATAGGGCGTTTCGATTATAAAAAACAAATAAAAATCCTTAGGCACTGGGGTTCAAAACAGAGACAGTATAAACATAATTATCATCCCTTTCATCTTCACAGCAGAATTAGCTTTTCTTGCTCTAAATGGGCTGTGAGGATTAATCATTGAAGCCTGTGTGAGTTTTATAAGCTGTAGCGTTCTGTCATCCTTTCATGAAAGCATCATGGATCACCAGTTTGCTTCTTCAGTGTCCTCTCTTGCGGCCACACTGCAAGCATTTTTCAACTTTAAAAATAGGCTCACGACAGAGAGTGCCAAGAAATGCTAAACACCAAACAATGTCCCCGTGCTCAGATCTGGCCACAAAATGGAGCTGATAAGCCCAGAGACTCTGCATGAAATAAAATTAAAATAGCGTCACATTAATTAATGCTATAATGTCAATCAGCTTGTACACTGGTGATGCATGCACACAGTTAATGTACAGCATCAGTTTATGGTCAAGTTTATTTACAAGCTTCTTCATCACAGTTACAGGAGTCGTTGGGTTTCATATCATCCACATCATTTAATGATAAATCAAAATTAAACTCCCTGGACTTTGGGAGGGGTTCCATTTATTTTGTGATTGAGGTGAATAAGAGAAAATTGTCTGATCAACAAGGGGTGAAAAAAAGAAGCCGTATAACTGATTAGCTAAAAATACAAGCACTAAGAGCGGGTGTAACACTGAAATCTGTGACCCCTCAGATTCAGGGTCAGCCACAGAAAAAAGGCTGATGTAGGTAGGAGGACAAAGGCTTTCTGCCATCTTAGCTATCACAATTTGTGACTATGTACCCATTTCCTCCAACAGCATTCATCATATTGTTAGTATCTAAATAAAACCATGTTTGATGACGAAACATGTCACTATGAGTAGCAATATAGCGGATTCCTAATCAGGTCATATAAATTGATAGGTCAGGGAGGTAAAAAAGAAAAGAAAACAAAAGTGAATATTAAAATTATTTGTACATCTTCTCTGGCAGAAAATCAAAAAACATATTTTGGATTTTTCTGTTTTCTTTTCTTATAAAATTATTGGTTATTAAACACAAATGTAACCAATCTCTGCTGAAAAAACTGCTGGTCCTAGACTAACCATGGACTAATTGTGTTCTGCCAGATACCGTAGCTCCCAACTAATCAAGAGCTTCCTCCCCCTGTCCACCCCTGCCGGAAATGATGATCTATGGCTATTGTGGACGCAAGACATCAGTTTGGGTTGCCTTGGTGGTTTTCATAGGTAATGATGCTAAATGACACAACAGGGAATAAAGGAGGGCAAATAGGTCATCCATCATGGGCTGGTTTATATGAGCTGCCAGTATGGTCATTTCTCAAACCCCAGTCCGCTAAGAACACATAGCTTTCTGTTCCTAACACTCTCTCCCCCTTTTCGCTCGCCTTCTCTCTCTCTCTCTCTCTCTCTCTCTCTCTCTCTCTCTCTCTCTCTCTCTCTCTCTCTCACACACACACACACACACACACACACACACACACACACACACACACACACACACACACACACACACACACACACACACACACACACACACACACACACACACACACACACACACACACACACACACACACACACAGTTTGCCACGAGCTACTTGAGGGGACATCTCATTCTTTTATCCATGGCGAGTCATTGTTGTGGTGTCAGCTGGTGCCATCTCTTTTATCACACTGAAAGCTAATGGAAACAGCAACTGCAGGAGGTTGGGGGAGAAGATACAGGCACAAACACACACAGCCATAAGAGGTTGGGGAGATGAGGCGGGTGGGCACGCCAGGCCCTGGGGCAGGAGCTGTTCTGTAGTGATGGCCTCTCTATCAGCTTGTGTTTCTGACACTAAATAAACCACAAGGATGGCCCTCAGACACTTTTCTCTCATTCACTTTCAATGTTTTGTTTTTCTACCGTAATATGTAGTTCCTTTTTTTATCCCCCATAGTATCGTTAAGCTGGATGTCATCTTCACCCAAAAATACTGAAGAGAGATTTTGCTCCATTTTTACACATTCCAACTGGCCTCAATTTAACTAAACAACAAATGAAGCCAGCAATGCAACACTTCTTTATCCCGGTTTGTACGTATATTGGCCTCACAGTGTACTATATCTATTGACTAGGAATACTCTATGGACAACAACAGGGTTTATCTACAAAGAGGGAACAATAGCCAATTACTACAGGCGGCTTTAGCGCAGCGTATACATCTTTTGATATGATAGTGGGGTTGACCTAATTTCCTGGTTACAGTTCTGGAAAGCGCGGGTTCACTACTCGAAAACACATATGCTGTAAGGGACATATGCCAGGCATGTATTGTATTTATATTTTCTATAATTCTTTATTTTTTCAGTCTTTTTCTGTTTGTATAACATAACAATCGTGCTTTATCATGTGACACCATTTAGATACATATCATGTTTATATTATGTTTTACATTAGGCAGTGAGACAGTTAAAAATATACAAAACAATATTTTTTACTAGACATAGTTTCTATTTTTTAATATAATAGTCAGTATCTTCATTGTCATCATCATTTTTCGTATATTTCTGTAAGATATGTGCTTTAGCTTCTGTGATCAAAATATTATTGCAGAAAACAGCAACTCCATTTTTTTCAACATTTAGACAAGAACTTCCAATGTAATACAGACATTCACAGTTACATGTTTTACACAGTACAGTTTTACAACAAAGTTCCAGAGAAAACTGTGGTAGAGTAACTTTATACAAAATTCACAGGACATGAACTGTGGCCATTTCACATTTTCGCTCAGTTGTTTTGCTTTTCAAAGTTAACATGTTCTGCTCGACCAGATACCTTTCACAGTAGCTGCCATAGAAGCAAACTAACATTGTCCTCACACGCAATGGTGAAAGTCTGGGGAAAATAAAGCTTTGTGCTTTTCACTAGTAAAGCAAAGACAACATAAACAAAAAGAGAAACAGACCACTTGCTTACTGGCCTGCACTTATACATCTACATATGTATTGCTGAATACATACTGATCAAACTATGATTGATCATCACACAAAGGAAAAATAATGACTGTACTTAAACACAGAGTTGGTCCAGGTTTTTTTGTGCTAGCATACAAAGTTGTATTTTGTAGTTCAGCCTAGTTATGTAAACAGACTATGGCTTCGCTGAAATTGGTGTATTGGCTTAAGGCCTTCTCTGTTTTTTTTCTGTCTTTTTTTATCTATTTTTTCATTTGTCAGGAGACATTTCAGAATGTTCCTGAGGAAAGCATGCAAAACGTAAACAGGATTGACTGTCAGCATTAAGGGATAGTCGATGTTTGTAAATCACTTTTCTAACCCTGTGCTTCATCTTTTTTTTGTACTTCTTCGTACCCTGTGCTTTGCCAACCGAACACTAAATGGCATAGTTTTTGCTTTTGTCTGCCTGTTGATTTTGGTCCTCCATCACAATACATATAGTATAAAACATCCTAAAAATAATTCTAAAAATGCTTCGATCACATAAAAGTTTTCCCTCTTTTTTTACTGAAAAAAGGAAGGAAAAAATAACAGTCTCTCTCACACACACACAAAATCTTTTGCAACAAATACTGGTTTGCTCCACAGCTCCTAAACATGAACTTCTTATTGGCATTGTGCTTACTTCGAGCTTTGCCTTGTTGGCCTGTAGTTTATCTCACAGAGTGCAACGTTTGGAAAAGAGACGACTGTGTGAGGTTTAGTAAACATCCACAACAAAATTGACGCCATCCCTTGCACTCTTCAACTATGTCAATTTTGTTCACTAGTTCATCTACTATATTCACACAGTATGTACTTGATTCATGAAGATATTCAACAAATCTCTAATCTATATCTCTGTTTTTATCTTTTCTCACAGTATTACACAGTATGGTTACATTTTTTCAATTCAGATTTTACGGTTGTATTTGACAACACTAACAGTCTTTGATATTGTTTTCATAATGAAAAACCAACAATAGGACATCATTGACTTGGTTTGCCAAAAGCAATTTTTTTTTACCATGGTTTGAAATTCTGTTTTTTGATCACGCATTGCCCCTGGAGGTAGGTGAATCAATTCAAATATTGGAAGTCCTTTTGTAATGTTCTCTTTTGCCTACATGCTCCATGAGGGTTTCTTTGTTTTGTCTACACGTTGGCCTCAGCGTTGGTCAGGTTAGAGGTGGGGCTTGTTAGGTTGGGGGGGTTGACAAGCTCCGTTGGGCTAACTGGGTTGGCGGGTGGGATGGTTGGGCTAACAGTTGTGGTGGTGGGGATGACTGGAGTTGCTGTGGTGGTGGTGGCTGAGATGGTGATGGTGGTGATGGGACTAGTTGCAGGGTTTACCGGGCTAGTGGCAGCGGCGGCGGCGACTGGATTAGATGGCGGAGGAGCGGGCGCCACGGGACTGGTTGAAATGACAGGAGCCGGACTTATGGGGCTAGAAGGGTTTGCGGGAGCTGGGATGGCAGGGCTAGCGGGATTGGCAGGGCTGGACAAGTTAGCTGCGTTGGTCTCTGCCTGCTGCTCGGGTCCGTTCTCCTGAGGTCGTCTGGTCACTGCGGGGGGCTGAAGCATTATCCGAAGTCGCTGGGAGAGAGAAGCAGAGAAATATGAATAACATAAGAAAGAGGATATGATAGGTTAGTATAGCATAGGTTCTTAAAGGTACAGTGTGTACTATTGGAGTCTAGTGGTGGGATTCTAGATTGCAACGCTCCCTTGATAACCCCTACCTTTCAGAAAGATTTACTGAAGCCTTCAATGATAAGAAGCTAGTTAGGCCTACTAAAGATGGCATCATTCACCACTGCCTCATGTCTTTCCAAAATATCAAGTGATGAGGTGAAGATATATTTATTTCTATATTCTTTAGCACCTTTTTTCTTTGCTTCCAACAGGTGCATTACCTGGGGACACCAACAATGTATAAAAACGTGCAATGCTGTTAAGTTCGCATGTTCTGTTCTACTGTAGAAACATGGCGTTGCAACATAGCGGCTCAAAGTCACGTTTGCCTTGTGTCCTGCATTGCCATAGTTAAAAAACGTTGATTCTTAGGTAATAGAAAAAGAAAAAGAAATTCAAGGGATGATACAAAAATAAAAACATATTTGTGAATATTATATTCCATTTCTACCAAGTCTGCTCTGAAAATTGCCAATACATTTTACATACACACTGTACCTTTTTAATGTGGCAACAAAAGCCTGCAAAATTATCATCATGTCCGTCTAACAAACCCTATAGACAATTAACTTCTTACTTACCTCTTTGTAAGTGCCCTTAAGTCCAAGATACATATAGACCATGTATCCTGGTATGAGAATCATGGAGGAGAGAGCCATTAGCCAGCCTACTCCCTGACCCCAGGCTGGGAACACGTAGTCTCCCATCTTGAGAGGAACCATTTGTATGGCGCTGAACAAGAACACCCCCTGTGGGAGACAGGAGACGCTTTATCCATCCTGACACCACTGTCTACAGGCACCGCTGTCTGAGCCTGACATGGCCGCAGGCAGGTAATATTGACTTTATTTATTGTTTTCAATTTTCACGTCATGACTTTAGATGTACTGTTGCAATAGATCAGGGTACTCACACCGACAATGAGAGGGGTGAACACCACCCAGCACAGCTTCCACCATATACAAGGCTTGTAGCCAATCATCTCCTCGATGTTGTTGTAGAACTTGTTCACACCTGCGAGGCAAATTAATCTATGATCAAAATATTCATATCCAATTCATAGCAATTTGCCGCTGGTCTTCCATGCATGGTGATGAGGATGGTGAGGTGGAACACGAGTGTTCACGACCTTGAGGCAGAACAGCGGGTTTTTTTTCTTTCTTCTAACCTTCATATTTTACTCGACTTTTTTCGTATATGATATTTCACTACCAGGATTTTCTTTATTTTTTTTTTAATTCTTAAGACAATATTACCATTTGTAAGGATAACTTTGCTCTCTTTTGTATAAATATTGCATGAAGCAGTGATGATACACACCGTAGAACCAGGATATGGAGATGCATTCAAAGAAGACCAAGAACAGCAGACACATTCCACTGGCAGAGTAGTAGTCAAACAGTTTGAACACATAGAGTCCACCCTGAATACAGAAAATGTGTTATTAAAAAGATACAGCTTAATATAGTACGGTCTTGCATTTGATGCCATTAAGGGAACAAGTCAAAATTTAAATAGTCTCTTCTCTACTCCATAGATGCATGGACTTTACATATTATCTTTTATGTTCATCTTTCAATAGTACTCTTTTTGAAGTTTTTGATTTAATCTCATGCCCATTAATAGTCAGTGGTAACATAAGTGAGCTGCCCCTCCTGTACCTGTGTGATGTTTGAAAGTCCGATCACATAGGACACCAGACAGACAACTGCGATGAAGAGCTCTCGTCTCCCTCTAAGATATGTGGGAAACTCATCCACCAGAGCAGTGATGAAGCCTTCAACAGTGCAGAACTGAAGGACAGATTCATAAAAACAGTCTTAGTGTGAACATTTCAACTATTATGTTATTTGACAATAAAACATTTTTTGCATGCAGAGGTCTGAATAATTTACATAATTTGCACAATTTCCTTTTCCCGAAATAATTTTTATTTTCGTGGTGAGGCTGACTGATGATGACAAATGAAAATGAATTTCAGTGTGCACCAAAGCAAGGGACAAACGCACTAACGCATTCTTCTGGGTTATAATTTCTGCACGGTATTTTTTCCTTTTGAAGTGCTGGTGGTCCGAGCCAGTGTATAGCTGCATGTAAACATTTTTATTCCGAGTCTCTGTGGCCTTAGTCAAACCTGAATATCATACACAAAAAAACGAGACCCAGCGAGTGAAACCTGCAGGCGTATGGAGGTGATAAAGTTGCATTAAAAAGACTTGACAGCCTATGTCAAAGCTCAGCTATATCTGTCCACAAGAAGCAAATTGCATGCTTATCATGCAGGGAGCAGGGGTGAGCTGCATGATATGTACTTGCATTTTAAATATTTAGGTCAGCCCAAGAGCAGATCATCTCCAAGCCCCTTACCTGGCTGTCTATCCCCAGCATGAGAAGCATGGAGAAGAACAGAATGGCCCAGAGAGGAGATACAGGCAACTCAGTCACAGCCTGTGGGTAGGCCAGAAAAGCTAAGCCAGGACCTGGATACAAAAAATTAATAGGAAAATCATATTACATCAGTTTTATTTTGATGGTGCAAACTTTTAGTTTTCCTGTAGGGACAGAACCATTACAGAATAAGGCATTCGTATATTAGGTCCATTGTTACCTGAAGCTGCTACGTCGGCAATTTCTTTATTCGTCACATGTGCCATGAAGCCAACAATGGAGAAGATTACCAAACCAGCAAACATGCTGGTACATGAGTTTATGCAGCACACAATGATGGAGTCTCTGTGGAGAGGAAATAAAAAGGGCCTGTTGTCAAATATTTAAGCTAATTTGTTATTTTTTCTCAAAACACAGACTGAGATCTGAGAGAGAAGCTGTGAGAATGTTTATCTGCTTTTTAACTCCTCATAACGCATTCAGATGTTTGTCATACAGATCATAACAGTCAGAAAAATTTAATTTTAATTCAATAAAGGTTATATATTTTAACATATTTTTCATGTGTCATTTACATATGTATAAACATAGATCTATTAGGAACATGGACACAAAATGAAACCTGCAATCATAGTTGTTTTTTTCCTTCAGCATGCACACCAACAAAAAGAAACAGCCTTCTCCATTCGATTGCTATTATTTTCATGTCAGCAACTCACATTAATTTAAATAAAAGCAATTTAATTACTTAAACGGCAACAATTTGCTCAGTAATGCTCTGTTGTATTCAGCAGTCTGTCTCTGTATCAAAGCTAATCTATATTCATTAATCAAGACCAGTCTTACCTGTAAACATTGTTTTTGAAAGGGTTGTAGCTGCCCAGGGCTATAAGTGACCCCAATCCCAATCCGTAGGAGAAAAAGATCTGGGTAGCTGCATCCAGCCACACCTGACAAAGGAACACAAGCATTAAGCAGGTTGAGGCCAAGCTCTGCTCACTTAAGCATGCAGCACGCAGGTACGATTCACATGAAAATATGTCATTACCTCAGATTCTTTGAGTTTCTCAAAGTTAGGGGTGATATAGAACATAATTCCAGCACCAGCTCCAGGAAGAGTCACCCCACGGATGAAGAGAATAAACAGCATGAAGTAGGGATATGTAGCAGAGAAGTAAACAACCTATAAAATGTAAGACAGTGATCAGCAGGATAGCAGCAGCATGGCATCCTAAGTAAATGTATGATGCATACAGAATTTGTAAATTGGTAAATTCACCCCATTTTTCATTTCATGTGGCCTGTAAAGATTTTCTAGATATATTTTTTTCTGTCTCTTCCGGATAAAAAAACAACAAAACATTAACGTAAACCAAATATTCAGCATAGAAACGACAGCGGCTTAACTCTATGCGAATGTGTGACACTGCAGGCAATTTGTGAGCCAAATGTGCAGGGGGATGGGGTCTTTTGTGAGCAAAACAAATTTTATTTGCCATGGTCACGTGACACACAAGACTTTTCGAAATGTGGCACCACAAGGGAGGGGGAACTGCTCGGAGAGAATGGAGAGGACAAAACCAGATTGTAGCGTATGGCCGTTTGTTGCTCCTCCTATCATGAATCCACACACAGTATAGAAACTCTGCCAGGAGAATTGGAATTAGAGGAGCAACCATGAGGCAGAGGAGGATAAGTGAGCACAAGTTGTTTGATGTCTCTTCTATTATTTTATAAATCAATCTGGACAATGCTGACAGCAATCTAAATGATTGATGAGGTGATATTAGACTGATTAATATTGCATAGATGTCACATACTACTCCTTTTAAGGATGTGCATGACATTAGAGGCCTTTGGAAACCCAAATCTGGCAAAGGTCTTACCTTCCCTGTCCAGGCAACCCCTTTCCAGATACAGAAGTACACGAGCACCCAGGCGATGGCCAGTGTTATTGCCAGGGGCGCTCGAATTTCGCCTGGTTTTTCCAAACCATCAGTCATTTGATGCATGTTGCGCCTATAAGTCCGGGGCGAAGAACAAAACTATTATACACACAGGGAAATAAGCATGCAGCAGAGGAGGCTGACCGTTATGTATCTCGTGGATGCATGCAAGATGTGTTAAGGCTGTGCTGTTGTGTGAAAGCAAAGAAAGCGGTCAATATCTTACTCCCAAAACTCCAGTACTGCACTGGTGAGATTGGTGGTATCAGCAATGGAGTGGTTTGTATAACATTTATCTGTGTTCCATGGATTGTTACATGTGCTCCATGGAAGTTCCTAAAAAAAAAATGACAGTGTTTTTTTTGTTTTTTTTCCCCTCTTTGGCACATTTTGGGTTTTAAGATTGAAGATGACTGGTATCAAAGGCTCCAATTCCTCATGAACTGATAGATCAACAACCTTGACCCTATCATGGTTTCGGCTTTTTATGAATCACATGATACTTACTGTGGTGAAGGAGCTGTACAGGTAGTAAATGGCCCAAGAAATGATTACAATGTAGTAAATGTTAAGCCAGAAGGACAGGACAGCTGCTGCAAGGCCCACACCTATCATACAGAAATGAATTAGGTATGTTTGTTATGTGGCCTCCATAAATCCTGATAATCAAAATGATTTCTATGAAAGCACCAAACACCATAAATAGGTTTTAGATAGGCCTGGTAAGACACAATTTTAAGTAGTATTGAGTTGAGGTGAGGTATACCTTTAAACATAGGAGCCAGTTTCCACACACCAAGCCCTCCAATTGAGGTGTATTGACCAAGGGAGGTTTCCAGTAGAAACAAGGGCATCCCAGCAAATACGAGAGTCAAAAAATAGGGAATCAAGAAGGCTCCTGGATGGACAAAAGAACATCCAGTTATGCATTAGAGAAAAAAAAACCTAATAATATGCTAAAACTGCATTGAAGCCTGTCTTAATAAACACAGCACAGGGTAAATTAATTCCGTTTGCAAATGTGGGTGACATTTATTCTTTTCATGTAATCGCCATGCTCGACTATGTGCATCATGGAGCTGCGTGCAGTTTTGCTTTTTAAATTAGCAGTGAAAACAGTGTTTACCTCCGCCGTTCTTTCCACAGAGATAGGGAAATCTCCATACGTTCCCCAGTCCAATTGCATAACCCACACACGACAGGAGAAAATCAAATCTCCCTCCCCATGTTTCTCTTTCAGGCAATGCTTTTTTCTCTGGCTTGACGTCCAGTGACTTGGGTTTGTCACTATTGGCGGCCACCTCGTTCAGTTCTGTGACTTGGCCATCCGTTTTGGTGCCGTTCGTCGCCATGTCTCTGGATTTGGCAGAGGTCCTGGCAGTCGGACGGTAGGCTTCAGCACCAGTCCACGCAGACAGCAGCTTCGCGTTTTTTTTTGTTAAGACCTAACCTTTAGGACCAACTGTCTGGTGATGAAGCCTGTGCACTCACGGCTCGCCAGTCGCCGTTAACCTGGAATCGTGAATATAGAGCATTTGGTGGGTTGTTTGCATGAGGCGCTGGAAAATGTGTTTACATGTGAAGCAAATCTGGACACATTTTGCTCAACATTAATTTATTCATCGGCAGGTGCAATAAGACAATATATCAATATCAGTATCAATTCAAACATATTATGATGAAACTATGTATTTCAAAACGCAGACTCAAAGCACCTCGTGAACATTTGGCTCCCTGACAAAATTTGCATTCATATCAGACTCAACAAACACCTAAAACCATCGATGGCAAAGTCATGCTGGACTTGCCCCCATAACTAAAACACGGACGACGGATTGCGCGTAATTAACAGCAGTCAAAACCAGATCAACACACACGACATACTTAACAAAGTCTGCAATACATAAGCCATTTGTTTTAATTAAATTGATATTAAGGACATCACCAAAAAATATAACTTTAAGACAAATTGCGGGATCCAAAACATGCACTTCAAGCGCAAGACGCGCCGTAGCAAAAACACATCGCCTATGAGAATTAAGCATAACGAGGTGAATTCCACCAATTACCACCTGCAGATTTTCCCAACAGTTCTCCACACACAGAATAACAAGCAGCAGGGACACAGAGAGGTCTCAAACAAACTGGAACACCAAACGCATAGAGGAGACAAAGGGATGTCCAATGCGTAAAAGCTTTACGCATCCGGCTGCACACACAGCCAGCCCAGTCTATCCAATTAATTGAGACACAAACGCGATGTTAAACGCACGAGCAGGCGTCTTCACATTTGCGCCATCCAATAGACTAGCAAACAGAAATCAAATCTGCATGTAATTGGCTATAACATGTATAGGCGCAGAGATCATCGCGCAGTCATTACATTGACGCCAGCAACAAATTGACAGTCTCATTCACAATTTAATCACCCTCACTATCGCTGCAAAGACAACAGCAAACAAAGAGAAGAATAATGAATCATGCATCAACCAGGTGAAGGTTCAAACACTCACACACGCACAGACGGACACACGCAAGAATTCAGCAGCCAGTTTACTCACAATGAATCCGCCGAGGACACGCTGCTTGCCACAAATCTCGAAACAAGGTATCCGTGAATTCCTCCTGTGGGCGAAGTTGTAAACTCCCAGTATCTCTTGGAACATAAACAGATTTTTACTTCCATTAAAAGATGTAAAGGGACCATGCAGCTTTAGGTGGTGTCCAAGCAGGAGCTGTCCAGCGGGGAGCAGTGCCGAAGACCAGGAGGAGAGAGAGGTGGAGGAGGAGGAAGAGGAGGAAGAGGAGGAGGCTGAATCAACACGGGCAGCAGCCGCTTCGCCTTGTGCGACTGTCTAACATCAACAACCAGATCCTCAACAACTCCCATCTACACAGTCTCAATGTCATCTCAAAGTCGACACCCCCATCCTCATATATAGGGTGCACTCACTTACAGTATGGTTTTTTATATACATATACATATCCATTTTAATATATAAAAATAATTATGTTTTATTTGTCACGACCTCCTTTAGATAGGCAATGACGTTTTATTATCTATAATCTTTCATCAAACTAATTAAAATTAAGACAACCCCATTTCATAAGGTCAGTTGTCCTTTAATTCAGTATTTTTTTTTTTTTTGGATTCAACTGCTAAAAATTGCAATTACCTCCCAGCAACATCAAGTGTAGCCCCCACTCTACCCTCCACAACCAAACGAATAAATAAAAGATAAATAAAGAACAGCCCCCCTCCCCTGCAGTAGGTTAACGAAATGTATGGTGCAAAATTGAAACATATGGAGGGTAATATAGGCAGCACCATCGGGTCCAAACGCGTACATCTGGAAGGTGAGGGCAGCCAGCGGCTGCCTGCAAATCTGGCAAATAGTGATAAAGGGAGCCCGTCAATAAAGGGAGGGAACATTGGCTGGTTGTCTAACTCTGCCTTGTAATCGTCCGAAGCCTGACGTCTTCTTCCACAAATGAGGGGGTGATATGAGAAGAATAAACTCGTTGACCAGAAGCTCATAGTATTTTCCTTTTTGTTCGTTCAAAAACGAAAGATTGAAAAGAAAACAATGTTTAAGGATTGGAAGCAACTGAAATAAATCCTGCGGGGCTTCCAAAGAAAATGTTCACATGGGGAGCAAATCAGCGACAAGTGGATCCAATCGTCTTTTTCTAAGAAATCACCCGGAAAGTGAAAGACAAGAAGAAAATAATTTTTATCGAGGAGTATTTCGGTAAGTGATTTATTACCTGTATGAATAGGGACACTTGTTTGATTTACTTGAATATTTAGCAAAAGTTTTTCTTCAGCTCAGCTGTTTTTCTTGCGCGAGCTCAGTAATGTCACATTTGCTTCTACTCCTCTGTGTTTTTTCTAACTTCACTCCAACTGAATGCTCCACTTTAGTTTCCTGCTTCACACCAGAACATGCAGAAGCGAAAAAAAAAAAAAATATCATATAGTTTGTGTGCACACTACTGTAACTGGGGTGCAAACTTCTGGAAATGCCCTGACAGGGAGATGAGGAGCATTTAGTCCCCAGTGTGAACGTTCCCATCACAGGCTGAGAGGGCACCAGATGGCAAACCAATGAGGGGTGAACTAACCCACTAAATGATACCACATGAAATGCAGCATTTAAAATCCCATCTGGGTTGCCGTCCCCGCGGACATGGAGTGTGAAACATGACACATATTTATACACCTGCTGATTGAGCACACAGGCATGTCCAATAGGCTGGTGACATGTAGCCCAGCCAGCTGACCTCCTAACCCTGCAGCTGTGCTTTGATTCAGCTCACTGCCCTTTTCACCAGCAAGCCCCTCACTCTCTTAAATTTCAGTGGGATGCTTCTAGTCGGGCTCCTTGTGAATACTGTGCGTGCTCCATTAGGCCCGGGATTACTTGTCCTTTCTTGTAATGGCTTTTAGAGTATCTAACTGAGATTGAGGCTTGCGTTGCCCCTCTTTACTGACCCACTGGCTGTAAAATCATCTTAATGTTAGGAGGTTATTCGCTGCCAAGGTAATGTATACTTAACATAGTTGGTCATATTTTTAAGTCTTCATGGACACAACAATGAATAGTGTATTTGAAATATGACTATGTACACTTCAGCAACCTGCACCAAACCAAATGCCTCCTCAAATAATGTATTATTATCGAAGTATGTTGAGAAATGTAATCTTAAAATAATATAGACATAGAGATGGAATTTAATGTCTATTCCTTGAATTTGTGGGATAAAATGCTTCAAAATAATAACACAAAATATTAAATCAAACGTACATCATTTACAAGATCCAATAGTTTAGGTTTTTGAAATGCATTTTTTAAGTTCATATAGAATCTCCCATACACGTGAACATATCACTAAATTGAATGTGAACTTTTGCTCTTGGGTTGAAATATCCTCCTGGGGATGATGACTCTACCTGGAAATGAGCGTTTCAACCGCTTGGTAATCTGTGTGCTATTCTCTGAGCCATTCTCAGTTTCCACAATGCATTTTCATGGACTCAACACCCGCCTGCAATTTGGGGCCACAAAATGAACTGATTAGCATGATGATTAGTCATTAGTATGCAAATCATAAGCAATAACCATATTTTATTCATATTGTCGCAGACTTGTTTTTCTCCTTCTGCTAGAATTGTGTACACGTCCCCCTTTTTTATTTTTATTGTAAACATGCGAGTCAAACCGGTGACTGCTGACAATCTACAGTGAGAATAACGACTGTAATGTTCAGTGCAATCTTCACATAATGACACGATTTGAAAGGCTGATGGGCACAGATAAGGTTAGTGCATTTGGAGCATAAGAAAGGAATAAACAGATAGATGGAGAGAACAAAATTAATTCTAATCATAAAAAACACAATACTGATATGAGATACATAAAGCAGAAGGAAATATTGCTTCACCACCCTTTTTAGTTTAGTTTAGTTTAGTTTATTTATTTAGCACACATTAACAATTAATGGTGCAAGGAGGGAACGAAGCCCAATGGGCTTGTACAGAGTTCCACCCCTATCAATAATCACAATGAAATCATATTCAGGCTAACAAATAAACTCTCGAAATTAAGGAGACAAAGTACATAAATACTCCAAATAATCAAAAATAGATGGAAAAAAATGTGATAAATACATGTCAAAGATAATGAAAAAATTAGAAAGAAAAAGAAAAAAACAAAGGAGAAGACAGGAGGTTATTAGAAGATTCACAAAAAGATAAGGTGTTTTTTAAGCTGCTTTTTAAAGAGTGAGTGGGATGATATGGATCTTAAAAGGGGAGGTAAGACATTCCATAATGCCGGGCCTCTATAATATATACTAAATTGATGATGTGATGTGCGGGAAAAGGGTAAAGATAAGTTGTTATTGGTGCTCTGTCTAGTGCGATGTGAATGTACGTTAAATGAATAAGTAAACAAAGTCTGAAAGCTTTCCGGGAGATCTTGGTTTCTGTAAATAAACTTGTGAATGAATAAACATGTGAGATAGATATTCAATTTGTGAATTGGAAATATATAAAAATGAATAAAAAGTGGTGCTGACGGAGCATATCTATTTGAATGTGAGATGAATCTTAAGAATCGCTTCTGAATAATACATAATTTTTTGAGATGGTAGGGATATGAAGCTGCCCAGACCAGATTACAGTAGTTCAGGAAAGGAAACAAAAAACTATAATATAAAGTTAAATGGGCAGAAGGATGAATTAAAGGACAAACTTTCCTTAAACGGCTAACTCTTGTTGCTGAAACAGTAAAGAGAAATTTGCAAAATGCAATTAAAAAAACCGACCAAAAACTCAACGATTATAACAAAATCCTTGATTGACAGTGAGACAGTCTTCAACAGGGGATTTAAAATAAACATGTCTCATTACGTTATCCCACAAAGAGTTATAGGTAACACTTTATAATAACTATCCGTTGTAACTCGTTAATAGATCATTAGTAAACTCTTAATTAATGATTATTAATGATTTGTTAAGTGTTTGTTAGCAGTTTGTTAAGGATTTATAACAATGGTAGATAGTTAATAGCTTAATAAGTGAATCAGTTCATCTGGGACGAGGCTGAAATAGGCTATAGACTATACACAGTGCATGGGCAACTGAGGGCAGCCCCTTTTTCAAATATTTTTAAAGAAACTCAATACACACTGTGCATGCCATGGACTTGAACGTGACGTGATCAGTTAATCACGGATTACCTCCCAGATGAACTGATTCAATTATTAAGCTATTAACTATCTACCATTGTTATAAATCCTTAACAAACTGCTAACAAACACTTAACAAATCATTAATAATCATTAATTAAGAGTTTACTAATGATCTATTAACGAGTTACAACGGATAGTTATTATAAAGTGTTACCGAGTTATACTATGAGAAACCTGGATGTGCAGCCTCTTTGCTTTCATCAGCCTCCAACCATGTTTGCTGCTGTAAATTTGTCTTGACTTGAGCGCTGAGAGAGTACAATACCACTGTTGTGTAGGCTACCACTGGTGCCTTGATGATAGAGGGATTGGCATATATAAACAGTATATACATTTATGTAATGTAAAATGTATGATGACATTGACCTCACACCCTTCACATTCTACACACAGACACCTGGGATATTCACTACATACAGTGTATAGGATCTATTGTCCTTGGTCACTACACTGTGTTCTCTGTAGTGTTTTCCATCCTGAGATGCTGAAATCACTTCAAGGCTATGGGGCTCCTATTTGTCTGTGCTTCTTTAGTATAGCATTTGTTTAGCATGACCTAAATTGCTGTGAAGTGGGCGCCTCAGCAGCTCTGTCTCGCCTCTCTTTTTCTCCCTCCCCATGTCTTTCTCTTTATCTCTGGATGCCTCCTTTTCTCTCCCACTGTCTCTCTCACATAACACACTCAGGCGCAATTTACAAACAGGCAAAATAAGCTGAGAGGACAGTTTTAAAAGAAAAAACAACAAACAGCGTTTGCCAGATATGATTTGCATGCATAGTGAAGTATTGCGGGATGTGGGATACACTGAGGTGGGCTGGCAAAGGCTGTCTCAGAAGTAGTGAGTGAATCATCGACCACATTTGTGGAGCATGCTCTGTTTTTCTCCTGTATATTTTTTCTTTTCTGATTTTACCTTCCTGGAGGGATCAACTATGCAAAGAAGTTAAAACCCACTGCTGCCGAAGACTTGCTTTTTTCTCTGTTGGCATTTGTCACTCATTCAAAAGAATACCATTTCTAAAAATCCATGTTACTCAGCCTGCCTGCAGGTTTTAAAATGTTTGTCATCGACACGTCTGCATTGAGCAAGCAGGACGGGGACAGGTACCTGTGTGGATCTCTTGACAGCCCTGTTTGACAGCCAGCACACTGTGTGGATTTAGTAAACATATGACCTCCATGATAAACAGTATGGGGGCACTAAATCGCTTCACATTTTGTACATGTGTTGCTAGGCAACAACATAATCGGTCTCCGTCTCTCCCTCCTTATATGGCGCTCTACTGGGATTGCTGTGCTGCTATGATTGAAAATGGTTAATTAACTTCTACAAAAAGTCCATTAATGGTGCAGATTACGCTTCTGGGGGTGAGAATAGCACCACAGAAATATACAGCCACATACCAATGCATGTCAAAGATTAAAAAGGGCCTTTGAAATGAATTATCTTGCAACCATGCATCTGGGTGTGTTCTAGCAACAACAGCTTAAATGACTGTAATAAACACTATTATCAATATAAAGAGGTTATGTGTCAGATTGGACGTACTGGCTCCATTGCAGACAAACTAATTAACAGAGATAATCTGTTGTGATTCATTCTTTAAATGAGCAAAACATTGAATGCAATTACAAAGACTTGTGCAATAAATGCGAACCTTTAAGAAGAAATTAGTTGAAACACAGCATTGTCACATCCACCATTAGTATGTGTGCACACACAAACAAATTTAGCACTTTTTGTGCACTGAATATAGATATAAAAGTGAAATATGATGCTGCCCTTTTAATAATGTTGGAGTAGATATGGTAGAGCATACAATGTATAGAATCATATTTATATTGAAAACATGCACCAATGGTTTCATCACTTACAGGTAAGTTAACATACGTAAAATGTATTGTAGTTTTTCTCCAAATAACTAACATAAAAGCATATATCTGAAGCCTTACTTTCAGTGTCGAGCTTAATTAGATTAATACACAAAGGTATTTTCATACTTTTTTCCATATGTATAATAAGGATATACTGCATACTTTCACCTGATACTTTCCCTCCACACACCACGTAGAATAAAAACAAATAAAACATACATATGCCGATGATGTATTATGTGTGGTTTAGCAAAAGGCTAGTGTTCAGTTGTGTAGAAATGAGGATGACAATTTTGTAGTGTTTGATAAATTGTGCATTGGCTCATTCATATGTTACAAAACCTCTGAATTCCTTCAAAGGAAGTCTTATTTCCTTTAGGGTTAACCTCAGCATTGGCATTTAACTTCAGAACTGGTACTGCAACTCTTTGAACATTTCCTTATCTAAAATGCTGTAATCCTTTTGATAAATCGTATTAAAATCACCACGGAAGTGCTTTGAGTGATGACTCAAGATACGTGTGTATTTAGAGCTTGTCCTTAGATGTGGAGGGTTACTGTGTTTGGTGTTTCTAAAGGATTAGCAGATACCATTTACATTTGAAAAATTATCAGTATAAAGAAGTATGCTTCTTCTTTCCATTCAATTGTTCTATACATCTTCCTGCTTGGGTGAACATTGATATTTGAGATAAACTGATAAAGTTTTGGATCCCAGGCTCAGTTAGTGTGAATAAAAGGCTTTAGCAAAGTGATTGAGTGAAGCTCAGGGCATCAAAGGTTCCACACTTAATGATAACTAGAATTATTCAGTTAAAAAGTTAAATAGTCTCACTTATTGTTGTTATGCATGCCCTTCCAGCTCCCATCATGCATTGCCTGTTAAGACGGCCCATAGTCCTCATCACAACCAGGGCTACAGAGTAAAAAAAATTAAAAATTAAAGCAATGTGAGTACAGATGAATAGCTAACCCACAATTATCAGATGGCTGTTGATTTCTGCGCAATTTGTTTAGTTATCATTTTAGTAAGTCGTTTTATGTGAAGTGGAAAATGTTCCTTTGACTGAGATGTACAGAAATGACTTGATGAAATGAGTTGCCGTATTGATATGGATTATGTTCTTAAATTAGTGCCTGTGTATTGGCAAAACAAAAACATGTTTAGAAAAGTTGTTAACACTTTTATGGCATGTGTTTAAGACTACATGGCTTGGTGAGGAATCAAAATCAACTTGGTAATTCTTAAGGTTTTTCATGCTAGATTTGGGAGCAGTGTTTGCAGCAGGGTCCTCGTCAAATATTGTACACCTGAGAAGCCAGCACAGAGAAGGAAGCAGCCGTTTCAGTGCAATTGAAACGAGTCTGTGTCAGGGGAAAGTGTGGAGAGTGAAGGGAGGCGAAGGGTCCATCATCAGCATCACCAAATAGGAGGGAGCCGCGACATGGAGCTCTTTAAATGCAAGCTTTGATGGAAACCTGCAATCCTTCCTCTCCACACTGCCCCTGCTAATCCCCTCCATTCAACCACATCACTATGGAAACTGACTGGATGTCTCACCCTTGCTGCCTATAACTTGCACCATCCAGCCATGTCCGTCACTGACATAGAGGTTGTGCAGTTGAATGCTGCATGATCATTGTTCCGCTACATGCCACTCGTCTCCATGCTGTGACAATATGAGCTATTATTGGCTGCCATATAGATGTATCTAGATATGCATTTTTAAAATCAGGACGACGGCTCTAGAGGAGACTGTAGTTTAAGCTCAACGATGGCCAAGAAGAGTCTAAGCACTTCAGCCTTTAAAAGAAAGACTTGGTTGTATGGTGTGGTGTTTGACGTGGATGGAGTGGATTTTCATATTCCTGAGCCTGCTACCTATTTAATTTCTTTGCCTTTCCTCTGGCAAAAATTGCAGGAGAATATTTGTCATGGTTTTAAAAGGTTTATCAGCTTCAAAGCTGAGGGAGCTGGTCGTCCAACCCATCAGTGAGACCACGCAATCCTTCCAGCACTGACAAGAATGAGTTAGAGCATATGGACAAAATTCCCCAGCTAAGCTCCCAATTCAGAGCTTTTACAGTGAGCTTGGAGAAGCGAATTTGCATTTGCCGTTGACGTCAGCTTTTAATCCATCCAAACCTCTTCCTCAACCCCCTCAATGTCTGGGAGAAGAGCTTCAGTAATTGCTTATTACAGGGAAACAAGATGGTCATAATCACTTGCACCATCAGCCTGCATGGTCTGCCCTAACACTGTTGACCTGAGATAAGCTGGAGAATAGAACCCACAGGTAAACACAATCTTAGCATTATAGGCAAGTGAAAATAAAGCCTGTGCTTTAGCTACATGCTTCTTGAGACGGTTCATTCCATCTGAAATAAATCAGAAAAGCAACAAAATTGCGCCCACATTTATTTTGCTTGTTGCTGTCATCTTACATCTTTTCATAAAAATGCCAAAAGCATGCCCGAGACGTGAATCACCTGCCTGGGTGGGTTTTTGGCCCACAGCTGACACACATTGCATGTTGAGCAGTGCCATCATGTGTTTAATTACACATTCCACTGCACTAACATGGATGCTGTTATTCTAGACGCCTACCCACTGCAGTTGTATTGATGTATTTATTAATTTAATCGATGGATCAAACTACTTGTAAAATGTTACTCGAGCCCAGAGTGTAGGGATTCAATAGATACTGTAAAACAGAAAATTCTTGTATCAAAATGCCACTATGCCACGTATTTGGGATATGTCTAAATAACTGACTGATTGATTGTACCAAATTTCGGAGAAAACAATAAGCTCCGTTGTATATCAAAAATGTAACTGTCATTGGCATTTCTTTCTTTTTTTGACTCGTCCACATCATCTGACTCTACAGCCATTGTCTCATTATAATAAAATAACGAAAAAATAAGCGTATGAGAAGGGTTGGACGAGAACTGTTTTGTTCTTCTATTAACTCTATTATCACAAAAAAATATTATTCACTTCCTCAGAATGATTTGTCGTTAGTGCAACACATACTGAACTATGAAATACATAAAAGATGCCCTTGATAAATTATTCACAAGTCATTTGTTCTAACAAATCCACATCTAGCGCTGCAACTATCAACACTTATTGTAACATTTATGAGGGTGTCAACAATGTTGTTTAAACATGACATGTCTCAGTGGAAAATATAACATCTGAACTTACAAGTTTGGCAAACCACACATTTTTTCAAAAACAAAGATTTTGGGGAAAATTCATCTCTTTGCAGCTACAAGAAAAAATATTGGCAAGGACAAGCTTTCCCCTTACATATACACACAATAATGCACATTTATTTTATTCATCTTTGAAGAACATTAGGAAGGATTTGCCTTGTCATTGAACAAGATATATTGTCTCATTATTTAATAAAAGGATTATTGGTCGAAGATTATGTAGTATTTATGAACATTGTAACTGTCCTCACCAGCTGTATTTGTGTCCTATGCCATGAGGCAAGGTTGTTAGCTAAAGAGCTGTTTACATTGAAACTCTACAGGAAGATATAACCACGCAGAATCAAAGTTTCAGGACTTCTTAAAATAATCAAAACATTGAATGAAAAATACTAACCATGAGTACAGACCTTTGGTGCTTTTCGTAAGTGCTTCTGTAGATTGGCAAGACTAAGACTCTACAGTCATGGCAGTGGCTCTGTGTTATATTTAATCACAGTGATACTTTTAGGTAAAGACTAATGTCAGCATGCTAGCATGCTCACTATGGTTGTGCCAACATGCTGCTAATTAGCAGGTATATTTACTATGCTGATAATCCTTTTTTCTAACGGTGCAAACATTTGCATTAGCATTGAAAGCAGGTATTCAATTGTATATTAAAGTAGTGGGCAAGAGATATGCCCTGATAGATGAAAGATCAAGGGAAAACCAAAGCAATTAGGATTTATCCTCTGGGGATAATGAATTCCTCTATCTGTTCTGTATATAGTTTTTTAGATATGCCAGTTTCTTAGGGGTCAATTAAAGTTTTTGTTTATTTATACAGCCCATTTTTACACGTTTCTTAAGGGGCTTAACAACATGTACACAATAAGGGAACCTCTGTCCTTGGACAAATACAAGGCGTGAATAAGTGTCCTGAAACAGCCATGGACTAAGCACATGTGGCTCAAATGATTTACAGGCACATAAAGCTGAATGTCATTAGCTTGGCAGCAAACATATTCTATGATTGAGTATGATTTGGCCAAATGTTGAAATAGCAAGAAAAAAGGGAGAGGGCCAAGAACACAGCCCTGAGGTACTCCATACGTCACACTACAAGGTTTAGATTTAGTATCACAATGGGAACGCACAGTTAGACTTTAACCATGTGAGAGCCAGACCAAGTTGGTAGGACAATACAGTGAGGATAATTTAAAAACTGTCAGGGGCTGCCTGCCTTGACCCCTTACAGATTTCCTTGGATCTCTATGCCTCAATAACATACCAATAATCCATGGAGAATCCTGTTGAATGATTATACAGACAATGTTCAAATACATATAAAAAAAATCGTCCAAAATATAGGGTACAGAATTTTGAAGCAGATAAAGTAAAATATTAACAATACAAAAAAGAGTTAATAAGCCAATATAGAGAAATAGACTATTTTTAGCTAACTTCCTGTCAGTTACTGCGGTTAGATGTCGCTCGTCCCTACGTCACAACATTAATGCACTGCGGTCTTCAAGCAGCAAGTTATCTTGCATCATCTCAGATCCATAAGTGTGATACAACATGATAAAAACCATCAAAACAGACATTGGGAAGGATTTTTACCTGCTCCGCCATTGTAGGCGCATACACATTCACCCATACGTTGCTCTGGCGTGCACCGGCAGTGAGACCATGGAGTGTATATAGCCTACTATATATGAGTGAGACGAGTGTCAATCTGTAGCTTTCTCTCCTCTGATTGGATATACACTTCGGGATACTCCAATAAGTTTATTTGCCGATTACATGCAAAGCAGCTGACTAAGAGCTCGGCTTTATGAAACGCGCACATTATGTAAGTGATCACTGTATGAATAACGAGCGATTTTACACTTATATTAACATGTAACAGAGGGTTACAGTCTAATTTTAGAGACGGATTCCCAGCCAAACCAACACAGGCAAAAATGACAGAAGAGTTCTTATAAAAATATATCCTTTATTTCTCTATTTTAAAACACAAGCTTGTTTAGTCAATAGCCTTTTAAACAAGGACAGAATTATTTAAAAGCACAGTCTTTTCGATTGTCCAATGTTCTATACCAGGGGGAAATACCAAGTTCAGTCCAGTCTCGAGTTGGCTCCTTGTCTCCCCTTTGCGTCCGCAAGGGGAGTGTGTCCTGGGCCTTACGAGTGGAAGAGCTTTGCTCCAATCCGGAAAAATCAATGTGTGCCTTGCAACGCGGTACATTTAAAAACACATTCACTCTCTGTGGGTTAGCGTGACAACTTTCCTTAACGTGAATGTATACGAGCCCATCAACAAGTGCAGTCGTCACCACCGTTCCGCCGTCGCCTCTGGATCTGGCACCTCACTAAATCAAACAGGAACAGGAATCAACAGCTTCTCGTGTCTAAATATAAAAAGTACACTCACCAATGGAGGAAGAGGTTCCCTTTAGTTGGAGAGTTGCGAGCGTTGACACTGCAGAGTCTGGGAGACGATTTCACCCAGACACAGGAGACCCCACCAGCAGCAACACTGGGAGAGGAGATCCAGTCTGCGACAGCAGGCAGCACGTTCGTCCGACCAGAGAGTTCCTCACCAGCGAGTCCTTCACTAGAGAGTTTTTCCTGGGAGGCCATTCCCCTCCTTCAGGGAGACCTCCTCAGGGAGTCCTCTCTCTCTCTGAGTTCCTATTCTTACTGGGTGCCCCTTTCCCAGGAGCCCATTCCCTGTTTCAGGGAGACCTCCTCAGAGAGAGAGAGAGAGAGAGAGAGAGAGAGAGAGAGAGAGAGAGAGAGAGAGAGAGAGAGAGAGAGAGAGAGAGAGAGAGAGAGAGAGAGAGAGAGAGAGAGAGAGAGAGAGAGAGAGAGAGAGAGAGAGAGAGAGAGAGAGAGAGAGAGAGAGAGAGAGAGTCCTGTCTCCCTGTCTCCCTGTCCCTTCCTGTTCTTTCCCCTCCTGTCTAGTTCCTCCTCCATGTCTTTTAAAGGGAGGATCTGCTCAACTAGCAAATCGGATTGCTGATTGTTAAACGAGGTTCAGGTGTGTCAATTAGTGGCATGACTTTTGTGTAGCAAGCAGTTCATGGGAGAGGTAAACAAAATGATAAAAGTCCACAACATCAAACAATACAAAACCACAGCAATCAAAAGTATTAAATTAAGGGAAAATCACAGCAAACAATAATATTCAAATGCATAAAATAAAGTTAACCATCATCCATACTGCTCATGACTACTCGTTTTCATTGAGTTACATTAAAGGGGACATATTATGAAAAACCAAACATTGCAGGTGTTTGGGCACACTTTTTAGGTTATTGGGGTCCCTACCAGCACACACAAGCTTCAAAAAGACAAATATGTCAGTTTCTTCTGGGATGCTTATTTCGAAAAAGGGGGGATTTGAAGGTCTGTTCCAAAAAACACCAACGGATGACGAAATTGGTCGGTTTTCATTAACATAAATACTCCCACGGGAAAGCTCGCCAGAAACTCGGCAGTTGATAGGCAAATCAAGACGCCCCGTTGGTAACCACACACACCTGGAACTGCACCTGCTAATGCAACAACAGAGCAGAAGCAAGCTGCAGTGTTAGCTCATCCTCAAGCTACCATCACACCCCAGCCTCGAAGCAGACCGGGGCTGAATGGATTTACTTAATTTTTTGTTAGGCTATGCCCAGCAAAGGTTGGCAATCTTGTGTGATCTGCCGTTATACTGGAGTGTGGAGGAGATTGTGCCTGGAAGACTGAGAGACACCATATCTCCTCTGGAAATGTAAGTAGTCCTATTTTGAAAAACAAATCTGTCCGTTTATGAGTTCAATGTGTGTAATGTGCTTTGATTTATCCCTCCTATAATAACCAACGCCGACTGAAACGAGATAATGCCACTGGGTTAAGTAGTTAGCGTTAGCGTCCGCTAGCTTAACCGTTAACTTTATGCTAACGTTTAGATCTGTGAGTCTGTCCGTGACAGCCCCTGTGTGAAAAACAGACGGGGAAACTGTACGGTGTGTTGGAAACTGAATAGTATTTGTTTGTTGTTGACAGTGTGTAGTTATGCAAGCAGTCGTGGTACATGCAGCAGTAGGCCTATTACATCTCCAGTGTTAATAATAGACAGGAAGAATAGCCTACTGTAAGTTGCCTCTGCTGCTGTTTGTTTCCTGTCCATTATATTTAAAAAGAACACAGTATCACTCAGAACTTGTTGCTTCTTGAGCAAGGGCTATACTGAACTTATTAGTAGCCTATCTTATTTAATAATCAAAGAAAAAATATATTTTCATTAGTTTGTAGCTTTGCCATAACTACCGATGTATGATGTATATTTCAGCTAGGCTACATGTTATAACATTGAATGTGTCATGTTTTACAGATATGAGTGGATATGACGGACCACACTTTCTGTTCCATCAGAGGAGACTGTTCACTGGGTGGGACAGGTGGTCTTCTTCAGGGCCCACCAGCAACAACTGGACAGTTACATACAAGTTATGGCTTTGCTTCTGTTTGATGTGTACACTTGATATTTCCATTTCACTGGCTATGAATAAACTGCTTTATTTTTAAGTATGGTTTTGGTCTTTTTAAAATGTAATGATACTGTTTTATGAGAAATCTTCAGAGAGATAAAGGGTTGAATTAAAAAACGTATAAGTCAATGCATGTAGATCGGTCAGAAAACTAGTCCAACATCCTGACTATGAAAATGTGAGTTTCAAGTAATCCTTTACTACACGAAGCAAACAATGAGAGTTAGCAACACAATACATTCTTTAACAGTAAAACTTTATTATGAATGAGTGATCACAATACAAATGATACATTATCTATTAGATATTGAAAGGGTGTCAGATAATTTGCAGCTCTGACTAATTATTTATATACTTTTGCTTTTACAAAAGATAATGCCTTTCCAGTGAATCTTGACATGATACATTTCTTTCCTGCCTCATTACTGTACATGTTTACATGTTACCTCAGCATGGCTTCACAACCAAAGCTTTTTCACTCCACTGGGTTGGAGATCATTCCCCAGTTTAGCCTGTAGAGCAGGGGTGGCCAACCAGTCAGAGACTAAGAGCCACATTTTTTACTGTGTCACTGCAAAGAGCCACATCGTACACACGGGTACACATGAACATCCCCCCCCCATCCCTTCCTCATACACGCACACACACACACACACACACACACACACACACACACACACACACACACACACACACACACACACACACACACACACACACACACACACACACACACACAGACCTCTGCTCAGTCAGATTTACTGTAAATGTCACAACCAAAATGATAATGCAGTAACGGCCTTAACTATGATTCACCCGTTTCAGTTGAATTTTGTATTATTATTATTTTTTAAATGAATAATGCTTGTGCATGCTACCAGGCCCAGGGGCACAAGGGCTCAAGGGGGCCCTAAACTAAGGTACTGATCACTTTACATGTCTTATAGTCAGAGGTGGAAAGAGTACAAAAATATTCTACTCAAGTAAAAGTATGATTACTTGGATGAAATTTTACTTAAGTAAAAGTAAAAGTACTGGTCTAAAAATCTACTGAAGTAAAAGTGAAAAAGTAGCTGATTTAAAATGTACTTAAAGTACAAGTTACTAGTTACTTTTTAACAGCGGGAGGGGGCGGGGGTCTCTTCAGTGTAGGGCATTCTATATATAGACAAGGGGATATAAATCTCAAACTAGTTTTGTTTAATTAATACAACACTTACAAATGAAAGTGCACAAATTAAATAAATCATGTCACCACACATGTATGGATTTATACTGTGTCATTATACTTTAGATAAGCAAAGATGGAGCAAAGTCTGTTAATGGGGAATGGGAATGTAACCGGTCTACAGACCTAAACAGACTGCAGCTGCAGTTCTAATAATGTAATTGTGTACAATTGATCTAAACCATGGACATTGCAAGGTTAGGCTGCTCAATTTTGACAAATCATAATCATGATTATTTTGATTGACATTGTGTAATCACAATTATTAGACAATTATTCATTGATTTAAAAACTGCAACATGCACTTATTTAACATTTGAAACCATGACTTTTGACTTTAAACATATCCTAATTGAACTGAAAACAAGGAAAATGCAAATAGCCTAAGTAAAACATATTTTTTATAATTAAATAAAATAAGTGTCAAAATCAAAATAAACCGTTGCAAATGTTGTCGATAGGGCACGTCTTTTGCTAGCAGGAATGTGACGGCATATTTTAATGTAAATCTCATGGAGCTGGCTGGATAAGCAAGTTGCATTGTAGGCTACAGTGTTCTTAATTGATGACTGTTTTGGTGGCAAGAGTCAAGGAGCTTTAAACTTCCTGTATTTTTTATTCCTTTATTGTTTGGTCATAGACCACTTGGATTCGACTTAAAGTGAGTAAACTAATTGGTCGTGATGTTTTGAGGTGCAGCTGGGTCGCATATGACTTTTTTTCTCTCTCTCTCACGGTCGCGCATGTCATCTGACTCGCGTGTCCGCGCATAACATATCTTGCACATTGTTTTAGTCTATTACTTTTACCTTTCTTCTCGAGCAAAGGCTGACTTTCTGCCGTCTTCTGGAAGTTTTTCAAAGCTCCCTGCAACACGCACAGTCTCCATCCTACTCTGCACTGTTAAACTGAAAGCTAGGTGAGGGAGGGGCCGATCGCACGGCTGGATGAAAGGTTTGCTGCATTTAAAAGCCTTCACGTCTTCACGTGCGGTACAATGACAGTTTAACTAGGATTATTTTGTTTTAATGATAGAGGGAAGCAATGTTTGTGTTGATATCATTTAGTCGCAATGATCCTGTCGATCATTCTCTGTGTTCGTTTCCGGTATTGTGCCGTAAAAATAAAAGCACCCCGCGATATTTCTTTTCTTTTCTCTCCTTTCCCTATCTATTTTTTTTACTCAGTAACGCAGGTGATATAAAATGTAGCGAAGTACAATACTTCAAAATAAACATACTCAAAGTAAAAGTAAAAGTATAGGTTTTAAAAATCACTTAAAAAATTACAAGTACACGAAAAAACTACTCAATTACAGGAATGCGAGTAAATGTAATTCGCTACTTTACACCCCTGCTTATAGTCAAAGAGCTCAGTCACTCATGTCAATAAAAGGTTCCAAAAAGGAATAGCCTAAATATAAGGAAATAAATCATCAGGCCCCTCAACTAGTAGGGGAGAAATACAAAAGCAATTGTAAAGCAACATCATTATTATCTCTGTCTTAGGGGCTTCATGAGGGGCCTCTAAGGCCCCCACACATACAGGAATAAACTTTCTATGTGTAAATTCTATACTGTTCATAAAAAGTAGCTATCCACCCTTTATCTGTTGAAATGGGTCTCTCCATCATATAACATGGGTCTGCAGACCAATCTCCTGTTTTTGCAGTTGCAGAGTAAAGGATGCTGCCTGCTTAAGAAAAATCAGAAAAATAATGTTCCTTCTGCAGCTCAAGATTTAATTTAGCCTTTAAATGTTCCTCTCTAAGTGCATCAGATTGATGCATTTTACTTTAAAACGGTACACATTTTCTTCCAGTGTGCAATGCCCCCTGACCCCCCAACAAGGACCAGGGACCCTCCCACAGTGTCCCAAAATCATCTGGGAAACACTGACTTTTTTAATATGTTTTTTGCCAATAATTGTATGTATCTGTGCGGAAAAGTCAGTGTAACTGACTGGATAGGTAGGAGTGGGGGGCCCTTTGAGAGTCTTGGTCCAGGGGCCTATTATCTCATAATCCGTCGAAGAACCAACTGGGTTCCACAATCTTTTTATTTTTCGCATTATTTATTAAAAAAATAAATAAAATAAAACGGGGGGCCCCACACTAGGACTTGAAACGGGCCCCCAGATCGTTAAGGCCGCCCCTGTGATAATGACAGAACTGGACTCCTACAGTACTAAGACAACAGGCCAGTCATTTTCAACAATGAACATTGTGTGCACTGCCTCACACACAAACTCTCAGTTCAACCAAGTCCACAAACAAAAATATAACAATTTACAATAGCGTTTTTCTCTTACTATGCTTGTTGCTTAGTGGGACTTACTTTTAGCATGGAGTGAGCTGAAGTGGCGCTGAAGATTTGAAGCCTTGAAATGTGCTAATGACGCTTGGCATATAAGGCAGAATGGCTTGGTATAACGTTCAACAAAAAATATGAACTCTCCCACTCTGTTTCGGAGTGAACTTGACACAAATTGTTTACTCACGGAAAACCTCCCTCCAAGCTGAGCGGGCAGTTTTAGGTTGCGTCCACACCAAACGTTTGCGAACGTTATGTTGCGTCCTCAATTAAACATTTGCGAACAGGCATACACATTAACAAAATAAAAAATTAAATAATAAACAACATGTAAAACGAACGTAAGAGCTGCATGAAACGTTTGCGAACATGCACACACATAGGCCCACACAAAAAAAGCATAGAAAAAAAAAAAATAATTATAATCACAAAATTTTATATGAACTGAAGAGCCGCACGAAGCAAGGCAAAGAGCCGCATGCGGCTCGTGAGCCGCAGGTTGACCACCCCTGCTGTAGAGACATACATCAAACGTTGTATGTTACAAGTTAGGAGGTTTTTGCATAAATACTTAGCTCATATTCTGTTATTGACTGTGACATATTTAAACTGTATTTACTTGAGGATAATGTCAGGGAAACCAGAAATCTTGATGCAATTTTCACAGTTTTCAGCTCAGACTCCTGCCTGACCAGGTTCAGTTGTAAAGCTTTTGGTTTAGAAGTGGTAAGTGTGCTGACATTTGCTGTAGAAATGAAGCTAAACATGGTAACATCGATCTCCATGCTGCATTGGCCAAAAGTAAACAAAACGGACAGCTGGGCGTGTGCCATGCCCATTTAGGTTGGTATAGAGCTGTTAAGCGGAAGTGGCGGAATTACGGGGCATGGGACCTATCGGCTGAAAAAAAATGAATGGGAGTCTATGGAAAGTAATCTACTATTTTCTGGTCCCAGTCATTAAATGCCCTGGATTACATATATGTTTTGTATGGGTCTAAATGATCATTTTTCATGTGAAGAGTTTGACGGTATGTTGTATGATTATTCGTCTAACGGCTTTTGAAAAATTTTTTACGAGAACAACTACAAGTCTTGTCGCCTCTGTGACGTCACCTCAACACATTCCCTCCACTTCTCGACTGACAGTGCTAATGCTAATGCTAATGGCTGGCGTGGACAACACCAACAATCTCCCCACTCGAGAAATTGAAACTCTCCACATGTCTACTTGTGTAATGGTTTTCGCCACGCTGAAGACTTTTGTCTTGTCATTGAAAGAAGGCGGTAAAGTGCATTAAAGACACAGCCATGTTTCTGAGCTAAGTGGGTGCCAGTGGTGGTGACGTATATCATAAGTGTCAAGAGCAGCGAAGAGCTGTAGTCCACAAAAGCGCTCTGCACAAAACCTGACCGTATCCAGCTTCTACTCGCTAAATTGTTCCATTCTTTGCACAAAAAAATACCGTCTAAATCCATACGAAACATATATGTAATCGAAGGCATGTCATGACTGGGACCATAAAATAATACATTTCTTTCCATTGACTACCGTTGTAATTTTTCGAGCCGATAGGTCCCATGCCCCAGAAGTAAGACACTTCCGCTTAACAGCTCTATAGAGTAAATGAGCAGGGCGGTGCATGCACGCCCATGTAGATCTGACCAGTCAGAGCAGACTAGGATTTTTGCGAAGGGGGGTAGATGTCAATACCAACCTTTTGAGATAGAGAGCAGAAGAGGCTGGAAAAGGCGATGAAGAAATGGGTAATTGTAGAAGACTAATGCGTTTTTTGAACAATAAACCATTAAAACCTTTTCTAGTAGACCTCGGAAATATACATTTAAACCCGAGTTTTTGCATAATATGTCCCCTTTAACATAAATAAACCGCTTACTTCACCTTTAATTAATACGTTTTACATTTAGACAGTTAAGGAATACGTGGCGTTGACTATTCATGATTATGAATACATTACACACGTATGGATTTGCAACTCTCCAATAAAGGACAGAACATAAAACTAGTAAATAAATAACATTTGAAAAAGATGCTCTCAAGAGAATAAAATTTAATTTCAAGTCACGTTACAACATCATTGATGCAACACTGAAGCAACAATCATCGGCTGAAAAGTGACAACCGCTAGTTTGAAACAGTTTATTTATTCAACTAGTAGATTTCCTTCATAGGGAATTGTTCAGACCTAGCCTGGCACCGCCCACCTACCTACTTCCGCTCAATTCAAATGAAATGAACTATGGTCTGGTTGCACCAGGCTAGTTCAGACCATATGAAAAAGATAAACCCACTTACGTTATCTTTTTTTATGCTTAAGATCAGTGGAACCTCTGGCTCACACTCAATGAGATTCATCTTATTAAAACATGAAATTATGAAGGCACATGCAAATGACAAGGTAGTACAACATTTAAATCATACTTGTTTGCAATATTTATTTGTACTGCCTGTCCATTTTCACACCATGAAGTGTTAGATTTATCAACCCCCGGCCTCCACACCAGCTAAACTTCCAAGTCTTGCATGTGTGCTTTTGTCTCTTTTATCTGACTTAATTCCTCCCTGATCTCCCACGTTTCCCCACGGCATAGTAAACTCTACAAAGTAAACCACATTTTATTTAGAAAGCATCAGATTTTCCAACGGCATAGACCAGATGCAGGCTGAAAATCTGATTTGTGGTCGCTCAATTAATCACTGTGTAGGGTGTTTTAGAAGATATTCCATTGGTTTATTTTACACTTGGCATAACAGAGTTTTAGGGTTTTTGGTCATTTTTCCACATCTATTTCCACTTTGCTTTAAAACGCCGAATGGTTACAGCGTCCCAGCTCTGCTTGTCCTTCCTTACAGCTTACCCCATGTGTCAACGAAACTTTGTTTCATTATAGTATTATAATATTTAATGCATTACATTATATCTTTTCTGCTTGTGACCTTGGTTCTAGTAACTTTAGGCTCCCTACGTGTATGAGACATATGTGTCTCCAGCGGTTGGGGGGCCACGAGAATCTCCCTGAATCTCCTGGTGCATTTACTGTACCCCTGGGAGAAAGAGGGGGGCAGACAAGAGCTACCCTCTTTCTACCGAGGCGAGGCGTGTTGTTGCAGTACGATTTATTGCATCCAGGGGGGGAAAAGACAACCTCCACATCTTTCTGGACATTGTACGAACTGTAAACATCTACCTTTGGTTAATTTAGGACACACAAACGTGGTGTGTTCGCACACACCATCTTCACTGCATATAATCTCATGTACAACTGTTCATTTCTTTGTCTCAATCATCTGTGCCACACTTGTGACGTATTTAATTGAGCACCCTTGCTTTTGCTGTTGCAAGTAAAAACTTCACCTGCTTTCAAGAAGCCCTGACTCAGATTCTCTTTATTGAAAACACTTGGGTTGTTTAATAAAATAATTCCTTTAACACCATGTTTAAATGTATTTAATCTTTTTTGGAACATCCTTTAGGTTCTATGCTTTTTTTTGTTGTTGATGTAAATAGCTACTTATTTTCTTAAACAGTGTTTTTTATCTCCTTGTGCATAACTTTTTCTGGGTCAACATTATAGATCGTAAAAAGTTTTGGTTTCATTGCACACAAATAATATGTAAGTGGATAAATCAGGATAAATCCAAAAGTTCCAAGCCCTTTAAGGACAGAGACATACATTCACAGTAGAGCTGGAAGTTTATTTTCTGCCTTGTATGTAAGTAGTGATTGTGCTAAACTATGGTATTTAACCTCTTGCACCGTGTTGGGATGAAGACCATGTATCTCAATTTGCTTTGAGAGAAGCTGTGGAGACGTGTTAATGCACCACTGTCACTGTCAGACATGACATGCATGAAGACAAACCCAGAGGTTATTGCCTGATGTCATGTATGTGTTGGTATATGTATGTCTCTCATGACAGATGAGCTTGTGAAACAAACCCTGTGTGTGTGTGTGTGTGTGTGTGTGTGTGTGTGTGTGTGTGTGTGTGTGTGTGCGTGCATGCTTGTTGTGCGTTCCAGTAGAAATGTGAACAATGTACATGAAGTGATGAAACACCTACATCAAATCAAATCAAATCAGTTTTATTTGTATAGCTCAATATCACAATAGAAATTTGTCTCAGTGGGCTTTACATTCCATACAGTATAACAACCTGCCCTTAGGCCCCTAGCTCGGCTGAGAAAAAACTCACAGTAAAAACCCTTTATTGGGATTAAAACATTTAGAAATCTCAGGGAGAGTTGACAGAGGAGGGGATCCCTCTCCCAGGACGGACATCCTGCAATAGATGTCATATGTAGCGAAAATCACAAAGGAGTCTGATCATTGACCAGATGTTTACATGGTAATACTAAAGTAAAATATGAATAGTGTGGATGCAGGAGGACTTCAGATGCTGCCAGAGGAGGGACCTGATCCACACCGTCTCGTCTTCACCAGGGAAACCTGGAAGAGGACAGACAGACACCGTTTATGAACATAATGAGTGACCAGGCTTGAGAGTAGAAAGAGTACCATCCTGTTGGGCGATTAATCAATGCTGATGTGAGGCACCAACAGCAGGGGAGAGTCCGTTCCTTGGACGGCTGATCTTGCACAGAACCCCGATTCGGTAGAGCAACATGGAGAATGCTTGGAAGACAGAGGAAAAGAACCCCTGAGGCATCGCTTGGACGATCGTGGAAGATAGACAGAGAAACACAATGTTAGGGAAATGCATGAATAGATATTCTATAATCAGTTATCAGTTATAATGTTTGCGTCGGCAGGACATTTATGCAGTGGCCGGACATCAGTACTCAGGCGCAGACAACCGAGACCAAGGCTTTGACTCAGGCTATTACTATTAACACTATTAACACTAATAACACTATTAACATTATACCTGTTAACATTAACACCTCTCCACCTCCTCCGTTCTCTGCCCCCCAGACCGAGAGCCAGCCCCCCGGCACCCCACCGCCAGAGAGCAAGCCCCAGCGCAGCACCAGTCCAGAGGAGGTCCACGACCATGATAGAGAATAGAAAGGAAGAATAGAGAATAGAGAAGAGGAAATAGAGCATACACAGCCAAAAGCACCGCCGGCACGACAAAACAACCACAGCCGAACCCCCGAACGGATCGACCCAACCGACCCGCGCAGACCCGCCGGACCGGCCGCACCCGGCCACCGAAACAAAGCCAGGGGCAACGGGCCTCCAATGTATCCATCTCTTAAAATAGGACAGATGCATGAGCAAGATATGAAGTCACTTAATTTATTTGTTGGCAATGGCATCAGGAGACATTGACCTTTTGATGATTCCTTGAGGCCACAAAGTGAGTCACATGACAGCCAGATATTTACAGTGCATCCTGTCTCTGGCCTTGTCAAATCGCAGCACACTTCACTGAAGCTTAGTAGGCTCAAGGCTGGACTTCAGCTACACAGACAGATGCAAAGGTGTTTTTTTCCCCTCTTTTAGCTGGAGCTTACCACAACCACACGGGTAAAATGGACCAACACGAGGGGATTAGGGGACGTTGGCGTGTATGTTGGTGTCTGTCTGCAATTGTTTGTGCGAGCATGGGGAGCGAGTGAAACGTAGCCTACAAGACACACTGCGGGACCAATGAATTTCAGGCCAATTTGTCTTGTGAATGAGACTCTGGAGGGCATTCGTCCCCAGACAGTTCCATGAATTATATAACAAATAAAACTGTAGGGTGGGTGTTTTTGCATCTCTCATTGGCTGGCTCGAGAGGCTAAATAAGCACTGCATGAAATGATAAAGTGAGACAGATATCAAAGTTCTGCTGGAGTCCATTACCCTTTATCGTTTTAGAGAAAATTTCAATGTCGATGCTTTTACTTGCTTGTGCATGTTGGTAGGCCCAATTGACAGTATTAAAGAATGTAAAATCGATAAACACGTTTTTTTATTTCCCTTTGTAGCAAAGGTGACCAAATAGCGTTGAACAAAATAAGAACTAATACTTGGATTGGTATGTTATGCTTTCCTCTTTTGAATTTCCAAGGTGTAGGCAAATTTCATTGGTGTATTGTGACAAAGGATGTTGCCTGGTGCAGCTTTATTGCTGTCGGTCTGTTCTGTGCTCTGACTGTATCCCAGTTACAGAGCCATTTCAAAACATTTTCTCTTGGACACAAGACGTGCACAGCCCAGATCAGCATGGGACAACTGCAAATACCAGGACAGAAATACAGCACCTAGCTCAGGAGAACAAGAGTCTACAGCCATGCTAGCTGCTCTGTGAGACTGTGCTCTGGCAGAGGGATGTAATGAGCAAACTGCTTAGGTCAACATGCAAACATATTTACAATAACAATGCACACATTCTGATGCGAAGCAACTATGATGTTTACAACATTAACTGTCTTGGTTTTGCATGTAAGCATGCAAACGATTGTGAAAAAGTATTTGATCAGCAACTCCATTCCTACATGATACCATTCACTCAAAACCCCTAAATGTCAACCTGCTGATGACATGTCAGTTTTCAGCAAAGATGCTTGGGAACCAAGAATGTGAGTGCAAACTCTTGTGCGTGTGTCTATCTTGTAGCCTACTGCAGATTTAAATATACAGTATTTAATTTAATAAGTGAACATGTTAACCTGTGGGTGGCGCTAGTAGTAAACTGTAGGGTATTTGCGATCAATCCTATGGCGGTCCAACCAATATTTGTCGAGACATTTCAATAATATTATAAATGTCAATGTGGTGTCATTTTATCAGTTTATGTTTTTGGCAAAGCAAATATCTAATAAATCTCTCCTCCTGGCATATTATCAAATAGTGGCCTTCATAACTGTATATGTACCATTCAACAATTTTGTTATTATTTTTCTTTTAAATATGTTCACAGGTTCATGATCAGGATGCTTGTATTTTATATCTAACACATTTCATAAAAAGGACAATTTACAATCTTAATAATGCTATTTAATTTAATTGTTTTTAGAGTGTTTTCTCCACAATCTCTGTGCAGAAATGTGTTACTTCAACTTTGATTAAGCTCAAAAAGCAACTTGTAATCTAAACGTTGGAAAAGTAAAAACTAAAGTGAGACAGGCTATCTCCCTATACACTCTCAATAGAATTTAATAATGCTGAAGTTATACCACTGTGCATTTTACTTTGCTACTGCTGAAACGTTGTCAGAAAACTTGAGGGGCCCGCTGATTCGATTTCAGGGAGCTGCTATTTGAAGAGAAGGGGCGAAGGCAGAGACACTTACAAATCCAAAATGTTCTGTGTGTGTGTGTGTGTGTGTGTGTGTGTGTGTGTGTGTGTGTGTGTGCGTGCGCGTGCGTGAATTTCTATCAAGGCATGCAACTCTTGTCATAGGCTGCATTTATAATGTCTTGAATTTAAATGTATTGTGTTCAATTATCATACTTGTTCCATGCCTCAAATCCTTTTTGTTGACACAGGGGAGTAATAACAAAATAACAATACCTGCAAAACCTTTCCAGTTTTTACACTGTATTTACACTGGTGTCTCTGAAGTGTAATGGAGTGCAGTGGAGGTTTTCTTTCTTTATGAATTGAATATACTGTATGTTGCAGTGGAAGTTAGTATTTTCATTTTAGTAAGTAATGCATTGTGCAATACTAACTAAAAAAAAAACCTACATCCTTATCTCATAGGGACATTGACACTCCAATATGATGTGACTCATACATACTGTACATGCAAACAGACATAATAGGCAAGTCTATATGAATTGTTTGCTGTAACTAGTGCAAACTCAGAAACTGAGGAGGAAAACGTTATGGTCAATATTCTTATTTCACTTGACAAGTCCACTATTTCTTTTATATTTTGTTCAAATTTCCAGTGCAGAGCGGGTTCAATGATAAATCCAGAATCTTGACCGCTCCTTTTGTTGCTACATAGAAGACACACAATTTCCCTCTTGCTTGAAGGGAACTTCATCCGCCATGTATCTTTGTGGAAATCTTTTCTGGGTGTCTATATAGGCTGGATGTGGTGGTGGGAGAGAGGGGGAGCTGGGTTCGGGTAGAAAGGGTGGTAGGCGACTTGGTGGTCCAGTGGACCGGAAAATGCTGCCCCCTGGCAGAAACTTACTTGCGCGGCTCTATCGGTGCTGGAGCTAATGTGGCCACTGCCTCATTAGAGCTTTGATGCAAGGAACACTGCGTGAAGCCAAGTGCCTCGGTGCAAAAGACTTTCAGAAAGGAACCACTAAGCACACTGAAGCAAAGTGAAGACTACCCTCTCCCTCATCTCTGCAGACAAATCCCTTAATTTGGGTTAGACATTGTTGCTGATCAGACATTGGGCCTTTCTTATAAAGCACTCACTGGACAGGAAGATATGCTTTCATGGCTAAAATTGCTGTGTATCATTCAGTCACATGCAGAGCATTCACAGCCTGCAACAACAGGAGCTGCTGACAGGTTGCTCATCAATGAATGGAAGCATAGAGTGAGAGAAAGGAGGAGAAAAATGGATAGAGAGAGAAAGAGAGAAAGAGAGGAAAGAATAGAGAGAAAGAAAGAGAGGCTGACGGGCTCAGCTCCCCTCCTCCCCATGGCAATCAAGGAGGTGAGGAGACAGAGCAGAGGAGGAGGAGAGAGAGAGTGTAGGACCTATGCTTCAAGCACAGCTGCATGTCAACCCAATCATTATCTCACACGGCTATTTAAATTGACGTGATGTATGCTGTGTATAGTAGTAGATCTTCACAAATGTAGTCCGGCTGATTCAGTACTGCCAGCATGAGATGTTCTGCCTCGGGCATTTTGACATATTGCATACCCTCTCACTCAATTTATAACATTCTCTGCAGGAAAATAATTCCGGTTGAAATTCAGCCCTTTCAAATCACAATTCAGTCAGATAACCATGTGCTATGTTAAGTAGGATCCACACCCACAATCGGCATCCCTGTGTAACTTCAAAACATAACCAGGTTAGCTGCAAGTAAAAAAAAAAAAAGTCAAATAATAGAAAATGATACAGTCACTCTGAGGACAAAATGTGTCGGCAGGGAGGCAGAGAGAGAGGTGGAGGGGGAAATAGCCCTACTCAACTCCTCTCATTTTCTGCCCGCTTCTCCCCAGCAGAGTTTCTATGGCAACCCCTCAAAAAGCGGTGTGCGGTGAATTGTGTATTTGAGATGTGCCGTCTGATTGCGCTGTGTGGAGGAGATGGCTGGCTCTTTCGTCAGCCTTCCTCTGTAAGAGAAAATTGGTGGAGAGCTCCAATGAAACAGCACTCCATATGCTTTCTTTGATGTGTGTGCCAGTCCTTTGGTACTACAGCACATGTGTGAGGGTGTGTGCATGTGTGTGCACGCTCAGAAAAGCTTTACATTAGAATCTAGTGCCCCCTGCAGAGCTGCTTGTTACTCTTGGCACCCACCAGACTGTGCTCCAGATGAATCTGTCTGGCTGACCATGTAGACTCATCAGTATTCTCTGGGTTTCAGCTGATGGCGTTGCCGCCATTGATGACGATTCATTTCTACTCTGAATTGTAAAAGCAGTTTGCAATGCAATGGCAAGTGTTTTGATTGTGACTTATTGACAAATGACTGAGAGAAGAATAGAACAAAATCTCATTTTGCCTTACGTGCCCCCCTCATATCCCCTCCCCACCTCACCACCCTTCTATCTCCATGGAGAAATGGAGTCACCAGTCACCATGTGACTGATGTGAGGTCTTTGTCATGAGAACTGTGTCTTTATCTGTGTAAGAGTAGGACTATGTTGTTCAGTTTGAGTTCCTTCTCTATGTCTGTGGTTGTATGACGCTTGATAGTCGTGCCAGTCCCATTAGCATCCCATTATAAAGCAACATGATCAGTCGTCACTTAGAATGCCTGCCACAGCATGATCTACGTGTGTGTGTACGTGTGTGTGTGTGTGTGTGTGTGTGTGTGTGTGCGTGTGTGTGTACGCTTTTGTGACAGCACGTGTGTGAACGTGTGCATGAATCGCAGTCAAGTGATTGAGATGGCCTTGTTTCAAAAGAACATGAAAAAAATTATCCTGAAAAAGTCTTGCACCGGCTGTTGTACAATTCAATTTAAATTTGTCTGCAAGTGTTTGGTTTGTTTGACCCAGATTTCTCACGTACCCCACTGATGATAAATTGGATATCCAGAGGCAGCCTTGCGAAACAATTTATTTCAGTCGATATGTAGTGAACAGCACCCTCTGCTGAATACATTTGTGTTGCATTTGTGTTTTATGTATTTTAATCTTGTTTTATGTGTTTTAATCTTGCCCCTGTAAAGCACTTTGAATGGCCTTGTGTTTGAATTGTGCTATATAAATAAACTTGCCTTGCCTTGCCTTGCCTTGCACATGAGGGCTAAGAATTAAAATCCTCATTAATCATGTAGAGTGGTAATTGCCTGGGAGTAAATGTTTATGATTTCTAAATTTCTATGATTTCACTATCATTGTGCAGTCAGAGTGACAACTGTTATTGTGACATATTTTTCCACTTAATACTAACAGCATCTTTGGTCTCATTTCCTCGTTTTTATATTTCTGTTTCTGACATTTCTGCCTGTATCCCTGTACAATTGAAGAATACAATGGATTGTCCTTTCCCAGAAACAATGTTGCTGTGACTCTTAGCAATCCATAGAAACACACTTTCAAATGTTTTCATAGGGACTATTTTTAATAGAAAAAAAAAAGATCCAGTGGAAACGGTTCATAGTGATGCCTGTGGATACATCATCTTCAGTGCTGTAAGAAGTCACTTCTGTTTGGGGTGGAAACAGAGACCTTAACCCCCTATGGGAAAATGTTATAGAATGTTTGTTTTGCCACATGAGTGAATTGATCCTTTGTTTTATATCTTGGCCCTACAGCTATCAATCTGGGAATGTCCTGTCCACTGCAGTAAAGGTGACCTGCCTTACCTAACAGCCAATTTTCATGACCGACATTGTAACATGTCATATCAGTAAAACCATAGGTATAACTTATAACATTAAGAATGGCTGCAATGTGCTCCAGGTCCAGGGCTCTGCTGTTGTGTACTCTTGTGGCTTATTGGTATCATTACATGAAATGGAACCATCATTAATGTTATAATCATTGTCAACCCTGGGCTTTACCTATACTGTGAACGGTCAAAATGTATGTCTTCAACAGATATACAATGTGCACATTGTACAGACTGGATTCAGTACATTACTCTGAAAGTGTGATTAGTCCACCAGAGCCTTAGTAAAGCTTATGTTGACACATGGATGTGTTCCACTTTGTGCACACACACACATTTCCTGTCCAGCTAAACAATATCAGCCTCTCAGTAAGAAGACGATTTGTAAACTGCCCTAGGCACTTCAGATATTTACTCACAAAACTTATAACTTGAAACTGGTCACAGCGACCCTCCTCCACTCCCCTACCCTTCATGGTCTGCTGACTGTAGTCTGTATCTGCATCCTAGCATCCACCCATTCACCTCCTCTACCAGCCCTGCCCTGCACAAACACAGACACACACACAGACACCATCACACACACACACACACACACACACACACACACACACACACACACACACACACACACACAAACCTCCTGAGCCCTCTGCGTCTCTGGTCCAGTTCTAGAGGAATTTTGAGTGTCTCTATAGCCCCCTCCCTTGAGATTAGCCCCCCCCAACCCCCTCACCTCATTCCATTCCAAAGTATGCCTTCCTAAGAGCTGCTGCATTTTTATCTGAGCCCGGTGATTGTGACAGATTGGCCAAATGACACAAATACACAGACACTCATTTGTGGACGCACACCGAGGCAGAAAACAGAGGGGAGGCCGCCGGTGCGCCTGGGGAGGGACCAGACAGCGCCAGGCTCCATCTATAAAGCCCTCCCAGGATGAGGCCAGTGTCCTGCCCTGAGCTGGACAGTACCTCCTTCCTCTGTGCCAGCACCATCCGCCAAGACAGGCAGCAGAAGACCAGCCTAAAACATGAACGACATCTACAAGGCAGCGGTAGGCTACTTCCTCTCACCACTCTTCTTACAGCTGAAAGTGTGCATGTGCAAGATATTTTTTTTTTTTTGTTGAATGTGCAACAAAAATCTGTGTGACCGAGCTAAACTGGGTATGAGAGAGTGATGCTGTTACTACGGATGATAAATTATAATCCCAAAATATTTATTATCAGTTTATGCCATACTGTATGGTCAGTGATTAACAATGTAAGACTGTGATTTTTTTATTCTGCCCTATTTGAGTGGCAGTTCTATGGAATATTCTGGTACTTGTTTATATTCATCTGTTGCACACAAAAAAAGGCCCCATGTCAGTTTGTTCATCTGACACCTGGCATTACTTGAATGGGTGACACATTCCTGTTGATGTGGCTTGCACGGCACATTGCCTTCGTCACCATGCTGATGTCAAAAGAGCCTTGGCACCATATAGGTCTCTAGATGTTCTTCTACTTCAAGCCCTATATCAGAGCTGATAGGAGCCACTCAGGAAGGGTCACTGGCAGGACAGGTCGCTGGTTTGTTGCTTCTGACGCTTCATCCATGACTTCAAATAGAGCAGTCCCACTTCACTTTGTGGCTAATTTTGGCCGGTCGCTCTGACGCTTCTGGGTTCCTGGTTTCTCTGGTGCCATGGAGATGGGGCTTCAGGTTTAGATAAACCCCCCACGGCTGAATTCCGGCATTATCTGTGAGCTCGAAAGCTGTACTGCTGGCCCGTGTGGTCACCTCCACCCAGCGTAGTCAGCTGGCTGTCTCCTCCACTCACATCCCAAGTGAGCAGTGCAGATGAGACATTCGACAAAGAAAGAACACACAGGAATGTACATTACATGTTTTTGTTTAGATGGATTTTTTCATTCATCACCAGGAGAGTCTGTGTTTGTGTTTGTGTGTGTCTGCATGTGTGTGTGTTTAATTTATAGTGGACGACAGACAATAACTCTTACATAAGCAGCTGTCTCCCCCTCTCATTCGTGGTAGCTTTTCCAGGATTACTGCTTCATTGTTGGGCCAGATCCACAGCTATGCTAATTTAAAGCGCTGTGTATCATGTCCCTTTATCTGTGGTTCCTGATCCTGCTGTCTGTTTATTTTTAACTCCTCCTCTTACTGGCTCTTCACACATGATATATAGGTGTTGTGTTTTGTCAAGGGTGGCGAGTGTGTGGGGCCAAAACATGACCTTTGATGACTGTAAAGCTACCAAAACAGATAAGACATGATCTAGTCCAGAAGCTGGTTCCACACTTTGTAATTCAGCACATCTTAAATTCATTTCGATTAGCGAACACTTCGTGACCAAATATGGCTTTGTTGAGCATTGGTTCTAAATGAATAATGATGTAAAGTAACATCCAAACATAAAAAGACAATAACCGAGAAGGTGTATAATATACTAACTACCCAAACTGATGCAACCAGTACAATAACCGATAACCAAAGCATTTGCTGTTTCATTTTTTCTTGCAGGTTGAGCAGCTGACAGAGGAACAGAAAAATGGTGTGTAAATAACACCTAAAATCAGTATTTTATTATTTTTTTAAATATGAATGAACATTTAGCGCGATGCTGCAAGGTTGTGGCTCACCGTCTTCACGTCCATGACATGCTCATGTTATGTGTTCCACACACCCGGTCTGAGCTTGGAAAGACAGCTTTTAGCTTCAGTGCCCCTGACTCCTAGAATAATTTACAGCAACAAATTAAAATAAATACCTTCATATCCAAATCCAAACAAATGTAGACATATTATTTTGAATCTGCCGAACTCTACCTGTAACTGTTTTAATTAGGCTTTATTGTACTTTCACCCGTTTGATTTGAATGGCAGCCTTTCTACATCGCTCTCTAAATGTTTCAATTGTTTCGTCTCTTTATCAGCTTGTTGTGTTTTTTTTTGCTTTGCATTTATGACTCAACGTCATTGTAAATGAGGGTCACCTCTCAATGATATCTCGAGGATAAATAAAGGTGAATAATAACACATATGTCAGTGATATAGAGCTGTTAACCGTGTTCTGCTGTGGTGTTGCAGAGTTCAAGGCCGCCTTTGACATCTTTGTACAAGATGCGGAGGACGGCTGCATCAGCACCAAGGAACTGGGTAAAGTGATGAGGATGCTGGGCCAGAACCCCACACCTGAAGAGCTGCAGGAGATGATTGACGAGGTGGATGAAGACGGTAAATCAACCACCACAACCTAACTGATTGGTGCTTGATTGTTGTTGACCTCCGTAGACCAGGTGGCGGGCCCATCATAACACAATCATGTTGTGCAGAGCAGACAAGTGCCGTTCAAACCCCTCTGAACTTAATGTCAAATGATCAGTCAAGGATCCCGCATGGAAAGGATGTGTCAGGGCGAATTAAAGGAAATGAGTGTCAGATGAAGCCCAAGTCATTCTGAATTTTCCATTTGAAGTGACGGATGAAACATTAAAAGTGTATTTGTTTTAGAAAATGATGTCAATGCTCATGCCATGTTGTCAAATAGAGGGGATTTCTTTTTAACAAAGATTTAGATTTCCATAAGGAGACAGTCAAAGGCCCAATCGGTATGTTCTTTCCTTTTACATAACAGGTATATTTGGTATACATTAAATTAAGCTTTTGACTGAATCTTGCTAACCCCTCCAATTTGGAGAATGAACATAAGCTACCGTGGTTGTCAGGGACTAGAAACTTGTTACTAAAGACTGCATTGTTCACCACTGCCTTAAGTCTTTCCACAATATCAAGTGATGAAGTGAAGATGTATTAAAGCTCCCATATTATACACTTTTCGGTACTATTATACACCATATTATATGGTCTTAGTGGTCCCTAATACATTTTTCTTTAATTGTTTGCTGATAATTTATTGTACTATGCTGATGTTCAGCTAATCTCACAATGGCCTATTTTTTAAAAAGAGCTGCAGCTCCCCTTATATACAATCTTTGAGCTCCCCCCGCCCCCTGTCCAGAAGCGAAGCCAGATACGCCTCACCCTCTGTCTGTCAGGGCCGTGGACCAATAAGAAATAGGGGTGTGGGCTGCCCAGTGGAAGCTTCTGGCTTTCCAGTTTTTGAGGTCAGAAAGTATATTGGGGGGGAGGGGTGGGGGTTTCAGAAAGGGGGAGAGTGAGAAAAGGAGAGATTGTTATTTTTTTAAATATTTTGGCAGTCTCTAGGCACACCATGGACCCATGGATATGTTGGAACACATTTAAAAAGTGCATTTAGCATAATATGTGACCTTTAAGTTAAATATTCTATATAACTTCTCCTTCTTCTACCATCAGTCATATTTACGGTGGACGACCATATATGAAAACACGTAGTGCTGTTTAGTTTGTCCGTCCAGTAACATGGCGGGGCGCCTCTCTCCTATGTAGATATAAAAAGCTCATTCTAAGGTAATACAAAAATAAGTTTTATTTTCAAGTGATTATACCCTAATTAAAACTTACTTATGAATATCATATTCCATTTCTACTAAGCCTGTTCTTTAAAAAATCCCAATAGATTCTACACACTGTGCCTTTAGTAGTAAAAAAGAAACAAAAAAACCCAAAAACATTGTGTTTGTTTATGAATAAGAAATATGTTTCACTTAGATTCATGTGCTGTCTTGTGTCTTTGCATTACATTCAATTCAATATGAGCCATTGCAGGTTCAAATGCTGGGATTTCAATTAATTGTGATTATATTGATACAATATGTTCATAGGTTTGGCCTTTGAGAAGGCAGTTTGAGTTCTCGTGGTGCGATTATAATACAGTATATCTGGTGTGGAGTGTCAGGATGTGATGCCATGTATTGCATGTGTTGTAGGGAGTGGCACGGTGGACTTTGATGAGTTCCTGGTCATGATGGTGAGGTGCATGAAGGACGACAGCAAAGGGAAGTCCGAGGAAGAACTAGCAGAGCTGTTTCGCATGTTCGACAAGTGAGTCCGAATGAGATCTTTAAATTCTGTTTTATTTTTATTTGAAAGAATGAGAGCAGTTTGCTACATCAATCTTATAACAGGAAAAAGAAGCTGTAAACCAAATGTCAGACTTGGCAAAACATCGACTACAACAAGAGTAGCCTATGCTATGGTTGGGAAATCACCACAGACCAGTTATAACACGGCTCTTCATAATGGGGTTCCAGCATAAGTGTGCTCCCTGTGCACAATTATCTGTACTGACAACATGTCAAATAGCTCTGAAGAGAACAGCATCTAGTTTTCTCCATAATTCTTTTTGACAGCACAGAATATTTCAAACACCCAATCCACGAAAACCAGACACCTAATCTGAGCATCAAAGACCAATCTTGCCTTTTTTCCCCCTTCCTTTTTCTCACATTGACGTTTACTAAATACTTAAATGATAAGACCAGCCACGTGTCGCACGTTTAAACTTAACTGAGCTTTGATGTGTGCATCAATTCTACTATAACTCCTTCGATTGTGCAGGAACACAGATGGTTACATTGATCTGGATGAGTTGAAAATGATGCTGGAATCTACAGGAGAGGCGATTACTGAGGATGACATCGAGGAGCTGATGAAAGACGGTGACAAGAACAACGACGGCAAGATTGATTACGATGGTGAGGATTTTGGACTGTGTTTAAACTCATACAAGAAACATGGCGAAACTGCCATGTAGAGCAAATGCGCTGATGCCCATTTCCTCTAATCTAGCATTTATCGATCCTTGGTCAAAACATTCACGCCAAATGAGACATTCTGCTTGAAACATTTCAAAGCAGTCGTTTATGGGCTCAGTGGCTCGTTGCTAACTTTGTCTTTACTTATTCCTACAGAGTTCTTGGAGTTCATGAAAGGAGTGGAGTAATCCTGGACAAGAGAATACCCAGAGTGTTATTTTTGTATTTCTCTGTGACTCCACGTTCATCTGTGAAAAAATTGGATGTTGACTGGATGCCATTGATAAAAAAACAATGGGACGACTTTGCAAGATTCAGTCGTATACTGTAGCTGAATGTCCCTGTATTTTTCCACCATCTCTTGCATTGTTGTAAATACAGTTTGTAACTATTTCCGGTGCCCATCTATACTGAATTTGTGTAATTGTATTTAAAATAACTTATGCTAATATATAGAGGCCACATAGTATATCAGTTTGGTTGTTTGAAATATAAGTTTTGTGAGTAAATATCTGAAGTGCCTAGGCCAGTTTACAAATCGTCTTCTTACTGAGAGGCTGATATTGTTTAGCTGGACAGGAAATGTGTGTGTGCACAAAGTGGAACACATCCATGTGTCAACATAAGCTTTACTAAGGCTCTGGTGGACTAATCACACTTTCAGAGTAATGTACTGAATCCAGACGGTACAATGTGCACATTGTATGTCTGTATGTTGAAGAGACCCTCAGGACTTTTTATTCCCCTCTCATGCCCCCGGAGCGTCGCATATTTTCTACATGAAAAGTCTGTTTGGAATGTGCACTCATGTAATAAACAAGATGCATTTGTCAGTGCAGTTGTCAATTTTTTCCCCTTTGGATTGAATAATCTTATTACAATGATCACATAAAGTTCACTTTATGAATAGAGGTGAGATTGTTTAGCTCATAAGTCCTGCAAAAACATATTCTGTGTTTTAATACCTTTAAGTATTATTATTTTTGGAAACAGGCACAGACACTTATTCATCTATCATTACTGATTTGCCTTTCAGGCCTTTTACAGATTCTATAACTGATCATATGCTTGCCTCTCTGCTCTGCCCTGTAGTTATGAAGTTAACACAGCAAATAAACAAGTATGGGAGACAAAAACAATGTCAAAACAAGATACCTTTGTGTGAAACTAACCCTCTCTAACATAATTTCTTTATTCATGTGTTATGTGCATTCTATAGTGGCTCTTGTCTGCGGCATGTGAACTATTCACATAGTTGCCTGTAAATATCTAGTTACACAGTCTATCTAGACAGGAGCTATTTATGTCTAATCATGTTAGTGCCCATGTTAGGGGATCTGGATTGACTGACAGCAGTTGACAATCAGATGCCTTTGTCCATATAAAGAAAGCTATTCAACTACAAGGGGATAACATTGCTATTGTTGAAACAGCTTTAATTCAGACATACGTGTTACTACATTGAGATATCTGGATGATTTAGAGTAGGAAGATTCATTTCACACCAAAAAGTATTTCATTCTAGATGAATAGCCTTGATAAATAAATCTAAATTTCATTAACTGTTATCGATTTTAGATGCCACATTCAGAATAATTCCTTACCATACAAATAATTCAAAAGCATGTTCACCACATCCTGAATTTTACTTTTATTGGTGTTAATTTGAAAACATAATTCCCAGGTGAACACGCTGAAGTTGAGGTAGCAGAGGGGCCATGCAGTTAGCACTGTGGCCACTGGGTGTCAGCAGGGAAACACAACTTATCAGTTTGTTTGGCTCAAAAACTGAAGTTGAGGAGATTTCACACAGCACAGCTACACTTTTTACACTGGCAGATAATGAGTCGCAAGTCTATGGATGGATGCACATAGATAGACCCAGTTTAGTTCAATCTGATTTATAGTAAAGTATGTTTATGACCTGGTTTGTTATGTATCACAATGGGAACGGCTGTGTTTTGTGTGAGCGAGTGACGTCAGTGGCCTGACTGATGGCAGCCTCCAAAGGCTTCCTCACCTCCCTCTCTCTGTTTCCCTGAGGGTCCTGTTAGCTCCATTCAGTCCTAATGGTCTGTGTTACCTTGGGGATTTTAAAGACCAATCAGCAGTGGAACACAGCTGCTCTGCCAGACCAATCTGTACAGTCTGACAAATATAACACAATACATCAACCGTACTCTCTACTCTACAGTTATCTCAGAGTCCAGCTGCCCTGACACAAAAATACTGCTTTAAGACCAAGGGATAATATGAGGCTTGAACTGATGACATGTCAGAATTTAATATGTGGGTTTTTTATCACATAGATTAGACTGCTCTCTGCCACCCAAGTTATATAAATTGTCGAGTTCTGTTCAATGTGTGGAACAGGAATCAGTAGTTCACTCTCTGCCATCAATGGGAGGCTGGGCAGCAGCAGAGCAGAGTGTGTGAATGAATCTGGGGTGTGGCGCACAAGCAGCAAGTTGGGTGGAGAAGTGACGCAGTTACGCAAGACAGGCCAGATGACTCATGCCTGCTGTTAATAACACACGCTGCGGTTTTCAGCCACCTTTGGTAATGTGGTTCTCAGGGACACTTAAGACAACAACATACCTGTTCCCTTATTGTGCCCAACACTCAAGCCTCTGTTACACTGACCTTTGAAAAGAAACTGAGATAAAGGGGATTTACATAGGCAATAGGAAGCTATCAATATTACGTAACAAGCTTCATTCAGTTTTATTCTGCCAGTGTGTGTGTGTGTTTGCTCGCTTATTCAATTGGCTAAGAGTGACTCAGGCGGATATGAGGCTGTATATAGTGCAAACACGCATGCTCACACACACAAACACACACACTGAGTGGTTTATTGATTTATAAATTATCCATTCATACCATTTGATGACCTAAGAGTCATCATTCACCATAAAAATGGCCTAAACGGTGTTACTAAACTATGCCAACAGCATGGTGTTTTCATAAACCCTTTTCCCAGGTCAGTATGATTAATAGATGCATTAAATCCCTGGAAGAGTGAGGAATACTCCGGACATGATTAAAAGATTGAAAGACGTTAACTCCTCATACAATCTTTCTTCCGCCCACACAGGCAGACCTCATTTGAAGCCAGAAGGCTTTTGGGGTTTAGAGGATTCCTGTTTTTCTTGCTTCTCTACATCACATGGTCTTGGAAGTTGTCCAGTGCCGAATATCACAGCCTAATCTCTGGAAATGTATCATTAACCATTCACAATGGCATTGAAAAAAAAAAAATATTCTCTCCCTAAATCTCCAGAGTTTTAATTAGATATTAGTCTTATTTTGTACGGATTTCTTATGTTTGATATTTTGTGCTAAAGTGTGTTTGGCTAAGAGGATGATTTCATGCAGCCATTTATGAGCAAATTTTTGTTTTGTTTTTTGTTTTCATAAATACACAATGAGGAAGTGGAACACTCTAGACAAAGAGAGAGTGGACTGACTGCAGATCAAACTGGAACAGACCGAATATTGTATCATGATGCTCCATCCCACTTCTGGTGCTGAGAACACTGAAGTACTGTTTCTGCACTGCCCGACCATAATGGCCCTTAGAACAGCAAGACTACAAGACACAGAATTCTCAAATTCCGCAATAACTATTCATTGATTCAAAATGAATAAGAGCAATTGTTTTGTTTCAATGTACTACTGGAGGGTTGGTCTATTTTTACCAGTTTTGTAAATCTGGAAAATTATGGAATAAGTATGCATATACTTAAAGTGGCAATACTACAATGTTTATATACTCCACTAAAAGTAAAACGTTCTAAATTTAAAATGCTATCTTAGGTATTAAAACTGCTCCTGGAGCCATTTCTATGTTCACCAGCTAATTGCTAACGCTGTTTGCCATATGGTGCTTGGCAGGTATCTTACAAATGGTTTATCAGAGCAACACAATGAGAGCAGGGAGTTTGAAGCAATACAGTAAAGTTGAAGAAGGAAAAACCAAAACAATTAGCTGAAAAAAACCCACTTATCATCAGACACTGTATAACATAAAGCATGGTTCAGCGTATGGAAATGTGATATTTCTTTGGGGCTTTTGTCACTACAAGCAACTACAAGAAACTTTAAGTTCACATAGTGTGATACATTTTCTCCAGCAGGCCTAATTATTGCGTGTTAATGTGTTTGTTTTATTTCGTTCCTACTCATCCGGAACTCATAGAACCGTAGTTACATACGTAACTCTCGTTTTAAGTGACAGACTCTTGGAGATTCCTGTCCCCTGTGCTATGACATCATTCTCACTCTGTTACTTATGCTGTGGAAGCACATCCCGAGGCACAGGCATGCTCTTTGGCTCACTCAGCAGTTCTGTACTGTAAGCAACATATGGCCTTGCGTGGTTGGTACACCAGACAGCAAGACGGTTCCCAGCATGGCCTCCTCCGTAGATCCCAAGTGAGAACACATGACAGACAGATGACCTTTACTTTGTGTTGGGTCTAGCAATACGTGAGGAATGTTCCCTTTCATTCACTTTGCCACGGATGAAACTTTAAACAAACGTCTTTTTGTTCTTGTGCTTGGTGAAAATCTGCCTACTCGACATCACCGGATGGTGAAATTGGCCACGAAATGGGAGACTTCTGGTATTAACAGATGGCTGCTTCGCTCTGCCACTAGTATTCCATGTTGCTCCGCTTTACACATGACCCAGTATTCTCATTGCCAAAACTAACACTTTTCTTCCTCCTAAGAAGACATACATGTCTCTCAGAAAAGATTTATGTCTCAAAAGAGTTAATTAGGAGGGGTTGTGAGGGTTGTTTCAAAAGATTGCATAGTGGTTGTGGGTTCCTGGTGAGATAAGATACTTTCTGTTAGATGCGCTGGAAAGTCCAGCATGACTCGATGGATTTCGTAACAGTGGGGCTCTAAATCTTCCCTGGTGATAGCATTTCACATTATTTGACTAATAAGTATTTTCTTCTAATTAGTTGTGGTTATAGTTTAGTTAAACCACAACTAGTTTAGTTCATTAAGATCACTATTTGTCTGTCTTAAACAGTAGCTACTCTTCCTGGGGTCTCTATTAAAGTTGTTGTGGTCAAGTTGTAAAGTTTTAATGTATGCTGACGAACCGCACAGTTGAGCCTTTTTCAGCTTGTAAATGTGTCCTTCCTCTCTATGTCTGTGAGAGTCTGTCCAAATTGGATCCAAGCTTATTGCATTACCAATATGGGGAAGTAGAAAGCATCCCAAATCGCATTGACATGATTCAAGCTTTCTGAGGATCAATCAATTCCAGACAACAGGAGATGGATGCACTGGCAGGATGTCACATGACATTCCAATACTATTATACATAGCCCCATGAAACCATGGCTAATGGGTATATCCTTGTTCCAGTACAATCATAAACTGTTACTGACTGAGGAAAATACAGAATTCTCACGTTCATCATCACTGGCAACCAGACCCGTCGCCAGACCTCAGTCTTAAGGGGGGCATATGAAATGCATAGGGGGGCACAATTATTATTAGCCTACAGTACGTATAGCCTATTTTTAATAGTCCTATACTCTGTTCGCGCAGCACGTAATCATCACGTTAAACTAACCAACAGCGGTAGCCTATAGCCTACAACATCAGTCCTCATAATTCATAATGTAAAGCAATACATTACATAGAAGCAATGTTATGAATATCCATAAAACACTTGACTATTCAACATATTAGACATAGCCTAACACCAGACGCATATCTCATTGCATTTTAAAGCAGTCAACAGAGGGATATGCATTGCCATCACACACACACACACACACACACACACACACACACACACACACACACACACACACACACACACACACACACACACACACACACACACACACACACACACACACACACACACACACACAGTAGCCTACTTTGAGTGGAGGCAGGGCTGTGCTCTCTCCAGTCCCTTCTATCAGTACAGCGGGAGACGGCGTTTCTCCGAGCTCAACCTCCTCATCAACATATATTTCGGCCTCCGGGTTCAAAGCAGCCAGTGTGCCAATGAGCTCGCTACTGCGCTCTCCAAAACGCGCATCCATCTCTCCTTGCACTGCACAGCATCAATAACACTGTAAAATACTCTTGAACTCAGTCTTTTCGTCTATGTCACTTTGTGACGGACCAACTGTTTCCTCAACTGCAAATCCGCGGAGGTTCTTGTAAATTGTGCGTCTTCTCTTGCTTGGACCGGGTTCGGTCCGGGGTCGGTCTCCTGCACAGCCTCGATGGCCATGGCTAGAGGAGCGCAGAGTTCCCACAGTGCAACACTGTAGCTTCACGCAATCAGAAGTGTCACCGCGCTGAACTAGTCCATAATTTCGGATTGTAGTCTGTCATGCGGCTCGCAAAGTGACAACAGTTTCACGATCCGATTTGGCAGAGGAGACTGTTGGTGGGCTTTTCAACCGTTACCGAATATCAATTATGATGAACTAGAAATGAAATAGTAAGCCGGCGAAAACTCATCCAGCTTCTCATTCAAAAATGCGCGGTAACTGTTGAGCGGCTGCATTGACGTATTACGTAGGCCTACATAGCCTTACTTTCTTTTCAGTAAGGCCGTGATAAGCTGTTGCATTGTAGATAGACTCCCATCAATCAAACAAAATCACACCATTGTTTATTTATATTTTAAATGTTTTGATGATAAAGAATGCAACATTAGTATTTATCAACACAAAATGAGCTACTATGATAGTATAAAATAAAAATTAAAATATTTTTTTTTGAGAAATTTGTGCCCCAAGTGGGGGGGCACAACCATTTCTGGGGGCGGGCCCGGCCCCCTATGGCCCGCCCATAGCGACGGGTATGCTGGCAACAAGCATGGATATAATTATTTTCCTAAGTTTAAACGCTCTCTCAATAACAAGGACAGCATGGCTCTCAGGACAGCACGGCATTCATAATGTCATCACCCTTTCGATGCCATAATGTCAGATGCAGCATTCGGAAAAGTACTGAGAATAGGATTTTTCTCCCCAGCCCTGAACATCTGCTGTACACGCATAGAAGGAGACCACATGGAAGTAAAAGTACCTGCAGTAAATATGGCAGTTATTCAGATTAGATTGTTTTTTACAGCAGGATAGCCAAACCTTTTATCTGTAATAGGATAAAAGAGACCCTTTCGGAAATGTCTGAACAATTGAAATGATTGTTTTATGGAAATAACAATGAAACCCAAATTAATTTAACAGAAACAACAAGGCCCTTATCTAAATAGGTCCCTATATTCAGCCAGGCTGAGCTGACTAAATTAACTATTCCAGTTATTGTGCATCCGAGGCAGCTGTGAAATTATTGTCAGTCATGCAGTATGCTAAGTATGCTCTTATAACCACAGCAGGTGTGAACCAGCTCTGACTGGCTTCTGCTCAGCCTCGACAAGGCACACACACACACACACACACACAACACAAACACACAGAGACACATACACACACACAAATATACCACGCTAGTAAACAGACACATGCTCCCTCCTGCCCCCAACCCGAGCTAAAATCCTGTCAGTCTCATACACATCTGCTTCCCCATCAACTAGTGCTGAGTAAGCACTGCTTTAGCCTCTGCTTCCCCTCATGTGTGATCATAACAGGACTAAAATAGTCCACTCATCTGCCACATGAAACTTACTGACAGAGGGACAAAAAAAATCACAGACACATGTATAATTTTTTCTCTTTAAGGAAATTATAATTATTTATGTTCAAATGTATTACTGAAAAATGTCTCTGTCAAAGTTCTTTGAATGAGCAGGCGACAGTTAGCTACTGATTTTCTTCTTGAGTAACTAAGTAACGGGGGAAAAGAGTAGACCACACACCTTGTCTTTGAAGTTGGCAGCAGCACACAAAACCATTTATAATAACAGAATGCGGAAAGCTATGCTTAACTCTCAGGTGATACTCAGCATGGAATAGTAGTATGTGCCAAAATACACAAAAAGCAGCTGCCAGGGAATCCCCACATCAACCACTACTGTGTGTATCTGAAGATAAGTGGTTGATCTTCCATGCAATGCAAAATAAATAAAAACAGGAATTCAAAGGTGTGTGGGTGAACAAATATAACCATTCAATACAAGCAAGGTATGCAGAAGAGCATCTCTGAACATGTCAAACCTTGAAGCAGATGGGCCACAAAAGACCACACGTCATCTTAGAAAAGGAACTGAGGCTACAGTAGGCACAGGCTTCCCAAAATTGGACTATAAAAGCTTGGAAAAAGCTCATTGGCTCGAGTGATTTCTCTTGCAAAATTAATTAATCTTTCCTTGCGATCCGCTACCTGTCTGTACTGTGTGCACTGAAAAAATAATGTTTATACACTGCCCCTATAAACTGATATGTAAAGGGTATGTAAACAAAGGGGACCACAGTAGCTAGCAACATCCTTTTTTACAGATCCTAGGCTGTGTATTAACACTGGATTTTATTTTCATCACAAACACAGTATGGACAGGTAATGGATTGTGAGGAGGCATTCACTGATTTTCACAAAAAGTAATTTGGTATGCATAACAATAATGCAGAATTTGTAAATTCTTGTAATTTTTAAGTATATTTTATATTCTATTTTATCTTATCACTTATGTCTCTGCTTGTTTATATATTGTGATATATGGTATATTGCAGTGGTTCTCAATTATTTTCTGTCATGCCCCCCCTAGGGGACAGATTTTTTTTCGCGCCCCCCCTAAATTGAAATACTATTGAGAACCTGCTAATATTTATTTATTTATCTGTACAAAACCACTCTATGAGTTTCTGGCACGAGCATTCTGCATACAATCACCTCATTATCAATTTAGATAACAAAAATTAGCTGAGATAACTTCTGCAGCAAAAAAATTCAAAGTTCAGTTTATTAGCTCAATTTGTAACATTTAAACAAGTCTACTCAGTGTGTGTGAATCTCAGGACAGAGAAACAAGAGCAAATGATTCACTGAGGTTTGCATTTCATTCAAAACATTTTTAAACTGTAAACATAGTTAAGGTGGTGTTTTTTTATTATTATAGGCCAATAGGCCTTCTGTGATGCCATAACCAATAATTCATTAATGCTATTATTAGTCTACTTGCTTGATTTCTTTTTAAATAGCCTACAGAGACACTTGGAGACACACATGGACATTTATACTATATATATATATATGCCTTTCGCGCGGATATGACCATACACAAGCACACATCGCGCTTGCTAGCACTTGCGCCCCAACATTTGAGAAGCACTGGTATATTGTATATGACAGTCACTGTTTGTTTGTTTATGTCTCAATGTATGCACCTTATTCACCAAGACAAATTCCTTGTTAATGTAAAACCCTTCTTGCCAATAAACCTTCTCTGATTCTGAAAGACCACAAGCATTTTCCAGAATTGCTGACTCCACTTTTAAGGCTGCTGGTGTTGTAATGGTGTGAGGGATATTGTATTAGTACACTTTGGGCTCCTTACCAATTGAGCGTAATTTAGACATTGTGTTCCCATCTTCTACTGGCTACTTCCAATAGGATAATATGCTGTCACAAAGCTTAAATCACCTGTTTCTTGAAGATGACACTTAATCAGTTGAGTTCAGTGTACTCAAATGGCCTCCACCGTCACTTGATCTCAATCCTGTAGAGCACCTTGGGATGTGACGGAAACGGGAGATCATGGATGTGCACCAGACACATCTGCTGTAACTGCATGATGCTATCATGTATTTATCTCTAGGGAGGATTTCCTGAACCTTGTTGAATCTATGCCAGAAAGAAATAAGCCAGTTCTGAAGGTAAAAGGGGATACAATCACATACAATAAAGGTGTACCTAAGAAAGTGGCCAGTGAATACAGTATATGTAATAGTTTGTAACTCTACTGACAATATACCATAGATGTTATGTGCCAGTTACAGTTAAGACTGTCTGCCATCATGCCCCACGCAATGCTATATTCCTGGCACAGCAGCTACCCATTGCCTCTGCCTTATCATGGGTGTCTATTCAGACCTAATCATAGCTTTGCCCTTAAGGTATGTGGCCGGCCGGGTTCAGTCATGCTGGAATACCCATCACTCAACACCTTATATAATCTCCTCTGTGTGAGGTGTTTCTAGACAAGTCTGTTCTTGTGCTGTCTCTCTTCTGTGAAAGTTGAGGATTTTAGTTTTGGCATGCAACACTATTCTTAGTCATGTCAGTCCCCAAAGCTGGAACAAAAACTCTTTTAGTGCAATATTTAAATCATTAAATCCCAAAGAGTGGCAGTTGTTGGACTATGAACAGCTGAAGATAAGCTACCGAACATCTCTCCACCACTTTTTTTTTCATCCTGACTTATGAAACTTGGCTTCGATTTGTGAAATAATTTCTTCAGGGAAGGGAATTCACTGCATAATTTTTAGGCATCTGGCGAGGAACATATGAATAAATCTCCCAGAGACAAGGTAGAAACAATACAAAGCAATTGAGCATTCAAGAAGCTGAAGCATAAATCTGAGTTAACACTCAGAAGGAGAACAAATAGTACTTACAGGAACTGTGCAAACAAAGTTCAAATTGTTCATACATTTCAGTAGTATAATCATTGGGTGAGAGGGCAGTGCAACCGATTTCTGCTAGTAGCAATTATATATTACATAACTATTCTGATTCACCCTCTGAAAACTTAAATCTTGTATTGCTTGGAATTCCAAAAAGTACTCTTCATTGCTTTAAGATGCAGCTTTCTGGACAGAAAACACATGTTGTGAATTATTGCTGTCTAAATCGAGTTTTTGCCAATAATTGCCAAAACCGTAGTTAACAAGAACATAATATGTTTAAGGCTGATAAACTTCACATGGACATTGCACAATAATGATTCATGTGAATTTGACTTCACCCCGAGTTGCAGAGTAGAGATGCCGGAAGTCTTATATCTCCGGTAAAGGACATGCTGCGTCATCTTCCACTTCCTTTAAACACTGTTTGAGTGACTGGTAGTGGGTGTGTCTGCACTGTGGTATTGACAGTTCTGGCCCTGTCACTTGTCTTTGTGTCAAAAACCCTGTGGGAGACAGGAAGCCATTGGACAGAAAAAGGACATCTGACCACACCTCGAGCCTTGGGGCTGGATAGCACTCAGACACTCTGGCTCCGCAGAGCCCTTATAGGTCCTGACTCACCCACACGACCGTTAATGTTTTGTTTTATAAAAGTGTGCAATCGAGTAAAAACGTAACTACAAAGTCTCAACAAAGACAAGCAAACAAAATTCAAGTAAAAATATACAATATATTTGTTGTATAAACTTGTACAGAATGTCTTGGACATTTATCTTTACATATACTATACATAAGGGTCGAAACAGGGTAAGAATCGCATCCTTCATGATTTTGAGAAAATGTCCCCCATAACAAACACGTTATATGTACATCTTTACAAACATACCGTGACAAAACAGCCCTTGGATGCACTTTAAGAGGCCATGATGAGAAACAGATGCCTTGTATAAAAATCCCTGAAAAATGTCTCTTTGTGAGGTAAGAACACATTTGTCAAACCAATTTTTCTTTCATTCCCTGTCATACATCAAACCTATTCTTTTGTTCTGAGACGAGACTGGCAATAGAGATCAGCTAATTACACATCGTGTTTCCCTTAACATTATTGTGCCACAGAAGGAGTAGCTGCAGAATGAAGACTTTTGGAGTAACAAATTAGGGGAACATCCATTCCTTTATACACTGATTACTTACACATTTGTTCCTTTCAATCATGGCAAAAAGCCAGTCCTATACATTATACTTCCACCTAGTAACTGACATAGTTCAATTGCATGTTAAGGTATGGTCAAGGCCTCAACAACAACAGGCAATATGACCTAAAGGTTACAAAACAAAGTCCTCTGTAGAACATTATCACATGCAAATAATACAGTTATAAGTAATAGAATGTAAAGGAGTGCTTCTGAAGAATAATATGTTATAACTTTAACAGAAAGTGGCCGCTCGAGCTTGTATTTAAAGAATAACTAATCAAGGTCTTGGTGTTTACCACACATTAGAGAGGGTATTCTGACAGAAAGAACAAGAATATATGCTTCCTGTGGTGACTCCATTCTGCTGCAAGAGAGCTGCAAACAGTAATCACTATAAGAAAATTGGACGATAATTCAAGGCCGGATCACTGTAGCTTATTTAACTCAGCTGGACTGTCACCAAAACTTGTAGGATTGGTCCCCAGAAAACATTCAGATTGGCCAAAGACCGTCAAGGCAATAATCATAACTGATACGAAGGTAATACAAAAACATCCACTTTACAGCTTATGAAATAACAAATAACAGTCAAACAACAATCCTGGATTTAATAGAAAAGTTATGAAATGTCCTGCTATTATGGCTGTACATGAACATTGATTATTGCCATGTATGGTGGATAGCAAACTTCCTCCTTGTGTTAGATATTAAGGCATTTAGACTGCATCTAATGGAGCATTTTACTTCAGCCGATCAGTGTAGTTCCTTTTGGTGCAGAAACACTGTAACTGACTTACTGCTGGTGTCAGCTAGGCATCTGACAAGCCAATAAAAACTCACAGACACCGCAGGAAAAAAGAAAAGGAAAAAAAGGATAAAAAAGAGGCTGTCCTCATGTTGACTCCAGCGTATCCAACTGGAAGACGTTGTGATTAGTTGGTGTGGTGAAGAAGAGCTGCTCTTTGCTGGTGGAACGGTTATCACAGGGACTGTGCAGCCCCAGGGTCCGCTCAAAGTCTAAGAGCTGACCCATGAAGTTGAAGTTGGGGGAAATGTTGGACTTTTTCCTCTTCACAAAATCATAGGCGTCGTTGAGAGAGAGGTTGAGTCTCTGCATCAGGTACGCCACGGTGACCGTTACTGAGCGACTGATGCCCGCCAGGCAGTGGACCAGAATGCCACACTGTTTAGACCGAGCCTCGTCTGTGGGAGGAGGGGGAAGCCACGGTCAACAGAAAATTTATCAAGGTACAGCAAAGTAAACTTGCAGTTTTTAGGTTATTCTAAACAGTATACTTTCATTCAAAATTCAATGATTCGAGGGCTTTATGTAGTTATCAATTCAAAGTGTGGCTTTTAGTTGAGAGAGGTAACTTTGTTGATCGCAAAATAAAAGTACCACAAGCTTATGCTGTTTGCTGAGAGTTTCAATTCTTGTTTTATCAATGTAAAAAACAGTGTACCTAATATTCCGTTAGCAACAGACATTAGCAAACAACAGTCAACTAAACAAAACTGTCCCCAACGTGTGACCCTGCAATCAAACACAACCCCCAAAGAGTGGAAACAACATTTCCTTCCTCTTTCTACCTCCAAACCCTTTAGAAACTAGTTCATGACACACCACCAAACAAACAAGTCAGTAGCTGTGGTTTCAGGTGCATTCGTGGTGAGAAACACATGGGAAATTTAATCTTAATGTTGCTTGCCATAAAAAACAGTAAAATAAATAATAATATTAATGTTTTGTGTTTTGTGTTTGTATAGTGCTTTCATCGAAACTCAAAGTTGTATACTTTTAAGATGAATGTATAATTGCGTATCAAAATAAATTAAGTCATATTATTGTACAACGGCTCATAACAGCCCACACAAGTGGTTAGAGCAGTTGCGTTTATCATGTCTCGCAGTGTTGACAACCATTTGATTATGATAACACAAAAACTCCCACATGCCCCATTAACACTTTCATAAATCAGATTGTCAATAAATCATCCAGAAATATTGATTAATAATTTGATATTAGATATATTTATTAAACAATAATGTTACTGTAACTTTGGTTTAAGTCACATATTACAAAAGGTGCCTTTCCTAACAAACAACACACACGGCGTACAAACATATTTTCTGAAAAACGTGTGGGAGTATGAGTTTTAGGTTTTACAAATGTAGTTATAGAGCTACTCACCTATGAATGAAATTGCCTCTGGGAAGAACTGGGACAGGTTCTGACTCCAGTGGTCCGAAATGGGAATCTGTTTGTACCTGAAGTGGCCGTCGTGCTCAAACATGTTGGGGAGATTGGGTGTGACGTTCAGGATGTACTTGATGTTGTACTGGCCCAGCACATCTAGGTTGGTGGAGTCTTTGGCGCAGCCCAGGTAAAGGTAGGGCAGGATTTGGACGGGGAACGCGGGCTGATTGCTTGGGACAGGGCTCTCCTCAGACTCCGTGGCACTGCTCGGCTCTCGGTCAGATTCCCCATCTGAGCAATCCGAGCTGATGCGAAGATTCCCAAAACCCAGAACAGACAGCGGAGGAGAGGAGCTGGGACAAGAGCTGTCTATGAGGGTCTCACAGTGCTCCGGGTACTCTGTGTGGAACTTTACAAATCCACCTGGACAAGAGCCAAAACACAAACCAACAAAGGCACATCAATAGGATTGAATCTTTAATTTATTTATTTATAGGCAACCCCTTTATAAACTATTTATAATTAAAAAAATATATATGACAACAAAAAAATAAATAAACGAAAATCTGTTGGGTATTAAAGCAGAGTTGTAAAGAAGTAGCTTAAGTTCCCCCCAAAAGAGAGTCATTCATGAAATGCATGCCTGTTCCTGCTGGAGCAAAACATGGTGCAGCCATTTTGGAATTTTAATTGAGAATCTCAGTGACACACAAACTTTTCAAGAGCTTACAAACCGCAAACCCACAACACACAGGATGGACGTACGTAGGCGCAGAAGTGACAAACATTACAGCAAAACAATGATCAACATTAGCGTTACAGTTTCGTGTTTCAAATCTAAAAGTTTGTGTTTGTAAGTTTAAAACCTCGTGATAAGCTTTAGCTACATTGGCAACGTCTATTTAAAAAAAGGCTAGATACCATAACATTGCGCCAAAACCATCTAGTCTGACATTTGTCAATACATTTTTTGAATTTTTCAGTCAGTTGAGACGTGTTTCTGACATTACAAACACCCTCGCAGAGTTACTACAACGTATCAACGCTGTCTATATCATACACGAATGTATCATTCCAATGTTCAATATTTACTCGACAGCAAATCTACTCACCTTCCAGGTAATACGCTTTACAGCCTTCCTCCCATAGTTTTTGAAGAAGTAGTCCCAAAACCGACGCCGGGGCTCCACAGTCCTGCCAGTCAACTGTAAACTCATCGTACAGGACCACCGTGTCCGTCTTGCACCGCCTTATGAACTTCTCCTTGTCCTCGTGGTTCGGGATGATAGTCCGGATGGGTATGTTGCCCTTTTTGAACCTCCGGAGCATCAGGCCCGGTATGGCCAGGTTTATGGCGGTCTCAATGTGGGACGATTCGTAAAGCTCATGTGAACGGCAATCCAGCAGGAGCAGAGAAGTCCCTCCGGACTCTAACTCGAGTTGCAGCCATTCCACGCTTTTGCTCGGCGTCACATTAGACATATCGGACTCAATATCATACTACAAAGCAAGCGCAAACACTTACTACATGGTCCACCGAGCGAAATTTCACCCGAAAAAGCATAACAAAAAATGAAATGTTAAATGTTGCCCCGCCAGTGCATGGCGATTCTGTAAGAGCGAAGATATTTCCCCTTTTTCCTCTCCTCTATTTCCATCAGTCAGTTAGTCTTACCTTTCACAAGGCTAACTAAGACCTGTCTTTATACTTGATACTTTAATTTACCATCCACAAGTTTAAATGAAAAGGTTTCATAGCCGAGCGTCTCTTCGTCAACTTCCCCACGTCGTACCAGGGTCCTCCATGCACATTCTCGTTGTACCATTCCGATGCATTGGACTTTTTTTTTTTTTTTTTTTTTTTTTTTAGTAGACAGTAGAGCAACTCTAGAGGGAGGAGTTTATTCCCTATGATTTAAAGTCACAGCCCCATGGTCACAGCAGACATATCAAAACGTTTGGTTTCAGCAGGTCTCCATGGAATCTTATTGAGTCAGAATTGTGTCAAATGTAGGCTGTGTAGGTTGTGAAGTGTATTGATTTATTTTATTAACTTTAGGCTATGTCACCCAAAAAAAAATCTTGGGCTCTGTTCTAGGCTACAAAATGTAATTGCGTAACTTTTATGACTTAAATAAAAATCATCCATTTTTGTTATCAATTTAATATAAAACAAATGGGCTGAATCCATCCGCAACTGTGCTTCACTCACTGCTGATTACTTCCAATTGGTGATGCATTCTTCTGCAGGAGAGCCGCAGAACACTTTATCATGGAATCATGTTGTTATCTTTCATCGTGATATTATTTATTATCAGATTTGACACACCCCAGAAACTGCTCTCTTCCTCAATTTTCATCTTATTCGTGACGTGAAGTGTGTTGTGATTTCTAAGCGATTTTACATAGCAACCACAATAGGGGATTGGCAAGCATGTCACTCAGCATGATGTCAACCACACCATTCCCATGGTTCACTACTGATGTGTATAGTGCAAAAAGAGGGAGAGGGAGAGATGCGTGCAGTGGGAATCTGCCTATATAGCTCATCTGTCTGTGCACGTGAGTGTGTTTGTATGTGTGTGTGTGTGTGTGGGGGGGGGGGGGGGCACAGATGTTGCACCGGGATTAACACAGAATATGGAATAGTGGTAAACCTGCACACACACACACAAATTATCTCAACCATACTCAAGTAGACACACATCAACATGCACCATATTATTACCACACTACACTGCACCACCATTTCAGCACCTGCCTCCAGCAGCCAAACACCACATACTGTGGAGAGTTTGAAAACAAACACACACACACACGCACACATTTGTACGCACGTACATAATGCCTGTGGCCCCTCATACCCACATGATGGCTGTTCCAGTTGAACTCCCCTCCAGGAAGTGAAGAGGTGTTGGGCCTGCCCTTAGATGGTGCTCAATAAGGAACTGAGCCGCCCGCATCTACAAAAGACAGTGATGGATGAGAGAAATTATGTGTTGCAATGAGGTCAAACAATTCATTGAGTATTTTCTGCCAACAACACCTTTTCTGACATTTTACTGGGTTCCCTTTATTAAGCAATAGTCAATTTACAGGAAATTATGACCTTGTTTATCGATCAGATCCAAGGAGGACATGGAGCTCTTGGGTATGACCTCCCAACATTCATGTTCTGTACAGTCTGGACTTGCGTGATAGTCACTTGACTGCTCCACTTCCACCAACACTTTGGTTACATAACGTGCTCTCAACGTGAGCTCATGGTATATCTCCCAGAGGAGAGAGAGGGAACTTTAGTTTAACTGATATGCAGAATTGCAGCTTTTGCATCTTAAGAGATGCTTTGAGGGCTTACATCCTTACCCAACATGCACACAAACACACAGCCCGGTCACGCGCAGATGTTCAGTGGGATGAGAGCTTCCTTTCCATTGATGTTTCTCAGCATGTTGGAGTAAAGGGCTCTCTATTGAACCAATCCTTTCTGAACGCGATGATTATACGACACAGGATAGAAAATGTATTAAGTCAATAAAGATGGCCATCTTGTCTGAAAAAGCCACATAAAATAAACAGGCTGGGTTATTGGCACACAATTCATCTAACATGCTATAATAGCCTATCTGATTTTGTTCCTCAGCTACACTGACACAAGCTGCTGTGAGGTACATTGAAGTGTATCCTCTGAATTTTATTACAACCAATATGATGTCCCTTGGTATCTAGATGGGAGACACAATATCCTGTTCTACACTGATACCATCTAGTGGTTTATCATGAGAGCTGCTGCACCGGCTATGAGTCATCTTCAAATCAGGGAGGTGATTGACGTCACAGCCTCACAGCTGCAAACAGGAGACCCAGTACGCCCCCATGTGGTGAAACCAAGAATGCCATGAAGTGCATTTCATGAATGAGTGACTGGATGACCACAAATATGCTCTTAAGCTGATTATACATTACCTGCATTGCTTGATACATCCCTGCCTTTCTGTCAAAGCAGCAGTAGCGGCATCCATGTAATACACCTTTCATGTTGTTGATAATACCACTACTTAATATAATCACTAACATTTACTTTTGTAACCTAAGTGAATGACAGCAAATATATATCAGTGATTCTTGATAAGTGGTAGCCTGGCATTCCCAGACCTGCCACTAGGTGCTGTCAAATTAAATTTGCTGCGCCTGTTGGTCTGGACCATGGAGGTCTGGACATGGCCTGGTTCCGCCCACCTACCTATTTCCGGCCAAATTAAATTTTCCCTTCAGTAGTCAGTCTGAGGACGGGGTGTATTAGTGGGATTCTGCTCAGGCAGATTTCTGCCTGTCCAATCAGCGAACAAAACGAGTAGCTGAGAACGCTGACGTCAAAGTCGCGCTCCAGTTTCAGTTGAATGCTGCGTTCCTTTATACTCGAAAGAAGGAGATTTCCGACTTGGTAGTTCCGAGTTCCGACCTGCCTGTGTTCCAGTGCATCTGCGCGCGAAAGTATGGACGCCTAAAACCTCTCTCATCCAAATAACTAAACGTTAGGCTCTAGCAAGTTACCGTTGCCAGGTTGCCGGTAGATCCATAGACTACAATATGTCGTGAAGTCGGAAATTTACGAGTTTCCGGTACAACTGGAACGCACCATCAGAAGCCGGCTCATGACACACATGACGACCAAACATTATGCGATTGGTTGGCTAATCCAGAGTGGCACTGGGCAGATCAAATAGTTTTAAACTTCAACAGACACCCGCCTCCAAGTGAGTGAACGTTTGCCAATTAAAGCACTTCCAGACCTTCTGTACAAATTAAATGAAGTACGATGGTCTGGTAGCACCAGGCTAGTCTGGACACCAGGCCCCCAGGACTGTGCCTTCTCCGAGCAGCCAGCATGGACATGTGGCCAATCCATTGGTACTGCATGCTATGAATGGGGCTGTGTGAGGAGCTTATTTTCATGTGGTCCATAGGCAGATTTCCCCGTCCACACAATACAAGCGGCGAACAAGATTGTGTCTCCGCAAAAATGTTCTGAATATCAATCATAGGCTCATAAAAACTGAAGTTTTTTTCATTTCAAAACGCCACCTCAAGCGTTTTATTAGCCCAACGGCTTTTAACGGCTTTCAGTTGGTTTTCGAGGGAGGAGGAGGGGTGGGCAGCCGTGGCCAGCTGAACAGAGTCGTAGTGAAACAAATGTTACGGTTTTCGGCCCGGTCTCCGAGAGGGCTCAGTGCTTTCTTTATAGGTCCATGCTCAGTGCCAGGTGCACGGCTCCATTAACTTCTTGTGTCTGAGGTTGTCCCTTTACTTAACATGAAGGACGTTGATAGTTTTTAGGCATTTTGGTGACTTTTTAACACTTAAGAGTCGCAAAGGGATTTGTAGGACCTATAAAGATGTAACACACGCTATCAAAACAGCGCTAGCCCACTAGTTTGGTTTAGATGGCTGGAGGAATCTCTGTTCAGAACTTGTTCACCACTGTATTACTTTACAAAAACGGAGTGTAATTTAAAGATCACATATAGCGAATCATCGGGTGGTTAGTGACTTATACGACCATGGTCGGTAAGCAATACAACTGTGCTCGCTTAAACTTTTAGCTTACAATGCTAGATGCTACGGATGCTACAGAACGAGAATGATTCTACATCCGCTACGTCATGGCTACGCTTGCTGCCCTCTTTCTTGATAGGTCCATAATGCCGCTACGTCATGCTTCCGGGCCGCATGGTATTTCCGCATTAATACTTCCTTGTGGTTTCCCTGTGCCCAGGGCTGGACTGGCCATCGGGCGTACCGGGCAATGCCCGGTGGGCCGGCAGGCATTTTGGGCCGGGCCGGGTCCATCAAAAAAAAAAAAAAAATTGAAAATCTTTTTTTTTAAATTTTATTTTAAAAGACCCTCGGAAGAGGTCCCTTCCCTCTCGGGAGTGCCGTGGACATATAAATGTGTGTGCAGGCTGTCAACTTCACCTGAAAGTTAAATAAAATTTTGTCCCAGGCCATTACTCATTATAGCCCCTTTTACACAGCCAGTGAAAGCGGGAACATGCCGGCCTTTCGGCCCTCCGCCCTGCTGTTTAAATGCAACAGTTGCGGAACGAGGGAAGAAAGGTGCGAGAGATTGTTCCGGGAATTTTACTACCTCGAGGGGTAGTAAGATTCCCGACACAATTAGTTCCGCCTCTCTGTTTAAATGCTCCAGCTTGTTGTTGCGGAACAGGGGGGCGTTTGACGTTCCATAGCCTACGTTCTAAACATGCGACCATGTTAGCAGTTGAAGGACATGTGTAACATTAATCACGGCGGCCTGATGTCCCGTAAAAATCACCAAATAAAAGGAACGGCGTATAAGCTATCTGATCATGAGGTCCGTTGCTCAATCCTAACCCCCGCGCTTCATTTTGCAGAGTGTATGAGTCTATTTCTGCCCATGAGAAGTTGTACAATGGGAAAGCTAGGCTAAGTAAGGGATAAAGTATAGCGAACGGGTATAGTGAACGGGTCAAGCTGAACAAGCTTCAGCTTGTCGGTCTTTATTTCTTACAAGTGACCCGTTCGCTATACATTATCCCACTTATTAGGCTACATGGCTACTACAAAAAATAAAGCAATTCATTGAAGCAACATGTTGTTTTAACAGCCAACAGCCGCTACACGGTCGGAACTCACTCAGTAGCAACGGTTACTATGTCAAGCTGCGGCCAGTAGTACGCCAGTAAATAGGAACGACCAAGGACACAACCTAGTAACGGGGGAATAGTCTGCTCGCCCCGTCTGCTTCAGCTGACTGAAGGCTCCGGCTCAGCTTTTAGCCACAGAGCTACTGTTTTGCTAACACAACTCAAGACGTGAAGAGGTGAAGCGGATTGATTTTGTCAGTTTGGTTAACAGTCCCAGTGATGTTGGACTCAGCACGTAGCGAGATCAACTGGCACATCGTGGGGACAGTAAAATACGGCCCTCTTACTGCAAGCTCCAGCACTTCTGCTCTCAATTCACCTGCCAGTGTTGTTGTTGTAAAGCATAGACATATATATGTATATTATATGTATATTATACATATATATTATAAAGCGGCTGACCGGCGCGGCGCTAAATGTTTACGTCACACCTTACGCTGTTTACAAGCACCTCTTTCATTCCGGAACACTGTGTAAAAGGAGCTACTGATGCGCCAGCAGGCCGGTGTTGCTTGGTTCTGTGTAAATAACACAGAAGCAAGCAAAGCCGGCATTTTGGAGTGATGTTGTTCCGTCAATATGCCACAATCTCTGTGTAAAAGGGGCTTATGAGTGGTTCTAGGCTGGGCCTGGCCCAATCACACAGCAGAGGGCCGCCCATTCAGAGGCTGCATTGAATTGTATTATCACGCATTCAACTTCTACTCGGTAATTATGAGCATCTGACGATGGTCAGTTACGTTCAGGGCCGTCGGACTGCGGACAGGCTTGGGGGGGGGGGGGGGGCAAGGCAGAGGGGGGCTGCACCCAAAAAAATAAAAACGTATTTTTTTAATTTTTTTTACTGGCTCAATATATGCCCCTGATCTTTGATGGCCCAGACAAATGTTATTTAGGAACATTCGTCAGTACATTTTTGTTATTTTTTAAATAACATTGTTCGGGGCTACAAAGATCACGGCCTATATTGGGCCAATAAAAAATACAAACGAAGGGAAAAAATTCCCAAAGCTGACTGGATTTTTTAAACGTACATTTCTTCTTTCTGCTTTTTCGTCATTCTGTGTCTATAAATTATTTCAGAAAATAGTACTAAATAGCTTACATAGGAAACAGTTGATTTAGCCTTACTTTTCTCCTCGAAGTGCACCAGATGATGAATTTTACTTTAACATTTGAAAATAAATCTACCCCCCTAGAAGGTCCAGGGTCCACGACACAGTCTCCCAAATTCCTGTGAGAAACACTGTGTGTGTGCATGTTTATTAAGAGTCATTAGACCAGGGATTGTGTTCAAGTACGTGTAATGATTTGGTCATTCATCAATAGAAATTTGTGTTGTTATCTGGCTCAGAGATAGCCTGGCATTCCCAGACCTGCCACTAGGCGCTGGCAAATTAAATTTGCTGCGCGTGTTGGTCTGGACACGCTCCGTTGAAGCTTTATCAAGACAGCCAGAGATCTGGCGGGTGGTTTCAATTGGTTCTATCTAATATGGGCGCACCAGAGCCCTTTATATGGTACTCTGGGGCGGACGTAACCGGATGACGACAGTGACGTGCATGCGACGTCGAAGCCGTGATAGTAAACATCAAAGATGGCTGCGGATATGTTGTGTGAGTTTGAGACTGCTTTGGCCTCGACCCTTAACGATTTGGAAGACGGCACTCAAATATTTAATTAGCAAGTAAGTGGAATGTTCTATTTTGCCGACCGATAACGGCAAATGTTTAATTTAACAGTTTAACAGCTGTTCGCTAAACGAAAGGGGCTTACGTCGCCTTGTGCATCGCTCTGATTGGTTGTAGTGCTATCCAACTGCGTGCAGTGGCATTTGAAATGCACGAGTAGGAGCCGCCCCTTGAGTTGGAAATTACTAATGATCGTGGCCAGACCCTCTATCGTTCAAGATATCAGGGTCTGGATTTCCAGGCTAGCTCAGAGAGGGACCAGTCACTCATACGTTTCGGACTATAGACAAACATAGCTTTTACATGTTTGTATTGTAAGACCGCCTCTCAGAGGGCCCATCAGGACTTCCTGTATAGGGGCCCAGAATTTGGTGCAACGCCCCTGCCTCCGCATATCGTATAAATAATCATGGTGGGCTGCCATGGCCAAAAATGCCAGGGCCGATTTTTTGTCCCAGTCCAGCCCTGCCTGTGCCAATGAGCAACTTTCATAGGAATGAATGAGCGCCATGTTTCAATCCAGTTTCTTTATATGTCCATGCTGGACACTCTACATTTCTCTTTCTGTGACGTCACAGAAAGAGAAATGTAGGGTTAGACAGTGAGACCATAAAACTCTCTTTCTGCCTTTTCTCAGGCTAGCATGATCCGATTTCAATTTTTTTTTGCACATTTATACTTCATAGGATCTCCGAGTTCAATACACCTTCATATTCCAACCGGTGAAGTACGCCTTTAACAATGTAGGATTAGCCACCAGAACCAAGTTCCTAGGTGGTCTAGAAGCTAAGCTACATGTAAAATGGTGCCTGGTGCCATAGGAAAAATTGGTGATGGCCCTATAGCCAAAAATCTTCCTTAAGGCATGCTCTAACAGTGTGCCAAAGCTCATATTTGTATCATCAAAAGCACAATTCCTTCATATATTGCACCTATCTGCTGGACTATATGGCAGGCCCAAGACTCTAAATTTGAACTACATATACCTATTCCCTGGACTGTAGGGAGTAGGAATATGTAGTTCTTATCAACATTTTAGGTGAGTTTGTTAGTTAAATAGTAAGGTATTGCTAAACAGTTACATTTTCACTACATATATTAGTATAATAATTAAAAAATAAATTATTTTTTATTTTTTGATGTTTTTTCTCTGTTTTTGTCCAGAAAAACAGTGAAAATGTACTTGAATGTTAAAAATAACTATTTTACTGAATTCCTTGAGTCAGAATTATATGGAAACATTAATTTGCCTCTGTATGTTTTTTTCTTCAAAAGTTATGCTTTCTTTTATTTTGCTGTTTTCATTTTCGAAGTTGGTAAATGTGTAATAAACTGTTAAAAATAAACCACAATAGCCATTATTTCAGCCTGTTACCTGGCAGAATCTTAAAATGACACTTCAAGGATTAGAAAAAAACAGGTTGCAAAAAAAAGCCACCCTATGCGCATGGACCTATTCTTCCATCTAGACTAGAATGTTCTGTTTTGCCGACTGACCATGGCAAACGATTAATTTAACAGTTTAACAGCTGTTCGCTAAACGAACGGGGCTTATACGTCACCTTGTGCATCACTCTGATTGGTTGTAGTGCTATCCAACTGCGTGCAGTGGCATTTGAAATGCACGAGTAGGAGCCTCCCCTTGAGTTGGAAATTACTATTGATCGTGGCCAGACCCTCTATCGTTCAAGATATCAGGGTCTGGATTTCCAGGCTAGAGAAGTGGGACAAAACAGGGTACAATGTTGAAAAAAAAAACCCTATGTTTAGGCAAATTAAATTGTATGTATCCAACATATACTAAGCTACTGAGCAAAGCTTTGACACAACCTCCCAGCTTTTGTCCTTTTTATCAAAATGGACTTTTTACCTTGACATTCATTATCAAAATGGGCTTTTTTGTGTCAACACCGTCAGACACCAAAAACACAAATTAATATTCCTGCAATCTATTCTAGCCGCATGAGATGTATAGTGATCACAAATATTCTCGAAGACTAACAAGAGGCCACAAAAATATTTTCAAAATGTATATGAATACACATTTTTTTGACATCTGCCGGTGTTGACATATTTAACGTTTCTTAAAGAGAACAAATGGAGTTTTTCTAGTTGCCATTTGTTTTTTCTTTTGATGATAGGTGCTATTATGAACTACTTCTGGAAAATAAAATGATCGAAACATTTCAAATAACTTCTTCAAAAATTGTAAGTTGATGTTGACGTATCAGGGTTGTGACGCAGGATTTTCAAGATTTGGAATGTAAAATATTCTAAAACTACAACAATTATCAGAGCCTGTCTGACTCAGATGTACACTGCAGAGGTAGAATGTGACAAGAGGTTCTCACACAGGTTTCTTACATTTTAATGGATTGTCTGACGGTGGTGACAAAAAGTGTCCCACCACTTAGAAACCTGGACGTCGTGAGAAGATAACAAGTGTCATATATTTGACGTAATGATCATAAAATTACATTTAAGGGGATAATTGTGCTCCAGACATTCTATTCTTAATCCCTATTAACATCTACCATTTTAAATATGTTTACTTTTAAACATAACAGCAGTTAATATTGGAAGTCGGCCTTTTGTCCCGTTTCTCAAGAATCACTGATATACTTTTTTTAATGAAAAGCTTCAGTTTAATCCCTCCCCGAACTCACAATGTATGTAAATGATGCAAGTGACAGATGTATGTACTAATACATTATAGCTATTATTAAATGTTGATGGAAAAGTGTTGGTTCCGTGTTTCATTAATGTATCAATTTGTGGTTTGTGTTTTCCCTGAAAACCACATTTTCACACATAAATTCATGTATATCTCACACTATATACATTTAGAATGAAAGACACAAGAGTAAATTGACACTTAACCCACACATTTATTGGTGACAGAACATTGTATATGAGGTGATATACTAATGTGAATACAATAAAAATTAAATACTGGGAGATTGGGGTTTTTTTGGGAAAAAATGTTTTTTATGCGACAATCAGGCTACAGCTGATATCATGTGACTGAGGCCTCTGAAGTAGGACTTCTCTCTCTCACTCATCAGCTCAAAGTGAAGAGGCTGCATGCAGAAATCACACTCTGCTGAGGAGTGTGGCCTCAGCTCCAAACCCACCTCCTTCCATGTCTCCACCAGTCGATCTGTGGAGACGAAGCAGAGTGCAAGCCATCTTTACAAATTTTTTTGTTATTGGATGTGTCGAAAGAAACCTGACAGTGCAGCGGTTTGACAACAAGAAACACTTTGTCTGCATTCTAACACAAACAAAAAATCTTAAACGTTTTAAATGCTTTTAAAAAAAGAAAAAAAGTGCTCCACCTTTGGATATTTCAGATTCATGAAATAAGCGACATCATTGACAATGGCCATACCAACAAAGTAGAACATCATCTGGGGAGTGTGGTGTGGTGTTGGGGCAATGCGCAGCAGCTCCTCTCCTTTAGCCACAGTGGGGTAGTTGATTGCCTGGACGTAGATATTGTAACGGGACATCATGATGTCACAGATCTCATTGTTCTTCTCTGCATCCGCCACCTGCAGATGCAATCATATGTCAACATTTGCATATTAAATTAAATTTAGACTATAAACAACACAGGGGATTGTAGAAAAGTGTATATATCGGTAAGAGATATTTATTTTCTTACCCGCACAGGAATAATGTGGCTTGGGCAGTGGACCACTGGAAGGCCTGAGTCCATCAGCATCTGTCGGAGCAGCTTGACGCTCCTCTGATGTCTCCTCCGCAGCACCTGGCCTTCCTCACTCTTCAGGACCTTGATGGACTCCTTTGCCCCCGCCAGCAGCATGGGGGGCAGGGAGGTGGTGAAGATGAAGCCCGCAGCGAAGGAGCGCACTGTGTCCACCAGGGCGCTAGTGCTGGCGATGTAGCCACCCACACAGCCAAATGCCTTGCCTGGAAACAAAAACCAAGTCACAGTGAGGCACATATGTGACTTACTTGGGGTGTTATGAGCTGTTTTCTCCTCATTAGAGAAGGGTTCTACTCACCAAGGGTACCGGAGATGATGTCCATCTTGTGCATGACTCTGTCTCTGTCCCCGATCCCTCCTCCCCTGGACCCATACAAGCCCACAGCATGGACTTCGTCCACAAAGGTAATGGCGCCAAACTTGTGGGCAATATCACACATCTTATCTAGTGGGCACACAGCTCCTGAAAAGAAAGCATGGCATATTTTAGATGACTTGTCATATCTTTTTATCTATTCATATAAAATACAAGGATGTGACACATGCTTTGTATCGCTTTATAGACACACAACAAATGATGTATTATTAATTTTGAGAATAATTTATTTTGTTGTTGAAATATTTGTAGTTTTGTATAGAACCGTAATGTTGAATACAGAAGATCACACTAAAATAATATTATTCCAGTTTGTCCAACTTATACATAAATAAGGAATGAAAATATGGTATTGTATTTTGTACTAACCATCCATTGAATGCACTGTCTCAAAGGCAACAATCTTTGGAGTGGATGGGTCTGACTTCTCAAGCAGCTCTTGTAGGTGGCTGACGTCATTGTGACGAAAGATAAACTTCATGACCCCGCTGTTTTTTATACCCTGGATCATTGAGGCATGGTTCCCAGCGTCAGAGTAGATTTCACAACCTAGAAGAGTAAATAGATTAAATAAACGTGTATTCTTAAATTCTGTATGATGGACTCAGGTCTGAATCAAGACAATACATCACAACATTACAAATTGTGTAAGCTACAATATGTGAATTTCCAGGTAATTGTTGTAATATTTTTTAAACTTATTTCAATGTACCTGGTAGCATTTTTGCAAGAGTAAACAATGTGGAGTCATTGGCTACAAAGCAGGAAGTGAACAGCAGTGCAGCATCCTTGCGGTGCAGATCAGCCAGCTCACATTCAAGGTCCACATGGAATTTGCTAGTTCCCGAAATGTTTCGTGTGCCTCCAGCACCAGCACCATGCTTTTGTAAAGTCTCCCTTTGAAAAAAAAACAAGAGTTGACAATCGTTTAACTGCCATATCGAGCAAAACCTGCAATTATCACTATTCTCATGCGACAACTGTTTCATGCCACCGTTTGGGGTTCTGGCTGATCGCTGATCAGTGAGCCTACTTACATGATAGCCTGCGTGACTTGGGTGTGACGGCTCATGCCGAGATAGTCATTGCTGCACCACACAGACACGTCTCTCTTTACATGGAAATAATCCGAGTAGTCGTCTGCCATTGGGAACGAAAAGGCAAGACGGTTCACCGTCTTAAAAACCCTGTATGTGTGATCTTCCTTCTTACTTGCAATCTTCTTTTCGAAATACTTGTCATACTGGAAGGTGACAGCTGATGGAGGAGAATAAATATGTGTGGGGTTTTTAAACATACTTTTAGAGAAGTGTTGTTCATTAAGATTAAGATGTCTGTTTTACCATCAGGCAGATTATCCTTGAGCCGGTGAGACACTCTGGAAGATATGGGTTTTAAGGTTGTTTTTGGTGCCCCAGTGTTGGCCTTGTCTGCCTCAATAAGATCCCTAACTGATGAATCAGTTATCCCTGTTCAAGAAAATGCAGACAGTTAATAATCTCTTAGTCAGTGTAAATACTATCCTCTGTAAATGTCACTTGAGTGTGTGTGTACCCTCTAAACAATGAGCTCTGTCACAATTTACATAACCGACTTTCAGTATGAGTATCTGTTTATAGGTGAGGCTGGGCAATTGCTTACCTGTGCGGATGGAATGCATCCCCTGGACATCCTCTTGAAGCTCCATGCTGGCCTCTCTTACTACCCTGTTGTTTTTCTGCACCATTTCCGAAGCTAGGAAAGGGCATTTGGAGCCTACTACCCGGCCAGCAGGTGACGTGGTGTGGCCTGGGGGCAACTTGACCTCACACTTCTGATCTACAGAACAGTAAATGATTAAATACCAGTAATATCAGTTTGCAAATGAACAAAAAAATACGTATTGTTTTCATTAAAATCACCATTAACACTGATTTAAAAAGTTGATCATATATTATAGAATGCATTATAATCTTATGACTTACCATTATTTGTTGGAGTGCCTTTGGACAAAGAAGCTGATGAAGACAGAGCTCTGGCCAGAGGTCTGGAGGCCAGGTCCATCATCACAGGGCACTTTTGGGCATAGCTAACCAGAGAGGACTTCCCAGCCAGTTGCAGGCCAATACTAGGCAAAACGGTCAGGAAAGGGCACCGTCGAATCACTGCCTCCATATGAAATCCTCTTGACCTTAATGAGAAGAAAAAAGGGGGGGGGGGGGGCATGGATCAAAATGGGTCAAGAAAGTTTCCCTGTGAGCTATCAAGACAAGCAGAATCCAACACATGCATTCTGTAAAGATCAGATAATGGAACATTGCTACTTTGTACGAACATCATAAACAAGGTATAGGCTACCACCTCAATAAGGCAAAAAAAAAACTATAATTTGATGTCGCCTACCTGAAAACATCCCACTCCACATTGATGTAACACACGAAAAATGTCTTGCGAAACATGACTAATCAAAGAGCAGAGAAGATTTTCTATGGCTAGACCCCAAGAGACTGCCTTAATTCTCTCTGCTCTGTAGTCAGCTGTCCTTGACAAGTGGGACAAGGAAGCCCTTTCAAGGACCTATCTTGCTATTACATCCATATGGTGTCACCAAAGGCAAAGAGCCCCCTAGCTGCTGCTCAGATGAAACAGATACAATAACTGTGACAAATTGAGCCCCCACCATCCCATACACTACAAGGCAGTCTCCGTTATAAGACACACAGATTCAACATATCAATTTCACAATGTCTCTTCTTATCAAATTAGGATGGAAGGACTGAGGCAACTGAATATGAATGTCAGAAATAATGATTCAAAATTAACACTGAAAGGACATTAGATCAAAGACTTTGATTGCAAGCCAAAATTAACTGTTTGCCTACCATTAACATGAATTATTATTCACCCATGTAGCTATGACAGAACATACCACATTTATTCAGTTTTATCCAAACATTTACAATGTTCTATAACAACTGGCTTATAGAAAACCGGTATTGACAGCCTAGGCCAATACACATATAAGCTAGTGCCAAAACCTATCCCATAATAGATAGGCTACCTCTGTTATAGCATTGACTACCTCATTCAGCTCAGGTACCCACCTTGTGTATCCTTCACTGAAAACGGTAGTCACTCGTCTTGGTCCTCGGGAGTAAATGTTTAGGTAACTTTCAGCTGGAGAAATTACAGCACTGCGGTGACGTAACAAGAGCAGGTTGCAAAACCAAGGAGCCACGCCCACCGACGGTGCGTAATACTGAGCGAGCAGAGATCGTCTATTTTAAACAAGAAGCACTTTATGTCCTCTAAACTGAAAGTGGACACCATCTCTTAACACGTGAAGAAATCACAAATAAAAAATAAAACTTACATTTCTGCAGTATTACCAGTAGCGCACACCCACTTGGCTATAACTAGGCCTATGTCATGTGTTAAAATAACAATGGTCTAGTAGTCACACAATATGTAAAACTACTTACTGTATAGTGAAGTAACTAACTAATAACGGGGAAACTGCTTAAGTGAGGGTGCACTCAACTCTTGGACATCTGTTCCCCGCATTCACGCTTTTAGTACTGTTATATCCAATCTTGATTTAGTATTTTCACGTTTGGCTACTTTATACTTCCTCTCAATGAGAATGTGATTATCTTTATTACATTTTCTTAAAAAAAAAGACCATCAATTTTTTAAGAGGTGAATTTGTTTAGATTTAAACATCCAAATGTACATAACACACTTAAAATGACCTCAACCGTGACCAGCTAAGGCCCAATGAACTGCTTACATGCATTACTAAAAATTATGCTTAGCACCATTGTGCATAATATTTCTGTATTTAAATGCAACGTGTTTAATTGAAATCATAATAGTGTGGCCTTTGTCATTTTAATTTTAATTAAATGACAGATTAATCTTCAACCACTATTAGCAAAACTTTTGAGCTATGCAATTTAATCTTGTGTCTGGGATGATAATCTACCCACATTATGGGTATATTTTGAGTTGTCTCTGATATTGCCCCATTCTTACATTTGATAAACATGGTCTCAACTGCTAAAGAACAGATTCTATGAATGAACAGATGCAAAATGACTCCAACTATTATCATCACTCAAAAACCAGCATGCATAGTGATATTGGATGGTTGCAAAAGTACGCTGAAAACACTTGTAGAATAATTCACTCCATGAATAAGATTGTTCAACTTTGTTGATTTTGCAACAGCAGGTCCAAACATCTTGGACAAGGCTAAGAAGAATATAATGGGATGGTGTCAGTGGGATTACAGGGTTTTTAATGAAAAACTTCTGAAACACAATGAGAACATAAACAAAAAAGTCATGAATAAATATGCAAACATCACAAACCAAATAAACTAAACTTCATATTTAAAACAGCTGCATGTAAGACCTTTGTTATGTTTTGCAACCCCCTTTTGCAGTTCACCTATTATTCCACGCAGTGGCAGCATTGAGCTCATATCCAGCCCCCGTAACGCAGCTTATTGGGCAGGTAGATGTTGGTGAGGAAATCAGGAGCAATCGCTGCCAGGGACTGTATTTCAGCCTTGACCTTACTCTGCTGCATCAGTTCCATCTACGACAAGAGCAAACACGCAGGTTTTAAAGAAGCACTGCATAGCCGTGCAAACGAGTATAAATTATCAGTTGTTTATACTCCATCAGCCACTCTCAATACAGGTCAGCTAAGAGCCCTCTCACAAACATTCCTTCACCATGTGTCACATGAGCAAAACATTAAAACTGTGTAATCCTCTGAGAATGAAGATCTTTGACTTTAAAAAGGGACGGAGTGCTTAAGACCAACATTTTCCGAGTTTACTAGGAGCCGTGTGGTGGATTACAATCATTCCATCTCACTTTCACATCAGTCAAATTTAAACTTTTAAATTAAGGGTTAAGGTTAATTTCTAGGTTACTTTAAGTGATTTGTTTGAAACACTTCTCTTCTTTGACTTTAACCAAGCTCAGAAACTTCAATGCAAAGAGCCCCCTTCACTTTACCTTAAAGGCACATGTCTTTCTCCTTTCCTTCTCTTCACTCACCTCTTTCTGCCACTCTGGTTGATATGATAAATATGGCCTTTTGAGGAGGTTATTGAGTTTGCTTTCATCTCTCTGGGTGAGGGGGATCAGGGCATCCTCAGGAACTCGCAACCTAAAGAATTAAATGTTAACTTTAACTACTTATATCCAAATTATATTTCCTAAAATGACAGGGCCAGCAGGCAGTTCTGTTGACGAATGTTGTTTCCTCCCATTCTCAACAGACTCAAATTGAGGAGTTATTATCTGTACGTTAAGGGGGAAAACACAAGGAAAAAGAAATGTACAGACTACAATTAAATGTATGTCTAAAAGCACTTTGGGTCCTAAATTTGTTCCAGGGGACATATACTTAAAACTCAATATGCTTTCAGACGCAGTTCAATGAATGGGAAAAAAATAAATGAGGGCGACAGCAACAGAAACCAAAACAAACAATCTAAACGTCCCCAGAATATAATCCCAATTAGAGGCGGGAGGAGGATTTAGGAAGTAGCAAATGTTGAGTCCAAACCTTTGGAGGTCAGAGGGGAGGAGGCCTAGCCACATAACACTGGGGACGGTCAGACTGTGGGCCTCAAACGACATGGACTGTGGAAAAACCAACGTGCGCACGCACAAACACAAAGCCATTTAAACACAGCGTACATATCTCAAATAAACCCATAAAATAATCAGCACCTACATGATGTGGTTATGCCCGACACATGTTCACAATGAAGTTGATAAACATGAAGGATGATCACAGAGAACAGCAAAGACAATGCAACAAGATCAATCAACTTTTTCACTCCATATCATGTCAGGTTAAATATTCTAAGGACAGATGATTGTTCCCTTTTTGTTGTTTTTTACTCGAAGTGGGGGCATAATTACATGTGGCTAACAGAGAGACACTGTACAGGCCACATTGGATAATGTATAGTACAGGAATAACTGGCATGGCGGGACTCACCACTGATCCGTACTTGTAGACGCACATGATCTCAATCCCTGGGACAATCAGTAGAGAGAAACAGACACACTGCAATCACTGGCATACCAGAGCAATTATCCTCAGAGAACAAAATAAAGCATTACATGTGTGTCTCGCCACGCGATGGGAAATAGGGTTAGAGGTAAGGTAAGAAGCGGTGGACGAGGCCTTGCCAATGGAGATAATAGCCTGACTAGGCACCGTGATGTACTCGGCTTTGTCAGAAAATGCAACCCTACTGTGCAGAGATGAAAGGGGAGTTAATCGTTATTAAATAAGTGGAATTATGTGAGTTATGTGTGAGAGGGAAAACTGAATTGCACTCAAGAAGCAATTATAATAGGTGTGTACCGTAAGGGTCGGCGTCCACCAGTGCGAAGATGGGTATGTGCAGCGTTTCCCAAAGCTTTCTCACCATCAGTCTGCTGTTCACATCCGGCATGCCTTTACCCTGGTCCACACAAAACACACCTCTTATGCATATGGAACACTCAAAAGGCTACAATATTATTCAAGGTACAATCTTCAAAATCCAATAAAAAAAAGGTAGGGACAAAAAAGGGGATGGGGAAACACACTGTGATCATGATGCAAGGAGAGAGCTTTGTGCAGAGGTTATCGTCCAGGAGTCTCTGGAACGTTGCATCCTTCTCAACTATCAGGACAAATTTTGCAGAGGATACAATATCTGTATATGATCAAGGAGAAAATAAACAGACATGGCAACAATGTATTGTCCTCCCCACACAGAACATTCTCAGAAGTATGAAAGAGCGACAAAAAAGAGGGGGGCATGAATGATTAGTATTCTCAGATAAATCACAAGGATACTTTTTATCCCACCGATGTTTGATGAAACTGCAACAGCCTAGAGAAAGAAAATATGATAACATGATGACGCCATTAAAATTGGTTCTACTAGTGAAATATGTCTGACACTCAAATGTATTCCTTTCAACACACAAGTTACCCTAAGGAGCTGTTGACACCTCATTGGGCTGTACATGTAATGTTGGCAGGTTAAGGTTCTTGACTGAACTTACAGCAGAGCCTGAGCGACAGTCGATCCTTGTGCCATCCTCCTCCAAATAACACAGATCACCTGAGATTAAGCCCTTGGTCGTGGCCAGCTGGTCGCATAAAAGTTTCAAACACTCGAGTAATGCATATTCATATTAACACATACACATGTACACATAAAAACAATTTTTTTTAGCACAGGTGTTCCACAGGCTAAATATGAAGCAGAACAAGCTGCTTTAATAAATACAGCACTTAGAGACCTACTTCACCGGTGGAAATATGAAGGTGTATTGAACTCTGAGATCCAGATACAATTCAGATACAATATGTTAATGTTGGAGTTGTGTGTTTTCTGTTATACAATCACACTACACTATCCCTCTCACATTAACACAGACATGCTCACTTACCACGTGTAGTGACCTGCGAGGAACCTTTAGCATGCAGGAGATATCGTCAACTATAGTATCGACAGATGTTTGTGAACCAAACAGCTGTGTGTCATTGTAGTAGATGTCTCTGCGGAGACAAAAATGGAAATCCCTTTTTACGAGCAAATTCAGCTATAAAAACAGATACATCAAGTGAATGTGGCTTTAAAAAAACAACTGAAATGTAAATAATTGACGGTGAATTTATAACAAATAACCTTTTCGTTGCATACGAGTTGCTCTGCACTAGTCTGTAGATGACCTGGAGAATCTGTAGAATTTGCGCTACAAAAAGGGGCACAAATACATCTATTATTTCCTCCTGAACATAAAACATTCTATTCACCATCATGGGTGTGATATCACATGTTTAAAAAGGCCTGGAGTGGAAACATTTCTGTTCTTCATTAGACTATCGAGATGGGAAACCAATCACTACAAGTCTCTTTTATATCCCGTCTCTGCCAATTTGTCCCATAAAATAAAATACCAAATTTTTAATGCTGTTTGTGTCATGTTTTATGCATATGCTCACAAAGAATAAAAAACAAAAACAAAAAAACATGAACTAATGTACAATTGTTTTTTGACTAAAAGGAATCTCCAAACATATAGAAGTGTCACATAAAACAAAACATAATAAGAACAGGGGTGTGTGTAACTTCTCACCAAATTTAGTGACAGACGAAGGACTGTTGCTCCTAATGGTGGTGCAAGAACTTCCTGGTCTCATCTGAAGCCCGATGGCGCTGTCAAAACTCAAGTGGGAAGTAGTGAAAGATATTCAAGGCAAGGGGGAGACCATCAAATATATCTTCACAGATAGTGTGTGCTACATTTACTTTTGAGCTTTGAAAATCAGCTCCCCCACCTGTAAACAATCTTAAAATTCCCCACACCCGGAGGGCTACCTCTAAGGAGGCCTCCCACAGACCTCACCATCCCAATTCCCCTATGAAACCTTTGGCACTCAATCTGTGTGATTCTAACATTTTAAAAGGGCTGAGCCAGAATGTGTTTAAAGCTACAGCAAGGTTTGATCCAAATAAGACCAGACATTGTGCTTTGTTAATGGTCTTTGTAAATATATGTCTAGTATAGTGTGTGTGTGTGTGTGTGTGTGTGTGTGTGTGTGTGTGTGTGAAGGCCAGTGCTTTTCATTTTCTTATCCCCGAGTCATCTCTAAAGCAACAGGAAGTTATTTCAACTTCAATCTCTCTGAACCGAAGGCAAACGTTTCCCCCCCCCCCCACCACCTGTTTATCCATGCATCCCATCCAGACAGAGTTGAAGTGACTATTTCCTTTTCAAGGATATTAAACAGACAATCTAATCATCATCTTGCATGTCCAATCATCATTTATTTATTGATACGAGCGCTCAAGTTTATCTTGAAAAGGGTCAGGCAGCTCAGACAGATCACACATAGTCAGTATGTAAAATGACTTCAGGGGGACAAAAAATGGTTTCTGCCACAGTGCTTTAAAATCAATTTACCTGATGTTGGCCCAGCTGGATCTGTTGGGCAGTGCCAGGACAGGGGCCTCGCCTTTTGACAGACTGGTCACTATTCCTAGAATTACGTTTTCAATGCGTGTCAAAATTTCCCTGCTGGAAATAAAGACAGAGAGGGTGACAGTATTAAAAACAAAACAAAAACATGAATAATGCAGCAGCCAGCCAAGTTACCAAAAAACAGACAGACATTTATTTCTGCTGGTAATTTTGACACTGATTATAATAATAGCTTTGAATATGGCCTGCCTAAAACAGGAGTTCTAAAGAGATGTAAAAAAAAATCTGTACCAAGGTAGGCCTATAGGCCTACTGGTTCCAAATATTTGGACACATTTATTCTATGGTTTTTAACCGATGCTACGCAGGTTTTGTAGTTAGACACAGAAAACAATTGATATTTTATCGAGATAGATAACGTTAGCTATCAGCAACTGACAGAATTCCAAAGCAGCTAAAGGCAATTGACAAAGTAGGCCTACTCAAAAACACTTGGCAACAATTAATTAAACCTGGACAATTGTAATTGCATTGCATATTCTCACTATTTAAGTGCTGGAGAAACCCTGTAGAACCGCGAAGGCCCATGTAGCAATAATATTAAACTGGGAACCATTGTAAAACACTAGCTAACCAAGGTAAACTCGCCCTAGCTTGTAGCCAGATCAGGTGACTGTGAACTTACTTTTTGATTTCTTCTTCAACAGGTGGACTCTCTGTAATGACCTCAATATTGTTCAGTAGTTGAGCACGGAGCTGGTCAATTTCAGCAAACAGTTCTACTCCCAGGGACTCCATCGTGTATTATTTTATCACAAAGACGGAAGAAAATCATGTCAAGACATGATGAACATGATGGTGTTCCCGCGTTAAGGATTTAGTGGAAATGTCGCGAGTTTTGAGCAGCTTACTGATTGGCTGAATTTCCAGTAGACTCTTGGTTGTTTTGGACCCTTTTTACAGTCTGTTTTTGACATGAGAAGACATTGAAATAATTGTTTGTATGGTATTTTCATGTAGCCTACTACGACTAACATATGACTAGACTACAACTACTTTACATCCACCATAGTTTCATGGAAAGATAATATTCACCATGATTGATTAATGTTTTAAAATATTTAATCTAAGTAGCCTACATTTGCATTATAATAGGCTTCTCGACTAGCTTACAGAATATTCACTTGCTTTGATTAGCCTACTACAAAGTTCTCGCACAAAAAAATAACATATTGACAGGCGCATGCAAGACTTGCAATTAAGTATTTTTTTTAAAATTTTGAATAGCTTTTTCCCCTCTCTCAGTAAGGGACTCACTTCTCACTAATAGTTCAGGGGCCGTATTCACAAAACATTTTAAGGCTAAGAGTAGGTCCTAACGTGCTGATGGAGTAACTCTCAAAAATAAGGGGCGTTTCACTCCTAATTTTAGGACTCCTAACTTTTTAAGATAAGTGTAATTAACAAAGCATTTTAGCGCTAAAACTAGCTCCTAAATCTATAAAAAGCTACTCCTAAGTCACTAAGAGTAAATCACAGACAACCATTTGATGGTGTTTTGGAGAGATTTAATGCTAGTGAGCTTTATAAAAGGTACCTTTAATAGCTGTAAGGGTTTAATGATCTTAGTAAAGCTATGTTTAGAAAGTATAGACACATTTATATTTATTATATTGTTATAAAAAATATTTATTAAGTTCATTTTCCTCTAGTTGCTTTGGGTTTATGATGCACTGAAAGTTACTGTTGGTGTCACGTTTGGGTTTAATTTCCTACTAGAGGCCTATATGTGGCGCTTCGCAGCATCTCCTCCGTTCCACAGATCCGCTACTGTATAGTTGCGCGTCTCGCCTTTTTCCTTCCGCATGTACTTTACGATTTCGCCGGCTGTTGTTTCTAAATTGTGAATTTCCTGGTTTGTCGCTGTCTGACTATTGCTGCATAGTCCGCAATTGAGAGAAATACAGTGAGAGTGCATGGCGTGCAGCTGTTCAATGAGGATATTTTTCCGATTCAAATCATTATAAAATTTAAAATTAGGCTAATAGACCTATGTGGCGCTATTGTAGGTTAATTGTGAACAAATGTGTGGGAAACCCTGCAGTATCTTGGTTTCATGTTAAATCAGTGTCACCTGTCATTAATTGTATATAAAAACTCTTTACTTTAATACAGCGACACGATATGGATATCTCCTACAGTGTTTCTATCATAAATTCACTCTTAGCTCTCATTCCCTCTCAGCCAATCACTGTGGGCATAGAAGGTATGAACATGACATCATCCATAGCAACAGGGTCAACACCGCCCTCTAGTCTTAGCTAAGGAGTCCCTCCCATTCCTTAGTAAAAGTTGGTCTTATCAGCTTTGTGAATAGGTTTTAAGAAATTACACCTTACCAAGAACTTTTAGTGCTCCTTAGGAGTACTCTTAGCGCTAAGATAAAATGTTTCGTGAATACGGCCCCTGAGCAGGATTCTATGCTTCAGCCTAAGCCACCACAATGTCACACATAGCCAAGGCCTATATACCTGGAGCATATATGTTTTAGTTTTATTACTACACACATAAACTGATTCAAAGACTGGCATATATCATGGTATTTCTAAAGAGATTAACACTTTGCTGATCATCATGAGTAGCCATACTCACACCTGACAGAATAATAGCACAGGCCTTTAATTTCAGTAGCCTACTTTCCTACTTTTTCTTAGAACATAAGTCTTGTTGCCATTTTTTATTTTTTTTAATGTATAGAACAACGTTGGACGGTAGGCAAGTTGCCCTTGGCCCTTCTAGCATGTATTCTTTTAAACACAAATAGTCCAGGCATTATATAACCTGACCTCTCAAAAATTGCAACAGAAACCATTCCAAATGTTTTTGACTCATGAATATGTAATAAATAACATACTAAAAGTCTTAAGGAATCCAAGTGGTGGAAAGTTATTTTCTAAGGGGTTTCTTAACCATACCTTTATGTCAATTTTCAGCTTCCTAAAGTAGGCTACTGTTTTATGGTAGAGGGGATATGTGCAAAATTGTTAACCTTTTCAGAAAAGCTTGAAACTTGGTACACTTATATAGTTTGGGGCTCTGAACATTTTCAGATATTAAGCCATTGCAAAATCGAATCATGGTTGCCATGGTGACCATTTTGCTTTCCGCCATAGCCTAATTATGCATTTTTCATCATAACTCCTGAACCAAACATAATACCACACAACTAGTGATGTCTAACCCTATGTTTTCATGGTCAGGGAATACTATGATACCACATACAACATCAGAAACAGTTAAGGTTGGGCGCCCTTAGCTCAGTTGGTAGGGCGTTTGCAGGTACCACATGCAACAGAGCACTCAATGCCATGCTTCTTGCATGTGCACTTTCGGTTGTTACAGTCCGTCTTGCATGTGCATCAGATGACCCATAAGAGTATCTGTGGAGATGTTGGTAGGACAGTTTTGATATGGACAAGCACCCCACAATCCCTATTTGTGAGGAGGAGTTTGTTTATCTATTGTTCCCTTCCATTGTTGGACGCTGACTGTGATACTTTGCTCCTGCTGATGTAGGTGGCGGACCCAGTAGCTATAGTGTACATGAGAAGGTTATAGAGGCCAGCTTCTCACAAAAGGGCTTAAAACTAACTGGTTTCTAATTTCTGTAGGGGAGCTCCTTTCCTATTGAGCACAGCGTTTGTTGTGTGGCAAACTCCACTGCTTTCTGTTCTATGAGCCAATCATCCAAGCAGTAATTGTGTCTTTCTAATATTTTTTTTCTACATTAGATTTGGAGAGACAGAGTTAAAGCCACTACGAGTAACATGGCACGTTGGCGTCCCCTTTGGACAAAAGCGGTAGTATTTTTACGACGCCCGCTGTCGCAAAGCTGTTTACTAGCGCGTGCCAGGCGCGTGAGTGTGAACTGAGAAGGGAACATTATAGTGCATGTCCGTGTGTTGAAAGTGTGAGGACTCTTTTCGGCTCCGTGAGAGTGGTTTTGACACTGCATGAACTGCATGAACACGCACCTGATTGCAATGCTGATTGCTAACTACTCTCTCTCACGGAGCTGAAAGATTAGGCTACGTGTCCGACTCCTCACAGAAAGCGAATGAACGATAGACGGCAGTTAGTATGGATCACGATGAGGTAATGTGTTTGTGTTGTTGATGTAAATAATGACTATTTCAGATAATGGTTATCTGATGATGGTGAAGCAAAGCAAACTTTGTGTTAGTACCAACCGCTCATTCATTTAGGAGTAAACACTGCAGTCTAGTTTCGCTCTCGTGAAATTGTATACACGTTGCTTGGCAACGCCCTCGTCCCCCCCGTAGCCTATATCACTCTCCCTTTTAGCTTTTCTTCATTGCATTTTCTTTTTTTTCTTTGATGGTTCAGCCCCGTTATCAGTCATTATGACGACAAATAACTGTATCAAACAAGGCTCCCGCTCCCCTTCCCTCACCTGGAGGGATAGGCTTCTCAATTCACGTTGCTGCGCCACACTGAAATCTGCGACCAATACGGATATGTGACCATAGAGCTTACACGAGCGAACCGAAAATCGGACTGGGTGTGCGACCAGACCAAAAGCAGTGATAAAAACTATTTAAAAACGTCTTTCTTTGCACTGATGGTCTCGTTTGCTGTTAAAGGTAATTTATGATTATCAGAGGAAACATGAGGCTTTAAAAGATATTTAAATGTTACTCGTAGCCGCTTTAACATGGGGCAAAGTGGGGAAGACATGCAGAGAACTTAACCAGGCTGGATTTGAACCCGGGTCCTCTGCGGCATAACCACTGTGCCATGAGCACCCCCTGTAATTGTGTCTTTCTTGGAGATAGTTCGGAACTGTGTGCGTTGTTAACTTCAGCACAAACTGGCATTGAGTGAAGCCATGTCAGATGTTGCAGCCATGTCACACCTTGCAATCTTGTGATGCCACCACTGGTTTTCATACTGTCATTAGAACCTGCTCAAGATCCATGGACATGCCAGCCCATAGGCGATCACTCCACATGGAATCCCCCTACAGATCTCTGGTTAATATCTGGATGGTGCTAATGGACTTTGCACATCCTCTGCACACAGGCCTTCCCACACAATTGGCTGGGCCCCTGAAAACCTGTTTGTAGACTCAGGAAAATTACAGAGTAACTAGCCTGTCCTGTTTATAAGAATGTAGAAGAACTACAAAAGGTACCCAACCCAAGATAGGGGCTTCACTTGATGATCCCATCACCCTGCCTGAATTGAAGGAAGCATTGCACAGTATGAATATAGGAAAATCACCTGGTTTTGATGGGATCCCCCCTGAATTTATCCTAGCTTTCTGGCCACAATTAGGACAATTACTTTTGGACATGATCCAGTTTGCTATTTTGAAGGGCTCTTTTTCCAGAGAGTCAACACTGCAATGATCTCATTACTCCTCAAAAAAGATAAAGATCCCTTGTTTTGTGCAAACTATCGTCCTCTTTCTTTGTTGAATTCAGATGTTAAGTTGTATGCAAAGGTACTCTCCCGCCGTTTGGAGCCGTACATGACCTCCCTTGTTCACCATGAACAAACAGGTTTTATTAAAACCCGCCTAGCCTCGGATAACATACGCCGTTTACTGCATATCATAGGGGCCTCCCAGAGTGTCCCCACTCCGGCGGCTGTCTTGTCTTTAGATGCAGAGAAGGCTTTTGACCGACTGGAGTGGGGATATCTGTGGGAGGTCCTAAGACATATGGGCTTTGGGGAACATTTTATTTCTCTGATTCAGGTTCTTTATTCCAATCCTACAGCTATGGTATTAACAGGGAAAATCTGCTCATCGCAGTTCAAAGTTGCAAGGGGCAGCCGGCAAGGCTGTGTTCTTTCCCCTTTCTTATTTGATTTATCTTTAGAACCACTTGCACAGGCTATACGTTTATCGGAGCACCAAGTTCCCATAACTGTACATAATACAGACCATCATATATCGTTGTATGCCGATGACATTTTGCTTTATCTTGGTAATGCTCCTCAATCTATACCTTATCTTCTTCAGATCTTTAAAGACTTTGGCAGTCTCTCCGGTTATAAAATTAATTGGTCCAAATCAGCCCTACTTCCCCTGAATGAAGCTATGTGTAATTCCAAAGAGATCTCTGGGATCCCCTTTGTCAAACAATTCCGTTATTTAGGTATTCAAATATATTCTTCAGTTAATACAATAACTAAAAACAATTTTAATTATATTTTTAGAGCTGTGGAATCAGATTTGGAGAGATGGATTAAAATACCAACCTCTATTCAGTCAAGGTTTTCAATAATTAAAATGAATGTTCTCCCTCAGATAAACTTCTTCAGTTCTATGATTCCTCTGCCACCTCCAGTGGGTTACTGGCATAGGCTGAATTCACTGTTAACTAAATTTATTTGGAATGCCAAACGCCCTCGAATTAAATTTTCCACTTTGCAAAGGGGAAAATGTGCAGGCGGCCAAAATCTCCCTAATTTCAAATTTTATTTTTGGGCTTTTACCCTTCGCCCCCTGCACTCTTGGTTGAATAGTGATATTTCTGTCTCTTGGCGCCCGATAGAGGAAAAACTGGTGTTTCCACATAGACTACAAGATGTAGTACATTGTAATATTCCTCTTAAGCTTTGTAACCTTAAATTTGGGACAATAATCTCTCATTTAATTTCAGTCTGGCGCCTGGTGAGCAATCACACCAAGAGCAACATAAAAATTCATCAGCATTTTCCTTTATTTCATAATTATGACTTACTACTTGGAGGTCGGCCTGTCTCATTTCCTTACTGGTCTGATAGAGGGATCCATATCATTTCTGATATCACAAAAGACTTAAATCTTGGCTCATTTCATGACATTCAGCAGCAGTTCAATGTACCAATGTCGTCCTTTTTCTTTTATTTGCAGTTGCGTTCTGCTCTAAATACCTTAAGAATCCCCTGGGGGCAAGAGTTACCAATACATCCAATACATTGTATATATTCATGCATTGGTACCCGAGGTCTGGTCTCAAAATTATATTTCATGTTGATAAAGGCTACATTCAATCCTTTGCCAATTTATAACAAATGGAGGAAAGACCTATCTTTAATTCATTCTGTTATAAATTGGCCTAGAGTCTGGTCCAATATCTTAATTTCTTCTAGAAACCCTAACCATCAGATGATACATTATAATTTTGTCTGGAGATCTTACTGTACGCCCCGGAAATTATTCTTGATGAAAGCCAGACACTCCCCGAACTGCACACTTTGCACCCAGGGTCTTCCGGGCACTTTTATTCATATGATTTGGGAATGTCCTGAAGTTTTCAAATTTTGGAAATGTGTCTCTTCTTGTCTTTCAGTTATCATGGAATGCACTGTACCCTGTTCTCCTTTGGTTCTTATTTTGAATGATGATTCTATTCTAAGTTTTTCCTTCCAACAAAGGCGAGTGTGGATGGCCGGTCTAACGGCAGCAAAGAAAATGGTTGCATTACGTTGGAAGGCCCCACATTATTTGTACAGACAACAATGGCTGCTTGCCTTTTTGGACATTCTCAACATGGAACAATCAGTGGGAAAATCGCATGGTGCAAAAACAAAGAACTTGAACATTTTAGTTGATGCCGCAGAAAGTGTCAAATTATTGCTGTAGTGTATGATCTGTTTTCCTGTCCTGTGGGTGGGAGGGGTGGGGGGGTGGGGGTTTGTGTGTCTCTGTTATGTCTTCGTTGTTGTTGTTTGTTTGTCTTGTTTGTTTGGAAAATAATAAAAATTTGTTAAAAAAAAAAAAAAAAGGTACCCAACCTGTTTTTTCATGGGGTCCAAATACTTTTCACAACCACACCCAGACACAAGTAGCAGGTAGGCCTAGATGTGTTTTCCGTGAGCAGGAACGACTCGGGAAATATAATCCAGACAAAACTGTTTAATATCAAAACCCAATCTTGTCACCATTTGGCACACAAAGGGTTTATAGGATGGATTATGTTTGAAAATAAATAATTTTAAATCTGTTGGTGGTATTGCTGAAATAAATAACGCTTAAAAATTAACATAAAAAAAAAAAAAAAAAATGTAACATCAACAAGCTTTTCTACTGTTTTTTAAATGGCCTTAAGTGTAAACACCCAACTTTGAATAGATATTGACATAAATATCTAAAAATCTAAAAATAAAGGTTATCTAGGTAGGTTCTTGGCTTCCAAAGACCATGGGCCCCCCAAGTGGCTGGGACCTAGAAAGCTTTCACACTTTCTACCCCTTATGGGCGGCCCTGTCTGCACATACTGTAGATGTGAGCTGATTTTGTGTAGAGATTATGCCCTGATACTGCCATGAAAGGAAGCATTTCTGATATTGTTTCAAGGTGAAGTTCCCAATTCTCAGAAACATGCAACATATGTCTACCAATGGATTTTAAGGATTCAGTTTTGCATTTGAGAAGTCATCTTATTCTGCAATCACATCAGAATGGCACGCCTTCTCTGCAGACATTGTCTATCAGCTTTGCATAGATTGCAGCAACTTAATTGACACCAGAGTTTTATAACCGATCTCCAGCAGGTATCATCTGCTGATGACATCTCTGCATCATAGTATTTTGGATCTCCTTGCAGCTAGTGGGGAGTTACAACAAGTGCATCAGGCAGAATCAGGCAATTGAGGACTCCATCACTGCAAAGCCCATCCAAACATCTTCCCTGTCATAATGTGCACAACGGCTGCATAGAAAATCATTATCACTTCCTCTTCCCAGCATCAACCATAACATGCACAATGGACCCCAACAACTAATATCAGTGTGGAAGCACCCAAGTCACTAACCTCTGGGCTCTGGCTCAGCTGTTTTCATAAGAAAATGCCTTCCACCAGTGGTTGATAAAATGTAATGATTGGGGTGGAATTGTGGCAGTGGGCATGTTCACATAGGAACTTACATGCGGAGTAGATGCATGTAGGGTCACTACGTCTCATATCAACCAATGGGGTAAACACAAAGGATGTTTACCCCGGGTGATTGCCATGCTGTGCAAATTGCATCATACTAGATCATGCTGGCCTTTGTGAGACAAACAGGATGGCAGTTTTCCATATGAGTTCCAGGTCTGCTGTCGGATCCCTCTCTCTAACTAATAAAGGCAAAAATTACCCAAAAATAACTTGACATTGCTATCTTGAAAACGTTTAATACATTTATGGCAAGAAAATTAAATCAAATGAATATTATGACTTCATAGTTAATCATTTATTTGCACATGCATTGTACCATATCTCTTGTTAAAGAAAGCTGTCGGTTGATATTGACAGTAATGAACGATTTGTGTGGTTATCAGAAAAGAATGTATGTATAAATAAAAAAAAATTAACATTGGATTCACCCTTAACTATTGACCTTAACTGTTTCTGATGTTGTATGTGGTATCCCCTGACCATGAAACATAGGGTTAGACATCACTAGTTATGTGGTATTATGTTTGGTTCAGGAGTTATGATGAAAAATGCATAATTAGGCTATGGCGGAAAGTAAAATGGTCTCCATGGCAACCATGATTCAATTTTGTAATGGCTTAATATCTGAAAATGTTCAGAGCCCCAAACTGTATAAGTGTACCAAGTTTCAAGCTTTTCTGAAAAGGTTAACAATTTTGCACATATCCCCTCTACCATAAAACAGTACTTTAGGAAGCCAAAAATTGACATAAAGGTATGGTTAAGAAACCCCTTAGAAAATAACTTTCCACCACATGGATTCCTTAAGACTTTTAGTATGTTATTACTTACATATTCATGAGTCAAAAACAGTTGAAATGGTTTCTGTTGCAATTTTTGAGAGGTCCACCCATATTTTCTCACAAAATGCCTGTACTAAAAGGCCTGTACTAAAAGGACAGTCATTTTGCCAGCATTATCGTTGTTCTTTCCTTTGGAGCCTAACAAACTCACCTCCGCCTTTTCTGTTTTCCTCTTGTCCTAATGGAAAGCTTTGTCCATTAATTCGATCCAGGAATGTGTGTGGGCCAGTTGGCACCTCATTGGTAGCCTATAGCCCTGCCCTAGGCCTATGTCGGTGGTGTTTAGAAAAATCCGTATTAGCACCCTGGCACTCAGTAATGAGACTCCTTATGTGATCTCGTTGCTACTTGTCCAAAGGTGTGTCTACAGTATGTGTGGGATTCTGTTTGTGTGTGCGTGGTGTTTTCACTGGTATGAGTGGGGGGCTAATATAGGCTGTGGTTAGAGTCCCAGAGAAACCAATTATATATTGTCTCTGTCAGCCATGTGGAAGTGATTCTTAAATCAAATTTTGATGACGGTTGCGTGTAATGAAAATACGAGCCAACATGTGTTTTAGGACTTGTTATATATATATATATATATATATATATATATATATATATATATATAATATTGCTCATTCACTCTTTAGCAGTTCAGTTCATTGTATCAGACAGCATTGACTAATTACAGCTGCTTTAACTTCCAAACATTAGAAAGACATTAAATTAACACGATGCCGTGAGGAAATCCCACATGTTGCTTCATCGACAACCCTTCAAACCCTGTTTCATTCTCCATGTTGCATCATCTTGCAGTCATGTCACTTTATTGTTCAAACAGAGACATGTGCTTTGATTCTAAAACTATTAGATCATCCAGAGTCCCCACTTTCAAGAAATGCTGGCAGACATGCTGTGTGTGTTTGTGGAAGCACTGCGGTCTTTCTTCCACAGTGTGAAGGCCTGGTCGGAGTGTGTGGGAGCCAGGATCTAAAGAGAAGAGGTCTGTGCCCCTGACCTGACCCTGAATATTTCCTAATGTGCAGCTTTACGAAGGTCCCCCTTTCCCCTGAGTGGCTTTGACAAGCTGCTTCCGTAGTAATGGCTCTTAATTTCTGAGTAATTGCTATCTCTAGGTGATGATGGACAACCCCTCACCCAAGCTGAAAAAAATCTTAACATTTGGACGACCACAGGTTGTGGGGGTCCTTTTTTTCTTCTGTTCCAGAAAGGCTGAGACCCCTGCTGTTCCTTTGGCCAGGGAGAGATTTGTGTCGAGTGTGAGGCCCTAACCTGAGGAGACAGAGTGCAACGAGTCATGTGCTTGTCTGGGGATGAGTGTTTGTGCTGGGCAGGAGGGAGGGGGGACAGGGGGAAGTAAGGGGGCTACAGGGTCAGAGGAAAGAGAGTGGGGGCACTCGCTGCAGGTGAGGGGGATTAGCTGCAGCTAGAGGCCCAAAGAAACTAAATACAGATCTGTCAACCTAATCCTCACAAATAGAAAACAGAGCTGCCCTCCCTTCACAATCCACATAGTTCAGCACATCCACCTCCTGCTCCTCTGCCCCCACTCTCCTATCCCCCACTTTCTACCTCAGGCTCTCCCGCTCCTCTGTCTCTCATCAGCTTTTGGCCTGGGCCAGTCTGGCTATGTGGACTGCCTCACTAAAATGGCTCCTCAGACCAGCATCCCCTAAAGAGGAGCTGACTGATCACCCAGGGTCCTCTCTGATTGACAGGCCAGCATGGCCTTACAGAGTGATGAGAGCAAGAGTCAAAGGGCCAAGGCAGAGACAACAATCTAAATGGGACCTCTGGCTAGTGCTGCATGCAACTGGATAGACCTTTATCAGACCCTCACACCTCAGTAATGGATGCTGATAAGTTTATGGCTGTGTGAAGTGACCAGCTCAGTGTCAAACCAGACTCTGTGCCGATGACACACGCGACAGAGTTCCTGAGTGATAACATCCCACAATGGATAAGCGCTGCTAAGCCAAGGCATTACAGAAAGCTTAACTAAAATGGTATCTCTGACTGTCAGCGACACCAACTATAACGGATGGGTTCTGGCTGGACTGCTGAGAGCTATGAATCAGATCCTAAATACTCGGGTGTTCCTGTATGCCATACGCGGCTGCACACAGACACGGGGGGTGAGGAGACATACCAGATACAGGCAAAAGTAGGTACTGAGTGATAGCAGGGAGGATTGCAAGGTGCAGCATTACAAATAAGGCAGTCAAAAGTTTAAAATTCACTGTCATTTTTAATTTGTGATGTCATCAAGCTTATTTGTTACATTAATGCCAAACTAATAATGTATTGGGAATGCAATTCATTCTGTTATTAGTTACATGTTGGTCAGAAGATCTAATAAATAACTGATTCAACATTACATTACATAACATTATATTTTATTTAGCTGACGCTTTTATCCAAAGTGACTTCCAATAAGGAATCAGGAATCATGCAAGTACTATAGCTTCATATACACCAAACTACACAGTGGCATATGTTGCCAAGTACAATATTTTTGACGTATAGATATTGAGGTAAATAAGCTTTTTTTTTGGGAAAACTTTCCTAAAGTCCTAAAAGTTCCTAAAGATTAAGATCATATAAACACGTACATGGATATTTAAAATAAATTAATACAGACGGTGCTTTATAATATATCTTTGTTTGCACGACAGCGCCAAAAACAATTGAAAAGGCTTGTTGTTTTATCATGCCAGGCCAGTAGGTGGCGATAATTTTTCACGTCAAACACCATAGAAGAACATTGTGAGCATGCACATCGAGCATCATCTTGAGCGAGCGGCTAAATGAAAACATAACTGGAAATGGCAAAAGCGATTAAGTTCATGTTGATTCGTGTGTGCTCAATACTGTACTGATTATCCTCAGTTCTGCATAGTAATGTTGTAGTAAAGCCAGGTGGCCTTGGAAACAATTAAGCCTAACAGACCAAAACAAAGCGGTAACATCATCATGGATTCATAGCACATGCTCAGTAAATGTAAATAACAATTGTCATGCGCAAATTGAGGTCATGATACCAGTGTTTCCCAAATCCAGTTTTTCAAAATGTCCACTTTGGGCGGAGATTAAAAGAAGCTACGGTTTTAGTGTCCGGATATGATGTTTGCATGTGGCCAAATTGCACAGAAAAAGCTATGGTTATACGAAAATACCCATGTACGTTGGTGCATGGCCTAAACGATGCCTAAGTTGAAAAAATGCCAAATTAAATAGACTTGATAAGGTATTTGAAAGCACTTGGATTCAATAATTCAATACTGGATCCAGATTGCTAAAAAGACTATCAAACCCAAAACCTAAATGAGATATATGAAGTGAGCTAAGCTGAAGCTGTTTCATATATATACCCACCCCCGCTTTCTTCTGTCTGTCTCACAGCTGTGTCTCATATGCTCATGAGGCCCCTGGAAGTGTGAGACACCAGAAGGAGAACATTTGCAATAGAGCTCAGCTCCACCTGGAGACGCTGTTTTAACAGGCCACTGGTTTGTACAGTGCACACAGTGGGGTTACACCAAAAAACGTAGACAAGGGCGGACAGGACTGGCAGACAGGGAAGGGTGGGAGAGGGGAAGAAAATGTGCCTCCACCCTCCTCCGGCCTTGCACCCCGACCCCACACTGCTTCATTTGAGGGTCAGTTTACGCTGGAAAAAGTTTTACTGTATCATCTGTGCGTCTGTTTGGTTGGACCCAACCCCCCACCCCCTGCATCCACCTCCCCACACGCACAGGCCTTCAAAGGACTGCTGCCTGCTGCTTTCTGAGGCAACACATGAAATAAATATTAATCTGACCTCTGACCCCATGCCTTGAGCTCCTAAATAGAGATAACAGGCAGACAGACGACAAGCACCAACTCTTCACATTGATGAAAAACGAAGAGAGAAAGAGAGATTCATATTGTGTGGAGAGAAAAAAAAGTGTTTTGGTTAGTTGTGATAGCGGTGTTAAAGAGTTTCCAAGGATGTTTCACTGCAATGTGGGTTATAGCTTTGGATCTCAGTATCATGCTCAAACCTGAACAAGTGGGGAGTTGTGTGTTTGCGCACATTGCCTTGGTAGATTACAGTGTGTAGGGTGTACTTATTCAGGCCAAATGCTACATTTGAACATGAAGAAGCTATTGTCCGTGAAAAAGACATATGAACATCTTGTTAGCTCACCTTTGTTTGCCCAATAGCACTTGTACCATAGTACGTAAAGCTGTCCAGTTCACCACAGGTCTGCCCTTGAACTCTTTACTCAGGTATACTTGCCCTGTTGTCAGAAGAATGTCCACCCTCATCACTGGCTATAGACATTATTAATGTATGTTTTATTGTATTACTTTAATTGTTTTAAATGCCATGGTAAAGGTCTTGACTGTGTGGGAGGAATCCTGTCTATTCTACTGGGAGTTTTTTTTTCTTTTTTCTTTCGGTGGGTGTCGTCGGCGAAGGTTCAAAAACCATTTTGTTCTGCTTTTCTGCTTTAGTTCGCCTTGTCAAAGGCCCCTCAGTGCAGCTCACCCAGCCTGGCCTCAGCCTGTGCCCACTGTTTACTGTGACTGTCATCAGGCCCATGGAGGCCCAAACAAAGGGGGGTCTGTTCCTATTGTCCTGTCCAGGATTGTCAGCCCCTCTCTGGGCACAAACCGAGCCAAGGGGTTGAGGGTATACTGGAAGAGCACCAGGGGGGTTTGACCTCACCAACCTTGCAACAAGGGTAACCGAGCAAGAGAATGAGTGTAAGACTATGACGGAGAGGGAAAAGAAAGTGAGAGAGAGAGAGAAAGAAAGAGAGGAAGATGTATAGTTAGAACTGAAACCAAGGCCCTTTCAAGTCTCCTGTCGGAAACTGCTGTAATGTAAACACCTGCGGCCATTAGCTGATTCTATCTGAGGCACCGGATAGAAATGTTTATATGTTACAGGCTACTACTGAAAGGCCATTTAAAAGCAAATGGAGGATTGGATACACAGAATGAGTAGTGACAGGCTGTTTAAGCTTTCAGGCTCTAAGCCATGTTGAGTTGTCATTGGGAGGGGAAAAAAAGGAGCGGAACGCCTTTGAAGACAAGAACAACCACATGAAATGAGCAGGAAGGTGAGCTAAGTGTAGAAGACCCCGAGACACGCTCTGCCTCCTTCCCCTCCCTTTCGCCCTGTTTGCAATCAAAGCGTAAGTCGTCTGGCAGATCTCTTGCTGTGCTATTGAAGTCTAATTTTATTGTCATAGGAATCACCTGGCATGCCGTGGTGTAGCCCTTAAACATCTCAGCTTCAGGGCCTTTAAAAACTCCACTCTCTGTGCAGTGAAAAAGGTTTTAGGAGGTCTGTTTAGATATAGTGGTCGTTCACGGTGCGAGGGCCATCTGAAATCCCTCCATCTGTGTGTATGCGAGAGCCCAGCGTACAAGAGGGTCAGGAGCGTTCCATTAAAGTGTGGTGTTTAAGAGGTGCTGAGGCCAGGGGGGCAGATGGAGGGATGAAGCAGCTGCCAAACATCTGCACCCCACCTTCCCCGTCTGCACTCTGTCTGTGTAGCCGCAGCCTTTGTCACACACTTCCTGCTCCAGCAGTATAGGGATAGTAAAAAGCTCGGAAAATGTTCAAAAATGTAGCAAGAAATGGCAGTTGTTGTGTGAGGCTGTAAATAGTACTGTCTCTTTGACTTCAACAGACCACTGACTCACACACCTATGTGTTTTGAGAGAGTGCACCTGCAGACCAGTGAGTATAACTATTGTAGAGGCAGCGCACTGCATGTTGCAACCTCTCCCCACAGTATTAAATGCTCCCTCACAGGCAAATAATTACTCCCTGATATGAGGTGTGCTCTTCCATAAGCACAGTAAACACTACTGAAAGGGCTATTGTCACTGTCGGCACACAGATCTGCCATTATTGAATCCCCACAATCATACAAGCAACTAGGAACTGTGGGAAAGGAATGACAAAATGTGCTTTATCATATAAACTGAAGCATCATGATGCAAATCCTGTCCTAATCCGCTTTGTATTAGCGCATGTAGCCTCAAGCCCTTCTCTTACTCGTAACAAAGGCAAACTTCGCTCTATCTCCATTAGGAAACCACAACATTCTCTCTCTCTCTCTCTCTCTCTCTCTCTCTCTCTCTCTCTCTCTCTCTCTCTCTCTCTCTCTCTCTCTCTCCTGCTCCTCCCAGCACACAGCGCCTCCTCAGATCTTGTTCGTGTCTCTCCCGGAGTAACGCGTCCGCTCGCAGCCTCCCCTCTGCAGTTACAGGCTGCACAACTGTTGGTTGCAGTTGGCCACAGGTTGTGGATGAGGACAGAGGTCCGCGGGAACAGAATCTGCCCAGAAAACCAATCAATAAAAGGAGTTTGAAGTGACGTTGATGTTTCATTCGGGAGCCCTTCCCTCAACATGAGGGTCCTTTCCTGACTTTGGATATTGAACACAGGCTGCTTGTTGCTAAAAGTTCAATATCCATTTTCCAGAATTTCGGCTGCAAGAACTGGGCGCAATTACGCACGGCGAGTAGACTACCATGGCACCGATTTTGGATAGACGTGCTCCCGCTTTGCTCTTGGTCTGGAGCTATTGCGTCCTGGCGGACACCGCTTTTACGAACTTTACTTTGGACAACGAGTTCCACTCAAGTTTCATCCACCGTCGGCTGAAGAGCCAGGAGCGCAGAGAGATGCAGCGGGAGATCCTGTCGATTCTGGGGCTGCCTCACCGGCCGCGGCCCCACATCCACGGCAAGCACAACGCTGCCCCGATGTTCATGTTGGACTTGTACAACGCCATGTCCATAGTAGGGGACGAAGACAGATACTCCTACCCCTACAAGCCCGTCTTCACCACCCAGGGCCCCCCGATAGCCAGCCTGCAAGACAACAACTTCTTGAACGATGCAGACATGGTCATGAGCTTTGTCAATTTAGGTAGGTCCTTTTTTGTTTCAAAAAAGTTACATACAGCAAAACAAGCCCCCCGAGATTCACATGTACTGATAAGGCCACTAAAGTCACTATTTGGCACCCGCAGTCAGTCCAGTCAGTCTTAATTATCTCAATGATAATATGTGTGTAAAATAAAAAAAAACATACAGTTTGATTATGTGATTATTTTGTCAACAACTGAGACAGTGAGGTCAATAAAACGTATAAATATGATTTATTGTTTGGGCTTCATTAGCAGGAAGAATATTTTTCTCTCCCGTCTGTTGCAACTTGCTGCTTGTTTTCAGGACCCACCATAGGCATTTCAATCAAAGGTGACTTTATCTTTGCTACTTCACCTGTAGGAGCAGCACATGTTTTTGTTACACCTGCATGCACACACAGGGGAACAGCACAATCACCATGTTTACGTACAACTAGGTTGCATTTTTCCGGCTAATACCCGCAGTGTCACATTCCAGCGTCCCTCGCTGTTAAACAGATGTGCAACCAGCTAATGTTCAGGTGCTGGGGCTGAGGATGATATACCATCTAGCAGCAGCTAATATGTCAACCATGTGTTATCTAAAGAATGAGTAAGTCAACAGTGGACTGGGTTCAAAGTGCACTGGGTCCTCCCTTCACTCTAATCTGGAGACATCCCTGTAGACCACAACATAATGCCAGTCAATGCAGATCTAAACTTAGTTTAGTTTCAGCCGAGTCAGCGAGTCCCTATGCAGTATGATTCCCTTCACTCCAATAGAACAGTTTTATTTAGAACTTGGTTGTTAAATGCTGTTCTCTCGACCACTGGGCTTTATCTAATTAGGACAATTGTATTGCTGTCCGCAACAGTCAGATGTTGCTCAGTGAAAATAAACAGCACATTAGCAGGCGGTGTCAGATATATGTATTGATAAAACACATCGTAATAATTTAATTTGCTTAGCAAATCACAGCAACTGCCCCTCTTAATGTTCCAGATGAGTTGCTGTGTTTTATTTTAGTCTATTAACCTTTAGACAAAGTAGTTGGTGAAAATCTGGGCAAGGCTTAGGGTATCTCAAGTCCACCAGAATCTTATTGAAATACTGCAAGGAGTTGGAAGTTTAACATTAAATCCTGGACAGATCATTGTTGGAGTGTCTTGGCAAGAGAAAGGGAGGTGACACTGGTTCCTCCACTGCACTGTGTAATTACTGTGGGAGCTGCTGCATTGTGACTATTTCCGACAGGCTGTGACACAGATGGATTTGACCACAGAGACTCAAAGAGTCGCAAAGTCAAGGGCCTCGCAAAGTCGAGGGCCAAGGCTACGGCAAGCCTTCTGAAAGAAGGGAGCTTTTGAGAGACAAAGAAAGACCAGAGATGTTAGGGTATGTCCATTTCTGCTGCAGGGATCATGCTACAAGCAGGCTGAAATTGTGAACAAAGATGGGTCACATCAGCCAGAGGGAAGATTTCTGTTGGAAAGTCACACTGCTTTCCTTAAGTCTTGTGGCTAATGCAATTACTGATGGCATTTGACTGGCTTGAGTCGACCTTGTGGCACATGTTCAGCGTCTCCACATATTTCACTCATTTGGATAAAAAGTGATCATTTGTTGAGCATTGTGCTGCATCTGTCAGCAAGACTCATTGCTGGGTTTCTCCCAAAGGGTCTCATGATGTAATCTCATCAAATTTGTGTCTCGGCGGTTTGATTCAAAACAGCAGATAATATGCAGTTTCATTAACTTTCACGTGAGAGAGAGGGATAGAGAGAAAAAGAAAGAGAGAGAGACATAGAGAGAGAAAGAGACAGAGTGAGTGAGAGAGAGAGAGAAGTAAATGATGGCTATCAAATGGATTGACTACTTCCTCTCCAAATTCCTTCCTTTCCACATTTGCTCGTTGTGGGTTTGTTTTCTTATTTAGCTTGTCTGAGCACAAAATGAGTGTGGCTTTTATTTAAAAACTGTCCCTCAGAGCTCTGCATGTCTCCATAACTGCCGTGCCAAGGTACATTAGTCAGACTCTGTGCACTGGTTACTGCTTCTTAAAAAGGCCTGTTTTCATGCGCCTGTTTGTATTTGTATCTATGGCTATACTACACCATGAGCAAATGTGATTTTGTTATTGGGACACCATTAAACTGCAGTGATATAATGGAAACTACCCCTGTGTTTAAAGTTTCCTCAGTCCACTAAGCCACCCAATGTATTCATATTGAAATAATACGATATGACTTTGTCCTCTTATTTTTTTTCTGATTGTCACTCAACGGAGCTCATGCACTTGTTCAACACATTTGCTGTCAGCTTGTGTGAGTGTTCCAGACTCCAGTGCAACCTGCCAGGGCGGGTGTGGGCTTTGGGACGGACCCCAGGCCAGGGAGGACGTCCTCTCACTGAGTCACTTCAGTTTTTAAAAGCCCAGCTGTGTAAATGGCTTACAGCATACATGCAGAATGCACACTGCTACAAGAAACACAGGTCATCCAAAGCGCTGGGGCGTGTGCCGGACATGCCATGAGAGAACGCAAAACACACATTCCCTGTCTCTGAAGATGGCAACAACAGGAAAGACAGAAAATGAAAATGAAAAAAGGTGCTTTTTTAACACTTACTTCTTGTCAACAATTGTAGAAAAAAATGTATCCATCCATCTGTTTCTCTGCCTGTCTATTTAGTTTACTCACACACACACACACACACACACACACACACACACACACACACACACACACACACACACACACACACACACACACACACACACACATATCCACTTACACATACACAACCCTTCTGTAATAAGTATTTAATGTAGTCCCAGCGGTCTCTGGCAGCATTAGCCCTCAGCCACCATGAATTAAGGCATTACCTCCTTAACAAACCACAGCTTCCAGGGCTTTTGGCTGCTGCTTTGGCCTTTGCTCAGACACAGTTTAGTTCAGTTTGTGTTAAACTCTCACAAAGGCCATCCAGTCAGTCAAACACTCACTAAAGTTTACCAAGGCCCAACATTAAATGCCCATGTACGCATCCCATACCGAAAGAAGGGGCTGTGACTTTGACGTCTGCTATTTGCATCCTGGATGACTGAAACAGTGGCAGCATCATCACCTGTGTCTGTTTGTTTGTTGGTGTGGGAGGAAGGGGGTTGTAGTCTTTTACTGTAAAATGTTATCATGAGGTGTGTTAGTCACAGCTTTATTTGTTCCTGTGTTCCCTGCATGGAATAACATAGCCTTAGGTGAGTGCAAGTAAAAAGAGGCAACTCTGCACTGACATTAGGGTTAGCCCAACAATTAAATATAATAATTAATCCATGTTCAATTGAATCATATTGTGATGATTTGGTCTTTTTATGTTAATCTTCTACGTTAAAGATTAAGATCCATGTTGTTATTCAGTTTTTTTTAATTGTCCACAAATCCCATGAAATGCCCAAATACCAACTACGTACATATGTTTATGTTACATAGCCTTTTCCGTTTCTTAATACCTTCCATGTTCCCCACCCTGTTTGTGGCATTCTGACCCAAGCCTGTTGGTTCATAAAGAAAAGGTAAATCCTGTGTAAAAAAAGAAAGATTTGTGTCACACATTGATTAGGACCAGTTCATATTATGCAATTTCACATCCTTTTACATGTTTGTGTAGATGTGATGTTCTTTTTAGATGTTCTCCTAGACATGGCTTGTCATTCTGTTTCCTTTCTCTGCCGTATGAGTCCCTGCCTGTGTAAAAGTGATGCTGTAAAGTGGTCCCTATGTCTGTGTATTCAGATTGGGTGCTGTTGTAAAGTAAAAGCATCTTTTGGGCGGCAGTGGCGAAGTGGGTAGGAAGTTCGCCTCTGGTGTGCAGGGTTGGAGGTTCGATCCCCCGTCTCCCCGCCACATGTCGAAGTGTCCCTGGGCAAGACACTGTACCCCGAATTGCTCCCGATAGTAAGCTTAGTTAGCTTAGCACCCTAGTGCTAAGCCTACCCTGCGTGGTAGCTGCTGCTATCGGTGTATGAATGTGTGTGTGACTGGGTGAATGTGTACAAAAAACAATGTAAAGCGCTTTGAGTCTGTGATAAACGGAGATATAGCGCTATACAAGTCCATTTACCATCTAAAAAGTAAACAGTAAATCACTGTAAAAAAAATAAAAAATAAAATAAAAAAAACTACAAGGGCACATATCTAATTGCTCAGTGGCCTGCTGCTGTTAATCTTCACCAGATGTGTAACAGTTCACTAAATGGAGTTGAAATACAGTAAACAAACAAAGAGCCACTGCTTGCTTTCTCTCATTGTTGCAATTTGCAAGATTTAATAGATTGTCATTATTTTCGCCAATTCAACCCATGTTGATGCACCATGGTGACACACGTTTTAGTAGTTTTATGTTCAATAAAACTTTTGTCTATTTATAACTAGTGAGCCCTTGAGGCTTTGATCAGGGAAGGGAGAGGCATCATACAGACTAGGCACGGTGAGTCACAGCACTAGCAGGTAATTACCCTCTGCGTTACCTAGGTGACCTGACAGGGCAACCACCTGGGCTTCCACCATTCATGGCCCTCCTGTCTACTCACATAGGAGCTGCCAAACAGTATTCTGCCAGTTCTCTCCACTCTATAGAACGTGTTAATATAGGAAACGTAATGGAGAGCCAAGAGGGGAAGAAATGTCTTAACTGCTAAATTAGTTTGGATTTATTAGAGGGCTTTGGCTCTCAAACAACATTATGTCACCGGCTCATGCACTTACTGCTGCATGATCGGAAGCAGTTGTGTCACACTACAGTCACGCAGCTGTAGTTTTATGGCTGAGAAAGTAGAGGAGCGGAAAGGTCTACACTTTTCATTTCAAGTGACTAGATCCAATATCTGTCCTTTTTTATTTTTTAAACATGCTCATGTCTCCCCCCTCCCCCCTTTTCGCTCGCTCCCCACCTTTCCCTCTTTTGCTCCTTGCATTCCTCTCCGCAGTGGGCTGCTCATGGTGCTGAGTTTAATACAGATGTTTCTTTCTGTCTGCAGGCCAAAGCAGCTGTGCAGAGGAACTTTATATTTTCCAACAAGTCCCCCTCATCTCTAACCTCCAACATCATGTCTGGCCCGGTCTCCAATCTGTCCCACACGCATGATCATCTGATACCAAATTTCCCTCCCTCTACCCTCACTGAACAAACAGTATTGATTATCACCGGCCTCCTCGTTTTAATTAGTTAGTTATCACGCGGTCCCAGCGGTGTTGTGTGGTGTTTGGTCTCCAACTTTCTGCTCTAGCCCTCACCTCCAGGGGGGTTTCAACCTTCCCATGCTTCCAGACATTAAACATGTCAACACTTTCTCAAGTTCTTTTGTGTGTTTTTCCACTCTCCACCTCTCTCTCTTTCACATGCACAGACACACACACACACACAAACACACACATTCATGCACACCGACACACACTTTCTCCGAACCAAAACCACAGCGGTACCTTCTTCTTTGCTTCATTTCACACTTTGTCTCTATGATAAACACACACATACACAAACACACTTGTTTTGTTTCCATCGTTGGTTAGATATAATTTTGATGGATTTGTCCGACTCCAAATGTGTTTAAGGAGACTTCTAATTACACAAGGACCCAGAAAATTAAAACCCAAGTGTGTGTTGAAGGCTCGTCACCCCTCTATGCGTGGCCTTGACACCGCCATAGCTTTCTCCCTCCCGTAGATTTATTTTATGACATATGTTATCGCTTCTGTGTACGTTCCCATTGGACTATAAGCGTGCATGTGTATGTACATGCATGCTTACTATGTGTGGTAAGAAACACGCACACACAAACACACACACACACACACACAAACACACACACACACACACACACACAGTTTTTTTTTTACTCAAAAGGAATGTTTCTGGAGCTAATTAGTGTTATTGAGTGCATGTGTTATTGCCTTCTGGTGGACAGGGAGTGAGCAGAAGCAGAGGAATGTAACAGTTGGTACAGATTCCCGTTGGTACTACCTTCCTGTCAGGTAATTTCTCTTAGTGTTTTCCTCAATTTGATGTATTTATGTCGAGGTCTGGTGTGTAAATAAATACCACAAATGGAGACAAATAATGTTTCAGGTGGCTTTACATAGTTGACAGCCACAGAGATCCGAGAAAATCCTACTCTTTTTCTTTCTTCCTTATATTATCTCTTGGATTCACCTGTTGAACCCAGGAGTTCAGAATGACATCTGGATGTACATAGCAGAGACTCTTTGCTCTTGGCCAGGCCAAGGCGCTTGCTGTGAGAGATGATGAAACACTCTGCGGGTGGGACTGGAGAATGTGGCGAGTGGTCAAAAGACCCAGATGTACTAAGCAGCAGGCGTCCTAGTTCTGATTCAATGATGGACGGACCGCCTTCACAGGAATGTTGGGATCATCTTGGTTTTTTAATAATTTGACTCTCTGACTCTCTGACTTTTTCTTTCTGTCTCTCAGGACTGAGCTGCAAAGTTTGTGGTAAACTCATATGAATTTTCCCCCTAAACCCTATGTGACCAGTCCAAGAAGTATACAGAAAGAGGAATCATTGATATATATATATATATATATATATATATATATATATATATATATATATATATATATATATATATATTTTTAGGTAAGCTGTGATAATACGAAAAGTGAAGTCGATAAGAGCCTGCATGATAATTCCACCCGTTTAGCCACTTCTCTTTCATCCGGGTTGCTTTGGCTTTGCCTTATCAGAATGCGGCAGCAGATGAAACTCCCCTGCACGTCTATGATGGCAGGTACCAAGCAGCGAAGCGGAGAGAGCTGATGTGGGCCAAAGCAAAGCCAGAGATCCCGGGACCAACAGCTCAGCTGCTGCAATAACAAACACAGCCCTCTTTGCTTGGTACTGGGGCACTGACAAGGCGCTGGGGAAAGGGAAAAGAGATGAGAGGAGATGGAAAAGAGAGGAGGGAAAAAGGAAAGGTGGATCATGATTTGGATGCCGTGCATTTATTTCCTTATTAATTTTTATCCTTGTGGGAACATAATGTGCTTCAGAACATTCGTGTTATGGAAGTTATGTGTTTGGGCATAGTAAAACACTATTTTGAAGCCACCTACCCTGCCCAGTGCACCAGCTGCACTGTGTGAAGTGTGTTTAGTTCTCATAGTGGAAGATTGCGTTAGCGGAAGTCCATAACACTGACCAGATTCCTCACTAGGCTTCAACTGCCAAATCAAAGCTTGTAAAAAGCCAAGCAACAACTGTATGCTAGTGTTTTTATGGCAAGTGATGGAATTCCGTGTCTGTACACTACAGCATGGAGTATGAACTGCATGTGGCAGGGTTTTCTTATTTAGGCAAGCAAGCAGCTGTTTTGTGCATGTGTTTTTTTCTACACAACTATTTGGTTTAGTTTAAAAAAGCAGTAACCAAATAAACAACAAGTTGTTGGGGTGCAAATGTGCTCTTCATGTGTGAGATGTATCTACAGTAGATGCACCCTAAATGCCACTCTAGGGTGCAGGAGAGACAGAAAAAGGGTGTATTTAGACACCGTGTGACAAATCTGTGTGTGTCTTTGTGCCAATGTGTGTAATTTTTCCTGAGGTCTATAATAAGAGGCGGCTTGGCTGGTCCAGGAGGGTGTGGCCCCTGCGGCCGCAAAATTAAAGAACATAAAAGCGAAGGGGGGATGAGGGGAAGAATGAGAGGGGGAAATGAATGGCTGTGGTACAACGTCTCCGAGTTGTTTTATCCTTCAGTTAAGAGGAAGTGCAGATGGTTACCGTGGTATCAGCACAGAGAGATCCCTCGATGATTGGCACAAATCTCTCTCTGCACGCCTTCCTCCGTTGTTTCTCTCTCTCAACACATCTTATCAAGCCACAGAACAATGAAGGCTGAAGATTTAGGATGTGGTTTCTCTGTTCACTGTAACCTTTCGCTAATGTGCAATCACTCTTGAGGGAAAACGACGATGTCCAATTTCCGAGATGACTCAATTTGACCTGCGGGCCTTTCAGTCATGGTAGTGTGGGCTCTTTAGATTTGCCACTTTCGATTTCAGTCAAGGAGAGGTTGATCCAAATACTAAAGGTAAAAACATTACAAAATAAATAAATATAAAATGACCTTATTTCTCACCTAGCACTGATGGTATTGAAGAAATTGCACTTGTCGAGTAGTGTTACCTTTAGAGCTAAGGTGCTGTAGCTTTTTCCCCCCAGTTGTTTCCAAGTATTTATGCTAAGCTAAGCTACACAGCTGCTGACTCCAGCTTCATGTTCAACAGGCGTACTGTATATAGGAGAGTTTAGCTCCGTAAAGCCCACAGAGAGACTTTTACAGTCTGACACATTCCTGTGAGTTCCAGGCTGTTGCCTACCCAGTATAAATCTCTGGCCCATGATGCCCAGTCAAGCGTGAGCTGGAACCCAGCACTGTAGTTTACGGGTGCAGACAGCGAGCATGTTTGATGGCAACAGCCAGCTAAAGGGGGAAAGAGAGAGGTCACCAAAGCTGCTGGGAGTATTTTCTGAGAGCTCTTCATTGCCTTCAAGCTAGAGAAGCCAGGAAGGTTTGGTTTGACCGCAAGTCTTAAATGTAAAGACTCTTCTTCCTGTGGTTGTGGCTGCGCCTACTGCTTGCTGCTTGTGCCCGTGACAAAGCCACAGACACACACACACACACACACACACACACACACACACACACACACACACACACACACACACACACACACACACACACACACACACAGACACGCATGCTGTAGTGTGTTAATGACGGCTAAGTGTGTGTAAGTTATAGCTTGAAACTCTGCTGACCCTTTCCCAGGGAGCCGGTGCTGTCAGGAACCTACAGCAGCACAAATACATCTCACAGGCATGATGTCATCAGAAGTTGCCAGTGGGCAGGAAGTTTCCTAACGCGGTAATCGCCCTACTGTGGGTAGTCCACCGGTATACCCAAGAGATCAAACCCTCTTTACTCTTTATAGGATAAACATCTTGAGCAATCTGCCCCTTCCTTGCACTCGTTTCTCCCCCCGCCTGTCCTTTTAGTATACGGAAACTATGACTTACTTGTTCCCAGTAGTGTGCTTAAAACATTGTTGGGTTAAGAGCAACAGAAAGAGAAGAGATCATTATGCTGCATCAATCAAAGGCATGAGTGTTACAGTCCTATGGGGGGGGGGGGACCAGTTTGTAAACGCTACCATACTGAGAAATACAGAGTTTAGTGGAGCTGATAGGCTTAATCAACTTTATGTCAACTAATTTGGGCAATGGCTTGAGTGTAACCATCATCCATCTACATGAAAAAGTTACGCACTATAGCTTTAATGGGCTCTACACGATGGGACTCAGAATGACGTGCAGTTAAGGGTGGCACAGTTATCTCAAGAGAAAGTGAAGGTGGAATGGGAGGGTGGAGGTGGGGGTGAGGGTGAGGGCTTAAGCTTTCGGTTGACCCTCCCCCCCTGCAGAGCAACGGAAGCGTGGACTGGACTGAAAGGTGTGAGGGTGCCGAACAGACACTTGGGCTAATGCAAGCCGTCAGGTTTGTCCGCTGCTGCTCCGGAGCCCGAGGTGTTGGAAAAGTGTCTTAGGTCCAGAGGCCCAAGGAGGGAACAGGGGGAAAGGGAGGAGAGAGGGGGAGAGGAGGGGGGCGCAAGAGTGAGGAGAAGGAAGAGAGAGACATGATTTAAATGAAAAAAAATAAGGCTGGTGATATTCTGTATTTTTGTTATTGCCTATAAAGTCCCATTATAAAACCAAAACCAACAGTGCATTCATTTCAAGACTCCCACAGCTTGTCCGTTGATCTCAGCCCTCAGGCCGTTTGTTTCTATTAAAGACATGAGTGGGTAAAATGGTTTACTATTTAAATGTATGATTTACGATTGGGAATTTTTCTTTAGCAAAGCTGAGGAGTTGGCTCATGAGCAAGCCTTTTACAGCAGCAGAACAATGTCTGTGGCATCAACCCACCACAATTAACACAAAACTAAATGGACTGAATTTATATATCGCTTTAACTCAAAGCCTCAACTCTAAGAGCTTTACAATGCTCTTCTGCCTCTCATTATACAGTGAAGGCGGCTACTATGCATGCAGTGTGCTGGCCAATCATGGCCTGTGGCAGGAACTGGGGTTCAAAACACAAACCCTGTATGATTGTTCTAACTCATGAGCCACGGTCATCCTTGTTTGAACATGCCAACGTCCATAGTAATAAAGAAACATGTCACTGAGTGCACAGTGTGGCTCATTATTATGTTGTTTAATTTTCTTTGGCAAACCTTCACTAGGTTTGGTTACAAAGAGGACTGTATGATCAGTTCATTGGTTGTATCCTTTTACCACAGTCAAATATTGAATGTAGCAAGACAAAAGATTTGTTATATGATATCAAGCTAACACATGCTATTTAGAAAAAGAATAAAAGCTAAATAAAATGATATTCAGGCTTTACAGGATTGATTGAACCTCAAATAACTGTAGGGTTTAGCTATTAGCAGGCACAGAATCCCGGTAGTGGTGGACATGATAAGGAAGCCATATGCTCTGTGGGAAGCATAAATCTTGAAAGATGCTAACACAGTGTTCATATGGTAGAATCCCTCTGGTTACCAGGTGCATGGTACAGGTATAGAAGGATGGAGAAGTCATTATCATCCCAACATCTTGTGTGTGGCCTGCACAAGTCAAATGTTGTGGGATAACTGTGCAGCATCAGCAGGTTGTATAAAAAGCAAATCGGATGTCGGACCAAACAATAAAAGCAGCTCACTGTGTTTTGTGTGCTTGTGTGTGTTTGTCTCTTCGCATCTGTGCCTTGTTGCATCTCTAATTATGGATTACAGAAACCCATAATGATTGTGTTACCGTGCTGTGACGCACAAGATCGTACACATCACAGGAAATACTTTTGCGATAGTTGTTTGTGTGGAGTATCTGTGTGTGCGTGTGTGTGTCTGTGTGTTTCTGTGTGTGTGTGTGTGTGTGAAGAGAAGCAACTAATCGGCTTCTCCGAATGAAGGGCTCTTTCGCCATGTTTGTGGTGGGTGTGTGTGTGTGTGTGTGTGTGTTTGTGACACAGGTGGGGCGATGGCTACTCACTTCCTCCCACAGGAAGTCATAAATGCACCCGCTTGGCTTTGACTGTGACTCTTTCCTTCATCTAATGACTGCCATACTGCCATAATGGCCTGTGGGAGAAAGCGAAAAGAAACTGAGACCAAGGCAGAATCATGGCGGAGGCGACACTCATTTTCGCCCAAACTCTAGAGATGACATTAATGCATTTCGAGGAGTGGAAATGGAAAGCAGCGCGAGAGAAATAGCTAGTGTGGGAGTTTCACAGCAGCACCCAGCTGTTCTCACAAGCAAAGATAAAGAGTTTTTACAGTGTAGGGGCGGGTGGCTGCTCCCGAGGCTAAAGAACAGGTCTGGCTTTCTCCCCAGAGGGAGTGCACCTGCACTGGGCTACAAGAGGAGGGAGAGGTCCCTGATGTGGTATAAGAATAAGCAGGCCCTGGAGCAGAGCAATATTAAAGAGAAATGAGAATATGTGAGTGGGTACAAAAAACATTTTGTTATTGTTCCCTGGATGGGATTAGAAAATCAAATCATGTGGTCATATCACCATAGTGTGATCTCAGTGAAAGATAACACTATGAAGTTACTGCACAGGATTAATATAATATGCTAGTACACTGGTTTCCAAACTCAGGGTGCCAAAGATACATCTGAGGGGTCACACGATTATTAAAGAAATTTAAAATAACTTTAACTAAAATGTCAGTTATACAAGTTCTCTCTTTTTTACTGACTGTATTTCCTGTTTTATTGGACACCTCTTAAGTTCAGTTTTTAGACCTCTGTGAATCGTTTAAGTTACAGTAAGCGATCTGATAAGAAAAAAATATATAAGTGGATGACACAGTCAGTCAAGGACAAAAGCTGTGAGGATGTCATGGCTGCTTTGCTGTAAGGGGTCACCTGCCAAAAAGGATGGGAACCATTTGGTTAGATTATACAGTTTAAAATAGAGTCAAGGCTGAATTTGTGTGTGTGTGTGTGTGTGTGTGTGTGTGTGTGTGTGTGTGTGTGTGTGTGTGTGTGTGTGTGTGTGTGTGAGCTCTCCAGGTGTAGTCAAAGACCATGCAGACAACTCCCTTGAGCATTTTACTTTTTTATGCAGTAGACTGTAATGTCAACAAGCTCAGAGCTATATATGAGGGGGAATTGGAGAGTGGGGGGGTCGCTGAAAGAACCTAATTGATATAGCAGTCCACAGAGCATGATTGGTACAAGTGTGGGCATAGAAGTGGGTCTGACGGAATGAGAAAAAAAGGTAATGAAAAAGTTATGGGCTGTGGGAAAAGTGACGTTGAATTGATACTGGTAAGTCCACGTCATCTTGAACTCCATTGTTTTCAGGACCAGCTTTTTAAACCAGTCCAATGTGTATACCCATATCACATAGAGGACAATGGCAGCCTAAAGCTAGGGCATGTAATGGCCAACAGAGAGCAGGGCTGTCCCGCATTGAAGAGTAATTAGATCCTTTCTTTACTCCTGCTCTGGCCAATCATCTCACAGTGCTGCCTTTGTATAATGTCCTTCAGCAACTGGGTTTAATAGAGACATAAATGAAAGGGGGATGTAGTAGGGGAAAGAGTCCAGCTGGGGAACTACATGAGAGGGAAGACGAGAAAAACAGGGCCGAGGAAGACAAAGAGGCAGGTGTGCAGTGAAAGAAATAACACCGTACGAGCTGTGCAGTGAAACACGCATAACATTTACATCATAGCATGCTTGTATTACTGACAGCTGTATGTAAGTATGCTGTCAACAGAAATTCTTTTGAATTGTAATTCTTTTTTCTTTTCTTTTTTAACACTGCTAAAGCTGTGCAGACTTCAGAGGCGGTGGACTCTGAGAGAGGTATTGAGCAGCAATGGAAGGTCGATGGATGGCTTCTGAGAACGGCAGAGGGAGGGACGGCTAGACAGGGCTTTTTCTCTCAAGTTGAATTATTAAAACTCTGGTTATCCTTTGCCTTTTCATCTAACATCAGCATCTGGTCAAGATTTGAATTTTTGATTAGTCCAATACTTTTATGGTCCATGACAAACTTCCCATGACACACACATGTACTTAAGCTGTACTTAAAACAAAAAGTAAGATGCTAAACTTTGATGGTAAAAATGGTTTACACTTTACCTGCTCAACATCGGCATGTAAGCATTTTAATTGTGGGCCTTTTAGCATGCTGATTTTAGCACCAAGATTGGGGCACTGCTGCAAAGCATTTTTAAGGTTTAGTAGATCGATAACCCCAAACCCAAAGATATTCAAAATGCAATTGTAGAACTTCATTTGCATTGCATTTTGTTATCTCTGGTTTATGTAAATGCTACGTAAATAAGGAAGGGAAAGAGCCCCTTTATTTGAGTTTTTTTAGCTTGACTTTAAGATGAATTAAGTACAAGAACTGTTGTCAATTAATTTTTTGACTATTAATGAATCAACAAATCATTTGTTTCAGCAAACAGCTACAGTATATGCTATATAGACAGCAGGGTTGAGAGAGAGAGAGAGAGAGAGATAAAATAAATGCTTGATGGCGATATGTCATTGGGGCCTGCGTGATAATGTACCATTTTTATGTGTTTTTTTTTGCAAGCGTACAAATCATTGAGTCCTTATATACTGTATCTGTTTGTATAATGTATTGATTGATGTTTGTACATATGGGGGGGTCTGTCTGACAGTTGATGAAGAGTGAGGTGGGAGGGTGAGAGACATGGAGATGATGAGAGACAAGGTGGCTGACCCCCGGGACCTCCTGCCGGGACATGAGAGGAGCGGGGTCAGGGGGGCCACGTCCATGGGGGGGTAGAGGAGGGGTACGCAGAGCTGGGATGTGGGGATGAGAAAGAGGAGGGGATGGGGATGGGGATGGGGATGGGGATGGGGAGGGGGGTACACACCAAACATGGGGCCCAAATTCATGAGAACCAGATGAAGGGCAGACAGGATGACTCTCTGGGGCTATGAGAGGAAGAGAGCGAGAGAGAGAGAGAAGAAAGGGACTCATAAAGCTCTCAGAGTTCGCCTGCATCTCTCTATCATTGGCTCAGGGTGTGCGCCAGATGCATTGCTTCTTAGCGCAATAGCCCTCATGAATGTTTCAATCATAAGCCCAACATGTGTATTGCATATTTTATAGATGTTTTTAATCTGTGGGACTGACTCTGACAAGCAGTGTCAGCTCCTTGACCTGAAGTCGGGCCCCCAGAGAAAGAATGTATTAGTATTGATAGGAAATCTGATATTTACTTTTTTTCTTTGGCCTCTTTTGCATACATATGTTTTGTTTCTCTGTAAGATGCAACTCGGTATCAAGCAGAAACATTTTTCTAATTTCACATGAAGCCAATTTACCCCTCTGTGTCTCTCCCTGAACACATTTCTGTATCCATGCTGGCAAATGTGTAGGTGGTGGGTTACATACGCATGTTTGTCCATTTTCATCTTCCACTTATATATTAATATATATCTATTTATATTCTGCAGTGGAGCATGATAAAGAATTCCTCCCAGTGCGGCGGCATCACAGAGAGTTCAGATTCGACCTATCGCGGATCCCAGAGGGCGAGGCGGTGACGGCGGCCGAGTTTCGTATGTACAAAGACTTCATCCACGAACGTTACGAGAACGAGACCTTCCGCATCAGCATCTACCAGGTGTTGGAAGAACACTCTGATAGGTGAGCCCGTTTTATGGTTACAGCCGTCATTTACTTCAGTATTTACCTGTCTGCCCATTTCTTTCTGTGATACTTCAAAATGTCTTTGTGAAAAAAAGCCCTATTGTTGATCACTCACTTGATTAATGGTTAATATCGGATGCTCATAGTGAATTACATCACCTTGGGAACTTGTGATTTGTGTCAGGCCTTTTTCATTGTTTTAGCGGACGATTGAATCATTAAGAAATCGACCCATTTATCAGTCATTAAAAAAAAATAGCATTAGTGAGGAAGTTGTGTCTGATCAGAACAGGTCTAAGCCCCACCTCTCTCTATGCTGGCTGCTCCATAAGGTGTATATGACAGGAGAATGGCCTGAATGTTCCTGCTCTCTTCGACCCCTCCTAAAGGTTTCTGTTGTCCAGAGGGGAACAACACACTCATTTATCCCTTTCGCCAGAGACGGGCCTGGGTACATGAATGAACCAGAGCTGTGTGACACACTATCTGCCCAGTCACAAAATAGGTTGGGATACATGAATGGCCACACACACAAGAACAAGGGATTTTAGTCTCCGATGGCGAAAGAGTAAAAAAAATCCTGAGTTCAATGTTGGACAATAGCACTGGCTTGGATATGCACTATTTCACCCTGTTACTTTTCACACAGTTTTTTCCTCTCTCTCAACTTTGTTTTTTTCTGTACCTCTCGCTCTCTCTCTCTTTGGCTTTCTGGCTCTCCCACAAAATTCCAGCCAGTGATGGACTGTGTGTAGTGTGTGAAAGGACCGGTCATTTATAAAGCCATTATTGTCAATTAAGAAAATGAAGTGTTCCCCTGGGCCTCACCATCTGGAGCCCTCCCCACCTCCCTTCCTCCCTCCCACCCTCACCTGCTTGCTCCTTCTCTTTCTTGCTCCGTCTCTCTTTTTGTTTCACTCTGTCACACTCCTCCAAATCTCTCTCTCTCTCTCTCCACTCCATTACTTAGCGTTGCGCTTCGCTCACTTAAGTTTACGCTCTGCCACATGGTTTAGCATATCTTTTGTAATTGTGCATATAATCCCTGTTGAATTATCTCCATATCTCACTTTAAGTATGAATTTATATGTGTTCTGTGCCATCTCCAGGGAGTCAGACCTGTTTTTGCTGGACTCACGGGTGATCTGGGCAGCAGAGGAGGGTTGGCTGGTGTTTGAAGTGACAGCCACCAGTAACCACTGGGTCCTGCACCCTGGCAGGAACTTGGGTCTACAGCTGGCCCTGGAGAGCACAAATGGTGAGTGTCACTCAGACCGCTATCTTCCCTGGCATGTAAGAAGTCACAGGTGGTTTATGTGGTTTATATGTCAGGGTATGACGTGTTATGCAAAGAGATAGACAGTTGAAGGTGAAGAAAATACAAACAAGGCCAAACAATCTGTTGAATTATTCCCTGTGTGTACACAGCAAAGATAATTCAAACCCTGCTCCTCGTCATTCACTATCAGTCATTCGTCCCCAACCTTATCCGTAATACCCTCATCATCATTAGAAGCCATGCAGAAAATACACTGCGTTAGCCAATAAGATAACATCTCTGCAGGAGTTTGTCATCACAAGCCTTGGATGTTAGTCAGCAGAACACTTTATCAACAAACAGTGTGAAGCACAACAGCGTGTTTGAGAATATTATCTCCCACAGGATGGCAGGATGTTACATGTTAGGTGAACAAAACAGACACAGAATTGCCTTCATGTTATGGGAGGGGAACGCTGTATCTATGAGTTTGTGTTTCTGTGTTGGATCGGGTATAAAGGGTAATGGGTGAACATGTACAGACAGGCACACGGGACGTCCCGTCGCCAGCGGCGACCAGAAGCCTTGATTTACCACCAGACGGTGATCAGACACACATTCTTCTGTGTGAGAACTAGATATACACTGCTGGAGTTCACATGCTACAACACACCCACACACGCTCACACACAAACACCAGTAGAGAGGCTTTGATGTTCAGTGCTACATTTGTTCTTGGCATTTCAGAGGTGGAGAAGGGACAAGGAAGAGGGGGAGAGGAATTCACAGGGGAAATTCTAAGTTGTAAAACCTAATGCTGAATTGATGCATCAGTAGTGGGTTCGGTGTGGAAAGAGAAGACCACACACATGGAAAATAAATTCTTAACAAAGGCACACATCTATTCGATTTAAAAAACATTCCCTTTCTCCTTACACAGCACCCTGTATGAATAGAATCTAGCTTTCTGAGATGCCTACACCTGTTGTACCACTTTCTCTGTCTCCCCCCACAGGAGAGAGCATCAATCCTCGTGTGGCAGGGCTGATTGGCCGCAGCGGGCCTCAGAATAAACAGCCCTTCATGGTGGCCTTCTTCAAAGCCACTGAGGTGCACCTGCGAAGCATCCGCTCTGCACCAGGGGGTGCCAAACAGCGTAACCCCAACCGCTCCAAAGGGGCAAAAAGCCAAGAGGCACTCAGAGTGGCCAACATTGCAGGTAAACATGCACAGCGTGTATCGTATACACAGCCAGGGCTCATTTATGATGTTGTGTTGAGCGTACTCCTGGTTTAGTGGTCAGCCCATTTGAGAATCCTCATTATTTTGATAGTACAAGTACAAAAACATTCAGTGTGTGTACTCAATCCACAAATATGCAGTACTGCATATCCGGAACTGACTAGAATATGCCATTGGAATTCATGGGATTCTTGTACAATTCTTGCTATGCTATGTCCTTTGTTTTAGAGGTGTGAGAGGGCTGTGTTTATGTGAAGCGCTGAAACATTAGACTGTAATGCCTGAGCTTCAAATGTCCCTCCGCTGTCTTTGTTTGTTTACACAAGCATTACGGAGCAGTCTGGGCCAAGTTCCTTGCATGGAGGTAAGGGAGAGCAGGCTTTTATGGCAGAACACATCTGCGGGCAAACTGGGGCCACAACACACATGGTCCAAATACGCCTGTTTGGAACGTTGGATGATGAGAACCAGTCGCTCATGATCATTTTCCAAGCCACTTTGGAGAAGTAATGTACCACAGAGCCCCAGAGGTCACCCAGAGAAGGGAGAGAGATACCGCTAGATAGAAAACAGATTTTTCTTTTTTCACACACAAATGGGGTAAAAGGGAAAAATAAATGTTGAAATGAGTGGAAGGAAAGTGGAGAGAGAACAAGTAAATAATTGAGTTGTGGAAAAATGGGGCGAGCCTACTCTGTGTGCACATCTGTTTCATCAGTGGAAACTCAAAGCCCAACAGAGTGACCTCTAAGCAGGGTGGCCCATTCATTTTCGAACAATTACCAAACTGCTGCTGCTGTGTCTGGTGGTGATTTACTTCAGCCTTTGTTTAAATGTTAAGGTTTTTCTGTGAGCGTACTCACTGTGTTTAGGCCTGTTCTTTATCATCTCTGCCCAATTGGGGTCTGACTACAGTAAATAGTTACTCTGTTAGCTAAATGGCCTAATTAGACATGTAGAAGATGTGTCATTTTCTCTGTCTTTTTCTGTTCTGCCTTCTTCCTCAGAAAACAGCAGTGCTGACCAGAAGCAGGCGTGTAAGAAGCATGAGCTCTACGTCAGCTTCAGAGACTTGGGGTGGCAGGTACAGAAAGCATTCCTCTCTCAGGTAGCCAAGATTTGCTTGGCCCGACAGAAGCCTAGCTGGTTGCCTGGTTACCTGTGCTGGTCTTATCCAATTATTCTGATTAATGACACACTAGAATCAATCACACATACTACTTGAGCCCAAGGGTGTCATTTCCACGGGGTGGGGGTGGGGGGGGGAATCCACCACACTTGTGCAGTTTCAACTTGGTGTATTCACTAAAATATCTCCTCCATACTGTCCAGCTGCCAGGCAAGATGTGTTCTTTGGTACATTTCATCTATCGATTTTTCAGTATTTTTCAAGTTAAATGTTTCGGTGTCAGTCTGTTCGTCCTGCAAAACAAGCAATTTCAAAATATTTCAACTTGGGCATAAAAATTCTAAGAATTCTTAGAATTGTTTACTATTCTTTGAAATTTTATCAGCAGAGCAATAAATCAATGAATATAGAAAATAGCAGATTAATGAATAATAAAAATGTTTATCGAACCAAAACATATAATTCTAATTCCGATGGTTTTGTTGGACTGACATTATTATAGAAAACATGTTGACTAATAACTATCTATGTCACTGCTCAAAAATGCAAGAAATAGCTTTCACATTGATCCCAGTGTTTCAAACAGTGCAGCATGCCTCCCCAGAGAGTTGCAGAAGAGGTGTCAACTGAGAGACATGAGGAAAAAATAGTGAGAGAAGTGAAAGCCTCGGATCGAAAGGGACAGTTGCATGCCATTGCTCTTTATAAAACAGGAACTTCAAGCTATTCTGGATAGTCAACAGTAATTGAGGAGAGCAATGGTTTGCAACATTCAGGGCATAATTGCCACAATTTGCAGAAATAATCAAACTTTTTCTCTGAGTCTTGCCTCAATCAAATCTGAACAAACAGCCATCATACAAATTCTTTAAGACTCAGTGTGACACTTTTTTGTCATTACTGATGTCCACCACAAATAAACATCTATGTATATTAGCTTAGGAGTAACGGAAACACAGTCTTCAGTGACAAAGTAATGCAGTGATAGTTGTCTATACATCCATGGGGACACTGCAAACAGGACTAAGTCGGCATAGTTTCAGTGGTGATGTAACATGTGTTTTCATGGCCTAACACCAGCTTGAGAGCTGCTAACTGGACCTGATATTAAGCCCAGGCAAGCCTTAGCAGCCAAATCTTTATATACTGTATATTACAACCTAAATGTGTCCCCGTCTCCGTCCCCACTCTCAGGACTGGATCATCGCTCCAGAGGGATACGCTGCGTACTACTGCGAGGGAGAGTGCGCCTTCCCGCTCAACTCCTACATGAACGCCACAAACCATGCCATTGTGCAAACCCTGGTAAGTAACCATGAACGCAGGGAACACACACCCCAGCAGTCATGTCAAGAGTCTAATCATCTCATCAACTGTCAAGACAATGTAGCCGCTGATATGTAGCTACTGTATTTAACCAACTAAAATCACTGTGGGTTGGCGTTTTTCAGAACAGACTTGGTAGGAATCGAATCTAATATTCCTATTATGTTTTAACAAGCAGGGGAGAACGAGGTAATGTGAGACAAAGGGTAATGTCAGACACCCCCTGTATCTAGGCACTGGAACACTGGAACATTTGTGGTCATGTGAGCATTATGTTGTCTAGCCCCTCCCATTTCCCCTTGGCCATGAAGGAGAGGACCTCATGGTGCTGTTGTAAGCATGTTTTTTTCAGAAAAATATTATTTTTGCATGTAAAAGTAATTGTTCTTGCTGTCAACTTAATCAACTGTTGTGCCAAAGCAAAATGAATCAGGTAGTACAACTTCTATCATACATGTTGATGAACTACCAACATATGAAACCATGTGATGATGCTAACTGAAGATTAGCCTGAATTGCCAAGAGAGGTAGTGGTGGGGTAAAGTGAGACAAATTATGTGGGGTAAAGTGAGACAGTGTCTGTGCCCTCTTTTAATGAATCCATTATATGTAAGGTAGCAAGGAGACTTGTTCGACTAGAGACAATGAGGGCCAATTTCTTTCCTTGAAGGTCAATGTACAGAAGTTCAGTAAACAGGGAGTGTTGCAATCTAGAACTTTCACCACTAGATGACGCCAACATACACCTTAACTTCACACTGCACCTTTAAAAGTAAACTGTAATCAGTGATGTTACACAGGATAAGGTCAACATTTAAAAAAAGACTATGATGCTGCTGTGATTCCCCCCCTTCACTTCAACTCGGTGTATGACCCTGTGTGATACATCCTTTTGAACCGTTTGTCAGTAGTCATTCTTAGTGTAATGATGAATTTCAACATTTTGAATTTCTTTCGACTCTTTCCAGGTTCATTTTATCAACCCGGACACGGTCCCCAAGCCTTGCTGTGCACCCACACAACTCCACGCCATCTCAGTGCTCTACTTTGATGATAGCTCCAATGTCATCCTCAAGAAATACCGCAACATGGTGGTCAGAGCCTGTGGCTGCCACTAGACGGTTGGCTAGCGTCTTCACACAGAGACACACATATTTGCACACAGACACACACACGCACGCACACACACACACACACACACACACACACACACACACACATGACTTTGCTGACATTATATATACAGTACACATCTTATTACACACGCAGACACATTCACACACACACACCCACACACACACACCCACACACACACATAGATACGAGTAGAGAGGGCTTCTCCTTTGAGGAAAAATTTCAAATGTAATACAAAACCTTGTACACATATCTCTTCGACATTCTGAGAGTGCGGAAGAAACTGTTGATACAATTTCAAGGTGAATTAAACATGATGTTCTAGTGGCTCAACAGGAATTTTCAATCAGCTTTTAGACTCCATGCCACTACACACACACACACACACACACACACACACACACACACACACACACACACACACACACACACACACACACACACACACACACACACACACACACACACACACACACACACACACACACACACACACACACACACTTGTGCTTTCTACTGTGTATACAAGACATAAAAAGCAGTGATTGTACTGTATATTCATTCACAGTCAACAATCTTTTGTTTATTTCAATAATTGTTATTGTAGTTCATTCTTTAACTGTAGATTTGATTATATATAAATATTTTATGACTGAGAGACCCAGATGGATGTTCTGAATTTCTTCTATGTACAATGCTGTAAATAATTGTGTTTTTTTTTCAAACAAAGCAAAAGTGTATTTATTTCCTGGAATGTCACTTGGGTTTGTGTGTGTAATGCTGAATGTTTTTTCACAAAAGAAATACACACAAAGCCTGCAAAAATGACAAAAAAAACAAAGTCAACAGAAATCTACTTTGACGTGACAGTCGAGATCAAACACACCTCTCTCTGCCTCACGTGTACATGTACGCTACACACTGAGGGTGGGGGACAGTTTATGACAACCTGGACACGTGCATATGTCTACATGTTTCATCAGTCAAAAAGCTGTTACATAGCATACACCGGACGCCCATTTTTATAGCAATGATCAGCCGAACAACCAAGAGTTGAAGAAGCATCTTGTTCTAGGTTGTGGACATTTTCAGGTTTATATTCCTCTGCTGTAATACAATCTGTCATATTTAAAAGGTCTATTTATTGAGAGGTGGCCAAGATGTTCTGCAGTGTGTGTCCTATTCTATGTCAAACCATGTTTTACTGCTGAACTGGTACAACAATAAAAACTGGGAGAAAAGCAACAAAGCCACCTTGAGGTGTGTTGTTTCATCTAGATGACAAGCAGAATTGAATTGAGAACTTTCATACACAATCTTGCACAAATATGTGCCTGGATAGTAGACACATGGTTTACCAGCTGACCTGAGATCTGACACAGAAGTTTCCACCTTCAAATGCAATCTGAAATATGTTTCTGTTTTCTCAGCCTCATGATTAGTTACTGTGTGTGCATTTCTGTGTGCGTGGTTTCAGCCTGTGGGGTGGATGTGGTTTTTGTTCTGGCTTCAGGTGGGTGGATGTTTGCACATCCACTTTAAAGTGAAGCACACTGAGTAATAACATGTGCTACAAATAAAAGGGTCTCAATATCCATTAACATTATAAATAAAGTAAGAACTACATAGTGGACATATACTGTAAAATACATAAGTGATTGTGGGAAGACACTGGCAGCTTGTGAGGGCATTCTGTATTTCTTGTCTGAATAAAGCCACTTAAAGCCTGGATATTATTTTTGCCACTGCCATGAGAAAATGTATTTACATTTTTTTTTTCAAAAACACTTTTTCAATGACTCAGTACAATAAAGTTAGTTGCACCTCTACGATTGCGCTAAAAGTAAGAAGTTTAGTATTTATCTACATGTATCGTACTAGATTTGAGTATAGTTGTACAAACAAGTACAGTAAGGGGACAGGCTTTTTGCATACTGTTTTCCAGTATTTTCTTGTTTTCTTACTTTTAATGTCTCAAGTGAGCTACAGTTGCCTGTTTGATTCAACAACAAATGGGCAGTAGGCTAGTTTAACACAGATTTGCACTGCCCTCTGCTGGGGAAAATTACAATGTACATTGTGTTTGTCTGCACTTAGTTATATCATACTTGTTTATGGCCATACATCTCTGTTACCGATTTGGACTTTGCTTGTTTTTTAAAAAATTGTTTTATCATCATTAACTGACCTGTAGAAACGAACTTCTTCATTCAACATTAAGCCTGCAAGGTGGAGAGAGAGAGAGAGAGAGAGAAAAAACTTACACCCACATACTTTCATTTTCACATCAACGTTTCGTTATGATTCGACTAGCCTATAGATATGTGTGTGGGCGGGTATAGCCTATGTTTGTGTGAAAGCGCTCGCGCCTTTCCTGCCGTTCCTCAGTTCAGTAGGCTATAGTGCTGTCCTGCGGCCCACATGAACCCATTTCCTAATTAGGTAAACATAATTTACATTTATTAAGCAGTATTGAGGATTGTAGCCTTCAAGTCTTTGCCTAATAAAGGGTGAAGGTATCCTTTATTCAAATGTTTGTATGTATGTAGCCTACATTTTACTCCATGTTGGCTATACATTCCTTAACTGATTTGTAATCAGTAACATTTTCATTTGTCACCCTCCCTCGTGCTGCACCTTACTTGGAAATGATTAAACTTTTGTAACAGCAGAGCAGGCAGAGGAAACCGAAAGTATCAAATGTGCTTAAGCTTTCGCTTTCGCTCTTCATGAGCGCACTAGATTTTAGAGTGGACTTATGCATGTAAGTTTGTGGCGAGTTTGTTTGTCTATGACTATTTTCCCCCAACTTAATTTAAATGAATAGGCTGCATACATTGCGATTCAAATTATTTTAAGGATTGATAATCATCAGAATAAAATAGTTGTATTTGGGGGACGAGATAGATAGCCTACTGCTCGAGACGCTTTGCACATGTTTAATACCTTGACATTTGAAAGTGAAGTTTTGATCCATTAAGACACCTGCCGTGTTGAAGATGGACACAGGAGTTAAGATGCACATGAAAGAGTGGCTGATAGCTCAAATAGAGAGCGGAACGTATGAAGGTCTGTGCTGGGAAGATGACAACAAATCTATGTTCAGGATCCCGTGGAAGCACGCAGCCAAGAAGGACTACAAGCAGACGGAAGATGCGGCTCTCTTTAAGGTCAATACTTAAGTCTGTTTCATTATCTAAAACATTTAACGGGAAACGTTTTTAATCCATAACTTGTGGTTACATTTATTCTGTATTTACCTATGTTATCTCTGATCTTATTTTATATTCACTGTTTCTGTGCTTTTATTTGTTCATTTTTCATACCTATGTTATGTCTGTTCGTTCTTATAAAACCAATAGGCCTATGTCCCGCTGTGTTAAATATATGTTTAGATAGGCTATTATATATATATATATATATATATATATATATATATATATATATCATAATTGCCCTATATACTGAGGGGATATTTATAAGACCCATAATACATTGGTAACAGAGACTGCTACACCAAGACTATAGATTTTAGATAATTCATCAAATAAAAGATTTGTCTCCATTCACCAGAGTGGCATAAAGGGAGTATATAGGCTTACAGGGAGAAAGGAGGTTTTGAGTGAATGGTACAGTGAATACACAGATCAAATGATTAATATAACAAGCTAATAAAAATAAACAATGTGGGGCTAGACTCAGTGGTGTAGGCCTAGTCTACGTGATACGCAGGTATACGCAGTATACCCACTAAGAACGCTCCAGCATTTCCGTATGCCCACTAAGAAATGCGAAATGACTGTAACAAATTCGATAGTGACAGAACTCAACTGTCATACTTTCATTCATAAATTCAACCTGTGCGCTGTGTCCCTGTGGAAGTCGCAACGGACTTATAATAGATAAGCGGGACCAGGCATTACCCCACGGCCCGTTTCATTGCGAACGGTTGGGTAAAAGAAAGCCGAAAATACTGGCAGCGCGACACAACATTCAGCTCAGTAGTCCCATCGGGAGACGCACACGGTGCTGTCGGAGCACACCAAAAGCGCGCAGGGACTTATTTTCTCCCAATGAGGAAAAAGTAGGCTAATATTCTCAGTTTGCATAACCAGTCTGAAATTCATATTAATTTTTGCGAGCACTTCAAGATCGGATCATCAGTGCAGTTTTCATAGGCTTAGGTGGCGATTGATTCACCCCGTCAACTCATGCACTGAGTAACATGACAGAAAACCAGAGCCAGCCCGAGGCATAAGCGAACTAAGCGGTTGCTTAGGGCCCCCGACCGCTATGTTTGATATCAACATCATATTATGCAAATGTTATGTACCATCAGGGCCGGCGGTAGCCAGGGGCCAGGGTGTGCCGTGCCCACCCAAATGTGGGCTGTGCCCACCCAATGAAAAAATAAATTATTTTTTTTTTTTAGGTGGGAGTCCAGACCCACTATCGGACGGAGCTGTTCATTCGCTGTCCAAGAAAATGTCAAATAAAATTCAGACAATTAATTAATACTAAAGAATATACCATTACCATGCATTGCTTCTAATTGTATTATTGGGTGGGCAGGACAGCCTGCCTCCAAGTTACCCATCCGCTTATAGTGGTCACTGGTCAGCAGAGCCGGCCCGAGGCATAAGCGAAATGAGCGGTTGCTTAGGGTCCCGACTGCCAGGGGGCCCCCCCAAATTTTTTTTTTTATTTATTTATTTTTTTAGTTTGTGTGTTTGATATCAACATCATATTATGTAAATGTGAATTATCATACAATAAAAGGAATACAATGTTTTGGTAGATAGTTAATAGCTTAATAATTGAATCAGTTCATCTGGGAGGTAATCCGAGGTTAACTGATCACGTCACGTTCAAGTCCATGGCATGCACAGTTAGTATTGAGTTTATTTAAAAATATTTGAAAATGGGGCTGCCCTCAGTTGCCCATGCACTGTGTATAGTCTATAGCCTATTTCAGCCTCGTCTGTGGAAAAAAAGATAACTGGACAACAGAGTTCTTCTGCTTCGTTTCTCTCACTGCATTTAAATGAATTCATTATATTACAGAAAAATATGTCCCGTAAAAGAAAAAGAGCACCAAGCCCATCCCAGAGGACCCTGCATAATATTTTTATATTATTTCAAATTTATATTTCTATGAAAAATCCATGTGTCTTTCTTCAATAGCTTCTAATTCATCCGACCCAGTGACTCCAAATTATTTGTTCACACAAAATTCCTCAGATTTAGCCTCTTAATTTTCCTTTCAAAGTGGACCAGATTCATGCATTCCACTTTAAAAAGGTAAAAAAAAATCTCCCGGGGGGGCATACCACCGGACCCCCCTAGCAGAGTTGTGACCTCGGCTGGCTACTATTTTCACCCAGCTGGACATTGGAGTCAATAGTGGAAATACTATATATCTATGTGTATAGTATATAGCTCTGGGGCCGGTTTCCCGATAACGTCCTCTCTTAGCGAGCTACGAAGACTCCTACTTATGACTTACCAAAGTTGTTTACCTCTGTAGTCGTGGTTCCCGAACGGTGTCTTAGGAGAAACACTACTTACGTCGTTCGTACACTGCTGAAATCGGTTGCTCCGAGTTCGATTATCCATTTCCTGCTCATTTCATGCGCAGCTGCATCTGTATGCTGTCTAATCAAATCTACCCGTGCATTTCTAGTGTAATATAAAGTCATAAACTAGTTTGTTGAATCATCACCTGTGTTTTGGAACTCTTGTTTTATAATCTAAGTATCTTTAAGAACACTAATCACGTTACTTGCTGGGTCAGTCATGAAACTGAAAGTAGACATAATATCGCCAATAGCCTATATAAATAAACAGACGGCCCAAACAGCGTCCAAATGAGCTAAAATCCTAAATACAATAAACAGTAACATGGCACACTTATTTTAAGGTAAGCTCTAATTGATTATTCAATCATTTTTTTGCACGTTTACATGTTTTGAGGCGGAGGATCCGACGCACTCTGCCCGGGCTCAGCTGACAGCCTTCTTAATGCTACGTCATTCGTAACCCCTACGTAGAGTTCCTACTTAACGTTTCGCCTGTTTCCCGAAACGTTCTTTGCTACGAATCTCTTTCGTACGTCATACGTTGGTAAGGTTGGTCTGGAGCGCCCGCAGAGCCTTCTTAGCTCTACCGTAGGGATGTTTCAGCTCTCACTTGTGTCATTTAATTAATAAATCTGACTGTATTTCATATCAAACGGGCACAGCGATGACTGTATTAAATGACAAACTGTTAAAAACGATAACTGTATATAGCGTACATATCACATTTAAAGTAAGCTATATATTTTAGCAGAATACCATTCACTCTGATTCACAAAGTGTTCATCTAACTGACTTGACAATCAGCATTAACTGATTGGATGCGATGTCCGTCAATATGAAAATACTTTATAAGGCCTACGTGATACACTATAACCTACAGTCAGATCGTTTTTATCAGTTTGATATTTAATAGTCATCGCTGTGTCCCTTTGATATGAAATACAGTCAGATGTATAAATTTAATGACAAGTGAAGTCCCTGCGATCGCTGTGGCATCGCCAGAGATAGGCTACTACAGACCCCCACATATCCTTCCGTAAGCACCATGCGTAAAACGGACACGAGTGACATCCCTGTTGCGCATGGAACTGCCACAAGTCATTCATGAAGAAAATAATTGCTGGAAACAATCTTAATCTCCTCCGCTGTTTCTATATTTTTCTATAGCCTAGGCTACCTTTTTTAAATCAGTATAGGCTATGGTAGTACGTTCGACCAAGGTTAACACTAGAACCATCGCACTGCGGAGCTGTCAGCAGAGCCGGCTGACAGCTCCGCAGAGCCGGCTCAGCTGACAGCAGAGTGTGTCGGATTCTCCGTCTCAAAACATGTAAACGTGTGAAAAAATGAATGAATAATCAATTAAAGCTTACCTTAAAATAAGTGTGCCATGTTACTGTTTATTGTAATTAGGATTTTAGCTCATTTGGACGCTGTTTGGGCCGTCTGTTTTTATTGATATAGGCTATTGCCGATATTATATCTACTTTCAGTTTCCTTACTGACCCACCATGAAACGTGATTATTGTTCTTAAAGATACTTAGATTATAAAGCAAGAGGTGTTCAATAAATGTTTCGGCTTAGAAGGATTTCTAGTAATCTTCTATTCGCAAAGACTTGTCATGCAGCTTCGCATGAAATAAGCAGGAAATGGATAATCGAACTCTGAGCAATCGATTTCAGCTGTGCACGTACGACGTAAGGAGTGTTTCTCCTAAGAGACCGTTCGGGAACCACGACTACAGAGGTAAACAACTTTGGTAAGTCATAACGTAGGAGTCTTCGTAGCTCGCTAAGAGATGACGTTATCGGGAAACCGGCCCCTAAGCTGTCAGCTGAGCCGGTGTGGAACACAGTGCGGAGGTTCTAGTGTTAACCATGTCGAACATACTACCATAGCCTATACTAATTTAAAAAAAGATATAGAAAATATAGAAACAGCGGAGGAGATGAAGATTGTTTACAGCAAATTATTTTCATCATGAATGACTTGTGGCAGTTCCATGCGCAACAGGGATGTGACTCGTGTCCGTTTTACGCATGGTGCTTTACGGAAGGAAATGTGGGGGTTTGTATCTCTGGCGGTGCCACAGCGATCGCAGGGACTTTCACTTGTGTCATTAAACTTATACATCTGACTGTATTTCATATCACAGGGACACAGCGATGACTGTATTTAATAACAAACCGATAAAAACGATCCGACTGTAGGCTATAGTGTATCACGTATAAAGTATTTTCATATTGAGGGACATTGCATCCATTCAGTTAATGCTGATTGTCAAGTCAGTTAAATGACTAAAAAGTAGGCTACTTGTTCATATAGTTTGAACACTTTGTGAATCAGAGTTAATGGTATTCTGCTAAAATATATAATAGCCTAAGCCTACTTTAAATATAGGCTACGTGATATACACACTATACAGTTGGATCGTTTTGAACAGTTTGTTATTAAATACAGTCATCGCTGTGTCCGTTTGATATGAAATACAGTCAGATGTATTAGTTAAATCACACAAACGAGAGCTGAAACATCCCTACGGTAGAGCTAAGAAGGCTCTGAGGGCGCTCCAGGGGCCGGTTTCCCGATAACGTCATCTCTTAGCGAGCTACGAAGACTCCTACGTTATGACTTACCAAAGTTGTTTACCTCTGTAGTCGTGGTTCCCGAACGGTCTCTTAGGATAAACACTCCTTACGTCGTACGTGCACTGCTGAAATCGATTGCTCAGAGTTCGATTATCCATTTCCTGCTTATTTCATGCGAAGCTGCATGACAACACTATGAAACGTATTGCAGTCTTTGCGAATACAAGATAACTAGAAATCCTTCTAAGCCGAAACATTTATTTAACACCTCTTGCTTTGTAATCTAAGTATCTTTAAGAACAATAATCACGTTTCGTGGTGGGTCAGTAAGGAAACTGAAAGTAGATAGGCCTATAATATCGCCAATAGCCTATATCAATAAAAACAGACGGCCAAAACAGCGTCCAAATGAGCTAAAATCCTAAATACAATAAACAGTAACATGGCACACTTATTTTAAGGTAAGCTTTAATTGATTATTAATACATTTTTTCACACGTTTACATGTTGTGAGGCGGAGGCTCCGACGCACTCTGCCCGGCTGCTGCCAGCTGAGCCGTACGAGCCGTGTGGAACACAGTGCGGAGGTTCTAGTGTTAACCATGGTCTAACCTACTACCATAGCCTATACTGATTTAAAAAAAGATATAGCCTAGAAAATATAGAAAGATTAAGATTAAGATTGTTTCCAGCAATTATTTTCTTCATGAATGTGTGGCAGTTCCATGCGCAACAGGGATGTCACTCGTGTCCGTTTTACGCATGGTGCTTTAATGGAAGGATATGTGGGGGTCTGTAGCCTATCTCTGGCGATGCCACAGCGATCGCAGGGACTTTCACTTGTGTCATTAAACTTATAAATCTGACTGTATTTCATATCACAGGGACACAGCGATGACTGTATTAAATATCAAACTGATAAAAACGATCCGACTGCAGGCTATAGTGTATCACGTAGTAGCCTATAAAGTATTTTTATATTGACGGACATCGCATCCATTCAGTTAATGCAAGTCAGTTAGATGACTAAAAAGTAGGCTAGGCCTACTTGAATATAGTTTTAACACTTTGTGAATCAGAGTGAATGGTATTAAATATACGTGATGTACACTATATATAGTTGGATCGTTTTTAACAGTTTGTTATTAAATACAGTCATCGCTGTGTCCGTTTGATATGAAATACAGTCAGATTTATTAGTTAATTGACACAAATGAGAGCTGAAACATCCCTACGGTAGAGCTAAGAAGGCTCTGCGGGCGCTCCAGACCAACCTTACCAACGTGTGACGTACGAAAGAGATTCGTAGCAAAGAACGTTTCGGGAAACAGGCGAAACGTTAAGTAGGAACTCTACGTAGGGGTTACGAATGACGTAGCGTTGAGAAGGCTCTAAGAAGGCTTTGGGAAACCGGCCCTTGGACTACCACCATCCAGGTTGCCCAGTCCCAAAGCTTTCTCTTCAATCAGCTCAGGCTGCCTACAGTTAATACTGCGATAAAAAAAGATACATTATGTTGTATATAATGTACATTATATGTTATTCATAAACATTTGGGAGAAAAAAAACATGCAAGAATCAAATCTCCCACACAGCAACACTCAAAGTTTATTTGCATATTGTTTTCTACACAATTCACAGTAAATGTGCCAAAAATCAGACGCAGAGATCTTATAAGGGCAAAAAATTGCAGCTCGCGCGCCCTCGCATCTTCGGCCTCTCTGCCCGGTGTGCCCACCTAAAATTTCTACAGGCCCACCCAAGTCTGACTGTCTAGAACCGGGCCTGTGTACCATACAAACAAATGTGGAATACAATGTGTTGGTCTGGATAGTTAATAGCCTAATAATTGAATCAGTTCATCTGGGAGATAATCCAAGGTTAACTGATCACGTCACGTTCACGTCCATGCAAAGTGTGTGTGTTGAGTTTATTAAAAAAAAATGGAAATGGGACTGCCCTCAGTTGCACATGCATTATGTATATTCTACAGCCTATTTCTGCCTCGTCTGTGGAAAAAAAGATAGCTGGACAACAGAGTTCTACTGCTTAGTTCCTCTCACTGCATTTAAATGCATTCACTGTATTACCGAGAAATATGTCCCATAAAAGAAAATGAGCACCAAGCCCATCCCAGAGGACCCTGCATAATATTTTATTTTAAATTAATATTTTTATGGAAAATCCAAGTGTCTTTCTTTTTCTTATATTGTAGTGTCACCAGATGGCGGGAAACAATGTATTTTAATATAAAAAAAAATCTGGGGGAGACCCCCATACCCCCCCAATTTCATTTGGGAATAGAAATCCTAAACTCTGTTTCTAAAGGCAGGCTAAGGTGTAAAATGTTTTTTGCCTTTGCTGCACCTAATGCAGAAACAACAAAATTGTAAACTAAACCACGGTGTAAGCCATATGTTTAATGTACAAATGCTATGCTGCATATTCAAGAAGAGGCTAGGAGGGAATCATCACAGTATACCCACTACAAAAAACTAGACTACACCACTGGCTAGATTGCATATAGACTGCATATAAGGCAGGTTCGCGTAGAGTTATGTGTAAAAAGAGGACATTTTCTCAAATTATAGGCTAGGCAAATGTAAATAAATTAAAATTACAAAAAAACGTACTCCTCTTTAACATATCAGAAAGCCCCACCTGAAAACTATGGAGCAAATGGCCCATTCAACGGATTAGTTAAAGGCTCACTGTTTAATTGGTCTGAGGAAAACTGTGGTTGGCTCTTTTAACAGTGTCTTCATTTAAAATGAAAAAAACCGCAATAAAATACAGAAGAGAACTTCAAAATAAAAATCTTACACACCATGCACTGTATGTTGCTTCCCTCTGGCTGCAGATACACTACAGATATAGGTTATTTGCTAAAATGCAGAACTAATAGACTTCAGGCAAGACACGGCAGGCAAAAACATAAGCAAAAAATTAAGCACTGGTCAATTTTGAGATTTGTGTCTATTTAGCTTCCATAACATGTCTTCTTTCATACTAGTATGGATAAAAGGTCCAAAATATATGTTTTAGGTGTTTATTTTACTAAACTTTGTATTTTCTGTATTTTGCTCCTAAATTCGTCAAAAGTGAGCATTCTAACGTAACATACAGCACCGCGACCGCTGTATGAATCATAATAACCATGGTACTGTTGGAAAGCTCTGAATCTCAAGAACAACGTTATCGGATCCAAATATGGTCATTTTCTTTGTATCAGTAACCAATCGTGAAAGTGTGAGGAGGGATTCAATGCTAGGAACGCGACCTCATTGGCTAATGCACATTTCTCACGATGTGATTCGCTAAAAGGCATCACGTGGTCGTGATGCTAGCCGCGGGTAGCTCGAAAATCACTAAATAAAATGGGAAAAACGTCCAAAATATGCCAAACCAACACAAAAAAAATCTTAATCAATTGGCTACGGACATTATATGATCGCCATTTGAAAGGGAGAAGTGTTAAAGACATGTAAATCACGCCGATCACGTCGGAGAAACACAGACTGTCAGAGGATCAGAGGGGACATGGTGGGGAGAGAGAGCGTCTGTGCCGACTCCGGAGCAGGTTAGTCAGGGGGCCAATTCCGACAAGGGTTTCCGTTAAGACTTTTGCGGACATGTTTTGTTATAAACTGTCACCCTATTTTTTTAGTTAGAAGACACCCATAGGTAAGATATTAGGGTGGTTGTCAAGCTGAAAAATATTTTTTGTGACTTTTACAAGCAATTTCAGGCCAATTTTTTGGGTTCCTTCTCAATATGACATGCCAACAATAAATGCTGAATATCTCCACAACCACAAGGACCATATACATAAACATGGTATCAAATGAAAGCTAACACTCATGGGATATCTGCTGAAGTGTCAGAATGAACATGTATTGTACAGTTAAAGAGAAAACAGACCTAGAACATGAAAAAAACAATCTCCGCCTAAAGAGAACCAGTTTTCAAAGTGAATATCAGCTTGAAAACATAACGTGGTATCCCAAAACCTCTATAAATCAGTACCCCTATCTATGGGAATGAGTCATGCCAAGTTTAAAACTTCTAGGGAGAGACAGTGCAATTCTGCACAAGTTATAATACTTACATGTTCAGGCGGAAATGTAGCACTCTACTGTATGTGGTGGTCTATGGTGCTATGGTTGTAACACATTATATTTGATTGACATACAGTATTACTATAGTTATTTATTACATCCTAAAAATAAGTTCTCTCTCACTTAGAGTTAGGGGTTAGTGACTAGTTAGTCGTAATAACTATATAATAGTCATATGGCAAAGGTATGTTTTTCCCCATCCAAGCAGTGGCACTCTAGCCTGGCTCCGCCCGCCCGCCTACTTCCGGCCAAATTTCATTTTCCCTTCAGTAGTCAGTCTGGGTGTACAGCGCATTTCCCAGATTCTCCGGAGAATCTACGATCGTCCAATCAGCGAACAGAGCGAGTGGCTGAGAACGCTCCAGTTTCAGTTGAATGCTGCGTTCCTTTATACTCGGAAGAAGGAGATTTCCGACTTGGTAGTTCCGAGTTCCGACCTGTCTGTGTTCCAGTGCATCTGCTCGCGAAAGTATGGACGCCTAAAACCTTTCTCGTCCAAATAACTAAACGTTAGGCTCTAACAAGTTACTGTTGCCAGGTACTGGTAGATTCATAGACTACAATATGTAGTGAAGTCGGAAATTTCCGAGTTCCCTGTCCAACTGGAAGGCACCATCAAAAGCCGGCTCATGACACACGTGATGACCAAACGTGATGCGATTGGTTGGCTAATCCAGAGTGGCACTGGGCAGATCCAATAGTTTTAAACTCCGACAGACACCCGCCTCCAAGTGAGTTACCGTTTGCCAATTACAGCACTTCCAGACCTTCTGTACAAATGAAATGAAGTACGATGGTCTGGTTGGACCAGGCTAGTGGCACTCAGGTATGAAGCCAACAGAAGGCACCCAGGGACCATGTGCTAGGTCTGAGTACTGGTCAGGGACACAAAAGAATAGTTTACTGTTTTGATAATGAATACCTTCCCAATACAAAACATGGATTACCAAAAGGGCATAATATACTGTAAATCTAATCAACAAAACAGGAAAAACAATACTCAGTACTTGAGTAGTCTTGCACCAAGCTGCACAGACACGACCACATGCCCCACTGCAAAATATTCCACTTTTTCGACTGACTTCCACTTTCCTTGCATCCACATATCGTTAGCTCCGAGCACCTGGCCTGTACAGGTTCTTTGGTTAAAAGCTGGGGGACAAGCATGCCATCCTTCATGTGCCAACCACAACTGGTTGGTGAGAGCATCTGTGGATGGGTCACTCACTAGTGACTGTTTCCACACCTTTGTTTGATAGTGGGCCCTCATGAGGTGCAGAGACAAGGTTGGTGGTAAATTATCCACATTGGCTTTCACATTCCGAAACAGGGCACAGCGAACTTCATGGATTGAAGTGTCGGTCGTTTTTGGATCATAACGTTTGCAGACAAACTGATCTGCTGAGGATAGAATAGCTGGACTTGGTACTTCCTCCTCACCAAAGTTGTGGAGAAGATGGGGGCACTGCTGGAACACTTTCACGTCCTTTTTTCCTATTCCAGTGAACTGGCTGGTAGTGTCACATCCAGTGATGGTATGACATGCCAACAGACCATTCAGAATCTCATTTTAATATCATGCACTTTAAGGTAGCGTGGCTTCAAAGCAGTTCCTGCTTTCATCCAAATGTCTGGGCTCAGCAGGTGTGCAAACACAAGAAGCAACAAGAGTGCATCTGTGTCTCTGAATGATGAGGCTTCCATACCCTTTGGTTGTGGCTTCAACAGCATGTAGCAATATGCGGGTATCTGCTTCTTCATATGCAGTCCGTAGGTGGGGAACATCCATCCCAGCTGCCGTTGCCACTTTTTCAGCATCATCAAATCCCCAACTTATTACAATTTCATGACCATACTGAATGACATGCCTATCAAGTTCAATTGAAATTAATTGTGTCAGATTGGCCTTGTGTTTGGCCATTTCAATGAAACTATTCCAGTTAGCTGACATCTTTACATCATTACTTACAATGTTGCGAATTTTTCGCAGAGTGGTGCTGCGTTTTGCTCTGGTTCCACCCTTTATGGAGTTCTGTAGGTACTGATTGATCAAAGACTAGATCACTCTAGTAATGTTCCCATGTAGATTGCCAGTCACTTTCCGTATGAAAATGTCAGCATAATCCCCAAAGGTTAATGCATTTTGAGGTTTTCCTATTGTTCTTACTAAAGCCATCCCATCAATGATAGTGCATGTTCTCACAAGAGATGGGCTTAACCCTGTCTCTTCTGCACAGTCTTGTAGTATAGTGGCTAAGTCAGCTTTGCTAGTAGGTCTGAGCACTGACTCTGTTGTGGCAAGTGATGGGGGGATTGCACACAGTTCCTCTTGGAGAAGCCCACCTATGTTAACCTCTCTGCCACTGTCCATGGATACAATGATGAGACAGAAAATATCCCTGTCAGGCTTCACACTTGGATTTGAGTTTCCAAGTTTGCTATCTGTTCTGTAAAGATTTGAGAATGTTTTGAGTGTTCTCTTAGTGAAGCTGTTCTGAAAGTTTGTGTTCATTGTGCTCATTCTTTTTTTCACCAGCTCAGTTACCATTTGTTTCCCTGTCTTTGCAGCATGTGTTACGTCATTCAGTATATCTTCTGAAGCAACATAACCGGTTGTCAAAGACACCGACTCATACATATTCTCCAGTTGGAAGACATGATATCTCTGGAAGGCAGTCTTCGTGGTTGTCTTCATCATCTTCTCCATCATGTGTCAGTCCAAACATGACAAATCTAGTGTCATGTGCTAAAGATACACGTTCATTGTAGGTGATGGACCAACGGTTTCTAGCTGTCTCATTTCGAGTGATGCCTACCAATCCTCCAGCAACCTTTCCGGTTTTGTTGATGTGCTTAAGACAAATATCAAATGGCACCTTGTTGAAGCTGTGTTTGGCCTCTTTGGCTACAAAATCAACATCTAGGAAGCCCTGGTAGACCTGTGGTGCCATATGTGCCAGATATTCCATGTCTGTTATGAATACATCACATCATCTTGTGTAGTGGGTGTGATCATATGCAGCAAACCAGGACATTATGCTCTTGAAGGCAGACATTTAAAGCTTCCTGTCACCACATCTCAGTGCCGTGTGAATGCCAGGAGAATGGACACAAGTAGTCATGTATTTTGTAGACCAATAGACCAACTTAATCTGTTTTGTGATTGTGTGATTCACTCCTTTTTAAGTTTTGTGATTACTGCTCCCTCCCCTAATGTGATACACCTGTCCCTCGTTGTCTACCCTGTCTTGTGTGTGTGTATTTAACTCCCTGTGTGTCATTTTTCTGTGTCTTTGCATTGTACCTGTTGGTGAGTCTGTCCCTGTATGTTCCTGTGTTCCATGTGCCTTGCCTTTGTGCCTTTTCTGGAGTTTTTGTGTTTTTTTTAACAATAAATTACCCTCACTTGAAACTTTCTGCATTTGGGTCCTGCTTGCCTGTCGTCACCGTAACATATCCAAAATCTGTTGTGTAAAAACTTTAGAAACTAATATGTGCTTAAAATAAAATAGAAATTATAACTCTGGCTTTATCCAACATCTTGATTTTTTTTTTCTCAAAAGGACCCAAATTTACGCATAATTGGTTAAATATTGCCATATTTGCATATTTAATAAAATATTAAAGAAAAACATGTAATACAAAAAAGTATTGTGTTAGTGTCAGTAATCAACTGGCAAAGTTTCATGATATCTATAAGTAAAAAAAAAATATCCCTATTCACCTGGGGTGTCTCGCCTTAAACACTAATTTACATCCAACCCAACTTCAAAAATACTTTAATCCCATTAAAATTCAAGCCCTAAACTCTGAAAATTCCCAACTGCAAGCCACACCTCATAACTTGCTCTGCCAGCTCTGTTCCTTGGTCAGATTTTGTCAGGTCTTCCATTGTCATCCAATCAGTGCACGCTCTCAAACATAAACTGTATGGTCCCGGACATCCTGCTTTTGATTGCGTCCAAATGGATGGTTCCTTTTAGAAAACGTAGCGGTCTGGTGCCAGTATGCCATGTCGGTTATATCAGAATTAGAAATACTTTATTGATCCCCGGGGGGGAAAATTGGTTATTTGGGATGAGTTTTCCATTCCTACGTTCCGCAGATCCTAAGTATGTTCATATTCGGTCTTCAGCCTCAGGGGTTGACACTAAGGTTTCAAAAGCACTTGCCCATAGGGCAAGTACAAGTAATGTTTTACTTTCCCAAATGTCGTGTTCACTTGCCCAAAAAAACTGTTAAACAATGATATATATATATAGGCTAATTAAATTATTTTAGCGAACCGTATCTCTTAAATGCAAACACAGCTTACTAGTCTCATCCTGACCACATACAACCAACAACAATTCATATAAGCCTAGATATCATGACATCACACTACACCAAGCCCTTGGTCCTGCTGCAGCATCGTTAAAGGGCCTCTTTTTGCCATGCACCTGGCCTGGTTTTGGGGGTCTCAGAAAACTTAGGTTGCGTTCCGAATCGCATACTTTCTACTATATAGTATGTAGAAAAAAGATTTAGGATGTCCCGATTCTTGTGGCCAGATTTAGGATGGTTAGAATACCCGGATGGTCTACTTCATGCGGCCAAGATTGTTAGTGTTGAAAAGTGCATCCTATTTGGGCGATTCTGACCCACAATCCAGTGCGCACATGAAGTGACGTAACATCGACGAAGCCTATAGGTCCATGTTATGAAAACAAACGGGGATGCGACGGATATAAAAGCAAGAGGCAAGATCAAGGCGCAATGTTATGATGAAATAAGAGAGAAAAGTACGTCCCAATAGTATGCCTACTGCATCCTAACTAGATTCTTTTTATCGTCAGATGTAGTTTGTAGAATAGAAAAAAGTAAGAGTATGCGATTCGGAACGCAACCTCAGTCTAGCTCAGAGTCAAGCTGAAGGTAAGCTTCCACACAAAAGTGTTCAGAAAAATGTAACTTATTTTACTTATTTAAAACGGTCACATTGTGCGAAAAAGTGATAGTTTGCCATAAAATTATTAATGTCCATCATGTTAAAGCTATTGCCCAGTTATACTGTAAGTAGGGAGGGGGATCATTATTCAAGCTTCTTACGAAAAACTTAAATTTCTTTTTTTCTTGATGTTACATTTGAACACATCATGATGTCATTTTATTGACCTGTGCTTAATAATCATTTTACTGAGCCGACCTGAACACATCACATTTGAACCGTTTGCGATTTTTTTTTAAAGCCAATTAGTTCTTATCCTGCAGATTTTAATATGGATTTAAAAACTATCACGTTTTTTTAATTGCGGGACTTGCTACACAGTCTCTCGTTTGCGTTTGTTGATCACCGCTGCTTTGAATGAATGATGAGACGGTGCCGAGCCAGTCTGCAGCGGCTCAGCGGACGGATTTTTTTTTTTTTTTTTTTTTGGAGACAGAGTTGAAGCGGGTTGAAGGAGTTTATTCAAGACAGTCGAAGGTACAACACTTTTACAGTCTATGATGTAGACCACTGATGGAATAATTCGCCAAAGTAGGCCTAATTAGTTGAAGATGACCCGACTCTACTCGATATTTAAAATTATGTGACCTACTGGACCCCATAGCGGTATCGATAAGCTCAAACGTTATTGATTTCTGGGGTTTGATTGAATATAGTGGAACCAGGTCCGTAGCCTAATGAGCCGGCTTTTGGAACGTAGACAGCGAAACTGCGCGCACACAGGCTGTTGTGTGTGAGAGAGTGAGTGAGTGAGTGAGAGAGAGAGAGAGAGAGAGAGAGAGAGAGAGAGAGAGAGAGAGAGAGAGAGAGAGAGAGAGAGAGAGAGAGAGAGAGAGAGAGAGAGATGCTGCTCATATAGTCTTGTCCTGGATCTTGTATTGTACTTTACCTGACGTTGAATGTGGTGTATGAGAATTGTGGTTGATTGTCTTATTTTATAATGGTGCTGCCTTCTTGGCCAGGTCATTCTTGAAAAAGAGATTTTAATCTCAATGAATTTTACCTGGTTAAATAAAGGATATTGATTGATTGATTGATTGATTGCTGGCTGCCGCGCGCAGCTGCTCAGTAGTAAAAGAAAATTGGGGAAAAAATTGTTTTGCGGACTCTAAAACACATGAATACATATCTTAGACCACTGACAACTCATCTAAAATCCACTTGCCCGGTCGGGAAACCAAAAAGCAATATCAACTTTCCCGAACATTATTTTCACTTGCCCCGGGCAAGCGTTAGTGTCATCCACTGAGCCTTATCTAATAGGCCTACCACCCAAACTTGTGCCGGATCCTTGGCCCGCCAAGTTGTTCTCTATGGCTTTAGAAATACATTACCAAGCCCGTATATTAAATCATATAGAGAATAGCTGGTGAAAGCATTTTCTGTTGTGCGCAAAGAGGATCTGAGGCTGTTACTGTGGCCATTTCCTTTTCCTATCAGGTGGGATGCTATAAAGAATAAGCCTACAAGGTGTGTTTGAATGTCTCTCACACATGGTCTCACACTGCCTGGTACCTCAAGGGTGGTACGGCAAGGTAAAGCTCCATATACAGGTGAAACTCGAAAAATTAGAATATCGTGCAAAAGTTAATTTAATTCAGTAATTCAACTTTATAGGTGAAAATAATATCTTATACAGACTCATTACATGCAAAGTGAGATGTGTGAAGCCTTTATGTTTTATAATTGTGATTATTATGGCTTACAGTTTATAAAAACCCCAAATTCAAAATCTCAGAAAATTAGAATATTACATGAAATCAATAAAAAAAGGATTTTAAATACAGAAATGTCGGCCCACTAGAAAGTATAATCATGCATATGTACTAAGTACTTGGTTTGGGCCCCTTTTGCATGAATTATTGCCTAAATGCGGCATGGCATGGATGCTATCAGCCTGTGGCATCGCTGAGGTGTTATGGAAGCCCAGGTTGCTTTGATGTGGCCTTCAACTCGTCTGTATTGTTGGGTCTGGTGTGTATCATCTTCCTCTTGACAATAGTCCATAGTTTCTCTATTGGATTCAGGTCAGGAGAGTTGTCTGGCCAATCAACACAGTAATACCATGGTCAGTCAACCAGTTTCTTGTGGTTTTGGCACTGTGGACAGGTGTCAAGTCTTGCTGGAAAAAGTAATTCAGCATCTCCATAAAGCTTGTCAACAGACAGGAGCATGAAGTGCTCTAAAATATCCTGGTATACAGCTGTGGTGACTTTGGACTTGATAACACAGTGGACCAACACCATCAGATGAAATGGTGCCTCAAATCATCACTGACTGTTGAAACTTGACAATGGTCTTCAAACCCCTTGGATTTTGTGCCCCTCCACTCTTCCTCTAGACTGTGGAACCTTGATTTCCAAATGAAACGCAACATCTAATTTGGATCAGTGATGATTTGAGGTATCATGTCATCTGCTGCTGTTGGTCCACTGTGTTATCAAGTCCAAAGTCACCACAGCCGTCTACCAGAAGATTTTAGAGCACTTCATGCTTCTGTCTGTTGACAAGCTTTATGGAGATGACAACTTGCATTTCCAGCTAGACTTGGCACCTGCCCACGGTACCATAAACCACTGGTAACTGGTTGACTGACCATGGTATTACTCTGCATGAATGGCCAGACAACTCTCCTGACCTGAACTCCATAGAGAAACTATGGACTATTGTCAAGAGGAAGATGATACACACCAGACCCAACTATACAGACGAGCTGACGGCCACTATCAAAGCAACCTGGGCTTCCATAACACCTCAGCAGTGCCACAGACTGATAGCATCCATGCCACACCGCATTTAGGCAATAATTTGTGCAAAAGGGGCCCAAACCAAGTACTTAGTACATATGCATGATTATACTTTCTAGAGGGCCGACATTTCTGTATTTAAAATCCTTTTTTTATTGATTTTATATAATATTCTAATTTTCTGAGATTTTGAATTTGGGGTTTTCATAAGCTGTAAGCCATAATAATCACAATTATAACAAATAAAGGCTTGAAATATCTCACTTTGAATGTAATTAGTCTATATAATATATTAGTTTCACCATTTAGGTTGAATTACTGAAATAAATTAACTTTTGCACGATATTCAAATTTTTCAAGTTTCATCTGTACTTCGCACACAACTCTTTATGCAGCTCTCCTTCATAATTCCTGCCTTGGTCACTATGGATACATGTTTTTGGACTTCATACATGTAAAACTATGTTCTGTTATAATTCCAGGCCGCTGTTATGCTAGTTTATCTTAGCTTTCTGGTCCGATTGGATACACTAGGTCAATTTGAAGGAAAACATCCGTGATGACAAGGATAGTTACATATTAGGTTTGTAAATTCAATATGAAACTTTGAAGAAAATAAGTATCCAATTCAACCCCCATGGTTTTTATGTGTAAGGTATCATGGCCACAGATGACAGAACTATGACTCACTATAGTACTGATATGAATGTGACTATAAATGTAACACTAAAAGCTATAGTGCATGTTATGCATTTGGAACTAAACCTGACACTCCTTTCCTATTGATAGAATAAACTCATTGAACTTGATTTATTGACACTTCTGTGAGGGCATGTTATGAACAATCTGAAAACGTAATTCAGTAATAATTCAATCAGACTAGCAATTCTAATGCAGACTGGTGACTATTTTTCTTAATGATTAGCTATTATGAGCAATTATTGTATTATTTATACCTGTAGATGTTGGAAATAAAACATTCATTCATTAATAATAATATGACAAATTATTAGTATTACTTCCATTAAATCATGTTTATTTTTCCAGTTCTTTTGTTTATGCATAAGTGTCTTATATTTCACTCTTCACACCCAGGCCTGGGCTGTGTACAAGGGCAAGTACAGGGAGGGGAGGGATAAAGCTGACCCCACCATGTGGAAGACCCGTCTCCGCTGTGCACTCAACAAGAGCACAGACTTCCAGGAGGTCCCTGAACGCAACCAACTAGACATCACAGAACCATATAAAGTCTACCTTATCCATCACGATAATGGGTCAGCCAGGCTAGCAGGTGAAAAAAAAAATCTTCTTTTCCTTTCATATTGTTTTATAAATTGTATAGATTGTTTTGAGTTGTGGTGTCCACTTATACTATTCAGAAAATTGCACAACAATAAGGAAGAACAAATGTCATTTTAATCAAACAAACCTAGGAATTAAATACTGTATTTACTTAATGAGAACATGTTTTGAGGAGCTTTTCACCAATATACAAGTATTTTGTACATTACTAACTGGCCTTTTTTGAGCTTATTTCTAAGTTGGTAGTGTTTAAGTCTTTTATTTGCTCTCATATTGTTACCCACTTGTTCTCCTCAGAGTCTCCCAGCACAAATGATCAAGTGATCATACAGGCTAAGAGGTCTCCAAGGAACCTCGGTTTTCTGGACAAACAGGTAAGCTAAAAACATAAAGCCAATAACATATCATTTGGCAAGATGTAAAGATGAAAGTGCTGAATGCTTGAAAGTTGATTATACAGTAGACACAATTGTCTTACAGTGGGCACTTACAGTAAAAAGAACATTCCAAATTCATTCAGTGTCTTATCAATTGGATTAAAAATAGAATTTTATAAATAGGTAAAATATCAGGGAAGGAAAACATATTCAAACTGTATTAATTCTGTTTATATAACGTGTTAAAATCCCAGTAAAAAGCTTTCCAAATCAAAATGGATTGTCTTTTTTTATATAGATACAATCCATAGTCAATGAAGTCAGACATTTTAAAATGCTACACATAGTGGTCTAAACCATGTATTGGTCATTTAATTGCGCTGAGGGACTGGCGAGGAATTTCCACTGTGAAAAGTGTTGAAAAAGTGAAAAACTATTGCAGCAGGAAACACAGCTTTTGTAGCCTGGCTCTGCCCGCCCACCTACTTCCGCCCAAATCTAATTTTCCCCTCAGTAGTCAGGCTGTGTTCGGAAAGCCATACTAACGTCCTACTCATACTCATTTTGACTTCAATTTGAGTATGTGACTGTTGGGTATGCGAGTTTGGGTATGTGAGAAATTCCCGGATGAGTACTAACTTCCGGGAAGATTTTGGGTATGGATCGATTGTATACTTTTCCTACTCAACCGCCCCACAATGCATCACCACAATGCTTTTCAAACGACAAGGAAGGTTTTTTTTTATTCTTTATTTACAATTCTGCATTTCCTGCACAACACAGTTCTATATCTAACCTGTGGAGGGCGGCAATACGCTAAACAGCGTCTAAACGGCTGGAATCTTATAAGAAGAAAAAGAAATTCTTCATCGCTTGAGTATACTTCAGTGTGAATGTTTCGACGCACCTCGCATACACAATCGATCTTTGAGTAGACAGTATGTAGTATATAGAAGTTGAGTATGTAGGATGTAGGACGTTAGTATGGCTATCCGAACACAGCCTCAGTCTGGGGATGGGGCGTATTAGTGGGATTTTGCTCGAACAAATTTCTGAGTGTCCAATCAGCGAACAGAGGAAGTGGCTGAGAACGATGACGTCGAGTCGCGCTCCAGTTTTAGTTGAAAGCTGCGTTCCTTTAGACTCGGAACTCGGAAATGTCCGACTTGGTATTTCCGAGTTCCGACCTGTCTGTGTTCCAGTGCATCTGCTCGGGAAAGTATGGACGCCTACAACCTTTCTCATTCAAATAACTAAACGTTAGGCTCTAGCAAGTTACCGTTGCCAGGTACCGTTAGATCCATAGACTACAATATGTAGTGAAGTCAGAAATTTCCGAGTTCCCTGAACGCACCATCAGGAGCCGGCTCACGACCAAACGTTATGCGATTGGTTGGCTAATCCAGAGTGGCACTGAGCAGATCCAATAGTTTTAAACTTCAACAGACACCCGCCTCCAAGTGAGTGAACGCTTGCCAATTACAGCAGTTCCAGACCTTCTGTACAAATGAAATGAAGTACGATGGTCTGGTAGCACCAGGCTACGGAAAAATCTGTGTACACTGATGTGATCTTATCTTATTGTCTGCTGATCCTTCAACAGCTATAAACCTAAGAGCTAATGTTCTCCTCGTTTTGGTTTCTGTTTGTGTAGCTTCATTATCAAAAGGAATCGTTTCAAGCAAGTAAAGAAGAAGGGAAACCATTGACAGGTAAAGGTTATGCACACAAACTGATACTGTTTTATAGGTTCCATAGTTATGGAGGGCACATGCCCCCAGAAAGAGATCCTGCCATATGCTGTATATTTTCCATACAATTTGTTTACAAACTCTATTGTATTGGCCTTTCATTTGGATCCCATTTCAGCTATCCAAACAGCCTGAAAGCATTTGTCTATTAACATCGTTTTGGTTTAGTTGTTCTCCATGGCTGCTAAGACGGCTAAGGCCTGATACAAGCAAGTAACCCACACTGGGCCAACACATGCAAAGTACATGTTGGGATGAATTATTCTTATTATAAAAAAAAATCTAAAAAATCTAAACTACTGATTGAATAATGTCTCCGTATCTGTTTTAGATTTCCTGATGAGAGAGCACATGTATTGTGAGCTCACAGGACAAACAACACAAAATCAGGGCTCTGCTAAAATAAACTTCATCAGCCCCGCTCTGACTATATCAGGTAAGAATATTCATGGGATTATTTGCAACAACAAGAAAAACCAACTGAAGACGTCACTGGTTCTTTGCACTGTATGACCCCGGAGCACATGTTGAATTTTGGTGTAGATTTTCGCCTGCAGGTGACGTTGTTGTACCACGGCCAGAGGGTGATGACAGTGACCACTAGTAGCCCAGATGGCTGCTTCATCCTACAGGGCTCGGTCCCTTTGGGGAATGAACGCATCTACGGCACCTGCACGGCACAGAGGCTCTCTTTCCCTTCCCCGGGCTCCGTGTGCCTGCCGTCATGCATGGCTGAAGCGATGAACCGCCTACTCTGTCATCTGGAAAGGGGTGTGCTAATATGGTTGGCCCCAGATGGGCTGTTCATCAAGCGCTTCTGCCAGGGCAGGGTTTACTGGAACGGTCCCATGGCACAACACACTGACCGACCGAACAAACTAGAGCGAGAGAAAACCTTCAAACTGCTTGATATACCCACATTTCTCAATGGTAAGGCAGGTGTATGCATACTTCAAGCATACAAATGCAATACAAACTACTGAAACACAGTCTGAATTCGTTAGCTACCTAGGTCATACAATTCTAGCTGATATTATTGTTGTTCGGAATACTTGGGAGAAAAAAGATTGAACGTCATGTTATTTCTCTACCCAAAGAGGCCTTCTGAATTTTCCTATTTAAAATGTGTGTGTGCAGAGCTCCGGAGCTGCTTACAGGGGAAGGGACCTACACCTTCTTACGAGATCGAGCTCTGTTTCGGAGAGGAGTATCCAGACCCCAACATTCCTAAAACCACGAAACTGATAATGGCAGAGGTGGGTGAGAATGGATCCTGATTGCATATTTGTAGATCTGGGTTGTAGATGAGGTGTCATATTAAAATGTTTGAATGTATATTTGCCCTGTAAAACTATCTAGTTTCTATCTAGTTACTGGAGGAATCTAAACAGAGTGTTAATGTGGTTTGCTGTCAAAGGTTTGATCCTCCATGTACATTTCTTAAATGCTATCGACGTGGACATACAAGTTCTTTGTGATTTATATGACATGTTGTAAATGCACTATATCAATTGTTTGATGTTCATTTACCGCAGCAGAGACCTCATTCATTCCTATGTGAATACTTCGCCGTCGGTCAGAGTGTAATATTTTGAAACACCAGCAGAGGTCCTCATAAGCAAACTGACTGTGTACTATGTCCTTCTGGCCAGGTGGTGCCCCTGTTTGCAGTGGATCTGCTGCAGACGTTCAACTTGGGTGAGATTGAGGAGAAGCGGACGAGTCTCACCTCCAACACAGAGGGAGAGAAGATGTAGGAAGAACAGGAAAGCTACACTACACAATTATACAAGTGGGTTCCCTTAAGATTTGTTGCTTCCCTGTTATCATCATGATATACATTCCAAGAGCAGAGCAATACAGAGCATCATCAGTTGAGATGTATGTAGTTGTATATACTGAGAAAACAATGAAGGTGCTGCATTTTTGACAAATTTTGCAATACATAAAGCAAGAGTAATTTATTTTACTTTTACATTGCATGGATTTTTTTTACCCCTGTCCACCATGCAGCTAGACTGGCAAACATTTTGTTTACCCAAACTTAACATGCTAAAAACATATCATTAGTGTAAAATATGTCCCTGCATTTGAATTACCTCATATTCATCAAGAGCATTAAATGATAGATGAAGTATAAACTATGGCATACTGTACAAAACATGCAGAGAATAAATGTACACCTGTAATTAAATCTATAAAGCTTTTTCTTCCTTTATTTCTAGCGAACAGCATAGAACAGATTCACAATTTTTTAAAAATATACATTTTTGTAGCTATAACATTTAAAAAGAAAAGTCAACAGGTAAGGTTCTCTTTTTGAAAATAAAATTTAAAAAAACACAAACAACTAAAGTGAGAGAGTGTGCTGAATCAGAGGAGATACCCGTATCTGAGTTTAAAATACTTTCATCATTTTCCCTGCCTTCAAACAAATACAGTACGTAAAAAAAATTAGATGGGAACAGAAGCGTACATATACAGAACACAGGGGTCAAGAGTTTTCACAAAGCATCATGTTCCAACGTGTTATTAGCACCATTTCCCTTCCGCCGTACTGCACTTTTTACTCTTTTCATCATTCAGTTTATAATGGAAAGACACCATGAGTGTCAAGGCGATGTGGCACAGACCTGTCTGTGGGGGTGGGATTGTCTTTTACGCGGTTTTCATTAGTGTTCTCCCTTTCTCAGAGATAATGTTAAGAACATATTGGAGGGTAATGCCTTGGCGAATAATTGTTTGAAATGACTCCCAGTGAAGAGAATAAAAAAAGGCGGAGAGTTGCTCGTACATTCACCTTGCCTGCCAAGGCCAACATGTTGACATCGGCTCAGAAGCAAGAAGAAAAAAAAACGTAAATGCATTTGCAAAATTGACAGAGAGATTGCATTAAATCTGTTTAGCATATTTACTGTATATAACATCTGTAATGTAATATATATAGTCAACTTTTGTTCATATATATCTGCACTTCTTCAAGAGCGTTGAGTTTCATAACACTGATTGAAAATCGGTACCCTGCAGAAAAACACTGTCGGTAAGTGTCTGGGACAACCAATACAAAAACAGAGTGAACACAGACAAGTGCTTGATTGTCTCAATAAATGTCTTCAGTGTGTCTGTAAGGAGCCATCCAAGATCCTTCAACTGCTGCTCCTTTCAGGGCTGTGCTAAGTTAGGACGAGGAAAGGGAAGGAAATGAAAGGAAAGGGAAGGTAAGGGACAAGGGCTAAACTCGGGGTTGTTGAGGTTAATACCTTGGGCAGCAGTGTGGACACCCGTATTTTGCGTTTTCTATTTTGTATTTTTTAAATCCTTCCCTGCAACCCTGCCTTGAGGTCTCTCCATTGTTTGTCTTGGTGGGGTTGCAACAGAGACAAGGAGGGTGTGTATGTGCTTGTGTGTGTGTGTGTGTGTGTGTGTGTGTGTAAGTATGCATGTATAGATATGCATTTCCAAGTTTTTTTATTTATTTTCTACTGCCACTTCTTTAGCTTGGAGCCATGAGGTAAATCCAGGAAGTGTTCATCAGTTCCCTTGGAGGGTAATAGGGTGTCTGGGGCAGACCAGCGCCGTTTGCGTGTACTCGGCTGCACCTGAACGGGAGACTCTGTGACCAGAGCGCGCGGAGGAGGAGGAGGAAGAGGAGGAAGAGGAGGAGGGGGGGCCGGCATAGAAGGAGGAAGAGGAGGAGGATGGTGATGGTGATGAGGGAGAGGGGGAGGAGGAGGTGGGGGTGGCATCTCCTCCCTGTGCGAGCTCGCCGACTCTCCGCCCGCGGCACTGGACGGGGGTTGTGTGCGATGGGCCCTAGAGTAAGAGGTACGGTGTGTGTGTCCCCCGGTGTGTTTGGGTTTGGGTGTGTGTGGGTGTTGGTGTGGGGCTGGGGTTGGGGTTGGGGTTGGGTGTGAGAGCCAGGCAGACGTCTCCCTCGGTCAGCTGGCGGCAGGGCAGGCCGTACAGCTGCGAGGTTCTCTGGGGACAGCAGGAAGACCAGCCTCGGGCCTGCACAAAGAACGGATACTCCACCAAGACCTTTAGTAACTCCTACCGAAAAAAAAGCCCACAACATTATTGTTAAACACTCAACCTCCTCGTGTCTTTCATATATTATCACCACAATCTCACTTTGATGTGTAATATGTGTAAGGCATCTGGTCATCACTTCATGAAGTTAATCATTCAAATATGTTTGATAATCCTGCAGTGCTGATATGCAGTGTTCGAGAATAGTGATTTAGCATGTCATTTAGCTAGAAGTTTAACTACATTTTGGAGTAGCTACATTCTTACTTGCATAGTGATTCAAGTAGGTAAATACGTTTTTTGCCATTTTCTTTGTAGTTAACTGCTAAAACTACAATCTACAAACAAACACGAGCTCCAGATAATAGAAAATCCTAATTAGTTTATGACAAAAATGTGACATTCCTTGCAATTTTGAAGATGGATTACAAACTCACCAGTGAAAATATTTAATTATTTTTTTTATCAATTTATTTCAATATGTTTTTTTGTTTCTACAATAAACACTTTTTCCTGGCATGGGACTTTTTTGTATAATATTCTTATGTTATAATTTCATATCACTTGTACATTGTCAATTTGATGATTTTTTACAGAGGAGTTTGAGCTACCTTTTTCTAAGTAGATTTACTTAACCAAACTAAGGTAATGTTGCTGTTGTTTAACTTATTCCAGTGTGAAGTCATCGGTAGTTCGCATAGCTCTGCTTGAAAGTAGCTTTCCCAACACTGCAGATACGTATCTGTGACTCGAGTATAGGTTGAAGCATACAGTAACATCTAAAGAGAAAAGCTTACCTGAGTGTTGAGGTCTGTGAGGTGGACCTGCAGGTGGCTGAAGCCCTGTGCGGTGCCGGGGGAGATGAGCAGGACGGTGCAGGTGCTGAGGTGGACCTCTGGGGAGGTGTCTGCGCTCCTCAGGAAGTCATCGGTCCGCAGCTCCTCCACTCGCTTCAGGCGCCCGCTGGCCAACTCGATGAGAGAACCCTTGGTGAAGTGAGGTAGGAGCGCGGGGGGAGATGGCTGTAGGGCCGGAGGTGAGGTGTGAGGATTTGACAGAGATAACTCTCTCCCTCGGTCTCTGTCTCTGTCGCGTCGTCTCTCGCGCTCACCCTCTCTCTCTTGGTCTTTGCTGCGTTGTAAGTGCTTCTCTTTGTCTTTACCTCGTTCCCTGCTGTCCTTCGCGAGGACTTTTTCTCGGTCTCTGTCTTGGTCTCTGTCTCTTTGCGACCTGTCATGGCTGTTGGGTGGACCCAGGGGTGAGTGTGGCGAGTTCCTCACATTGTGCTGCCTGGACTGCAGGTTGTACAGAGGCGTTCCTGAGGGGCTATAGAGTGGGTAAGCCTGGGTGTGAGGACTGGGGTGGCAAACTGATCCCAGGGTGTAGTAGATCTGGGCTTCAGCGGTTGTGGCCCCAAGGGGATCTAACAGCTCCCCTCTGCCTGCCCTGGGGACCAGTCCCAGGTGATGGGGGCTGATGGAGAGAAAATTAGAGCTAGTGGCCTTAACTGTCCCGTGTGGATGTCTGTCCTGCAGTGAGGAATGTGGCTCGGGGCCCGCCTGAGTGTGAGAGTCTGACAAAAATGGCCCTCCAGAATGGACACGGGACGTTATAATGTCTTCCTGCTGTCTCCGTCCACCGTTAGTATGGGTGCTGTGTTGACCGATCTCCAGCCTGGTTCTGCTGCTGCTTTCATTCCCATATTCTCCTAAGATCAGAGGCCTGGAGTTTGGGGCAGTCCTGCTGCCTGGCCCATCCAGACCATTGTGTCTTTTGGCTATGTACCTGTGTCTAGCTTCGACTAAGCTCGGCTCTTGAGGGTAGAGAGAGTGGTGGCTAAACATGTACGATGGGGAGAAGAGGGAGGGGCCGCTGTCCCGCCGACCGCTGTTAAAGTAGGACCACATCTCTGGAGAATCGGCCGGGAAAGGGGTCTTAAAGGAGGAAGCAGTGGAGGAGGAAGATGCTGGAGGTGGCAAGGAGAGGGACCCGTCCCCTCGAAGCCACCTGGAGTGGTGGGGCAGGGCCGAGGGGAGAGCATCATCTCTCCAGGTGACAGACCCAGAGCCGCTCCTCTCGCCACCGACCTGCCCTTGAAAAAGCGGGTGGGAGGGAGAGGGAGAGTAGCCCATGTGCCATGGTAGGGGCAGAGGGAGGCCTGGTGCTGGAGCAGGAAGGGGTGGAGGAGTATGTAGGAGATGGGGGTTTGGGCTAATGAGAGCTCGGTCCCTGTCGCTGGCCTCCCTGCCTCCCTCCCCTCCCCCTGCGCTGGACCGACTCCGGAGGAGCAAAGGGTGTTTGAACTCGTCCAGGGGACTGTGGTGTTCTGTCAATCCCTGCCGAGACTCCCTCTTCTTGGGAGGGAGGCACTCTTTGCCGCGGTCGGGGCTGGGATTCATGGGTGGGCTCCAGCGGCAGTGGCGGCCCCCTGTGAGTGGGTGTAGGCTAGGTCACATGGGCCTCACGGGAGAACGAGGGGCGCACACAGAGGGGAAGGCTGCGACACAGCATCACTGTCTGATCACTGTTGGTTCTTTTGAATCACGGCAGCGCTTACCTAGAGAAAGGGCGTACAAGGACAGAAAGAGAGAAAATTAAGGTAAAAGGAGGGAGAGGACAGAGGCGGACGTAAGAGACATAAAGTGTGACAGTCTGTCAGATGTTAAGACGTAGCTGTCAAGTCCGGCCAGACATGAAAACAAACATCCAGCTGCATCAGACTGAGAGAAAAAAGCCAGTGCCTCCGTCATATCAACTACCCTAGAAAGGTTAACCCTTGCATTTCAGATAGATGTCACTAATTAGTCATTACCTTTGTACACTGCGGTGGGACTGAAACTACCCAACTTACTTGCTTCATTCAAACACATTACTCCCACATGTGGACTAAGAATACATTTTGCAGCCAATGAAGTTCAGAGGCAGTGCAGTATTTGTGTGTAAAATACACACACACACACACACACACACACACACACACACACACACACACACACACACATCCAGCACACAGCAGGAGAGTTTTCATCTCTGACTCTCAGGGGAATGATTGGAATATGTAGATATGTTTTTGTACCACTTTCATGAACCACCCCCACGACACCTCCGGGCATTCTCTGTATGCTACGTATATAAGCTTACTACTATAGCACACACCGCCCCTTCTCTTTCAAACACATGACAGAAACAGACACACACAAAAAACTCCCTCAGGCGGCTGTACTTCCTCCCCCAGTGATAGGCAAAGCTGGTCACCACCCACCCAAAAGCTGACAGAAACACTGTTGATATTACCACCACTTGTTGTGGATACGGGATATGTGTCTATGCATATTCCTTTTGTGTCACAGCAGGAGTTTGGGGAAATGTGTGTGTGTGTGTGTGTGTGTGTGTGTGTGTGTGTGTGTGTGTGTGTGTGTGTGTGTGTGTGTGTGTGTGTGTGTGTGTGTGTGTGTGTGTGTGTGTGTGTGTGTGTGTGTGTGCATGCATGTGTAACTTTCTTTTTTCGGGGAGAATGTGTGATTTTTTTTTTTAGGTCTTTGTGTGCGAGTATGTTTGTGTTGGAGTCCTCGAATGTGTCAGGAATTTTGCTGCCTCGTTTCATTCAGTTAGAAGCGCGGGGGAGCGCTACTAATTCTTTCTCCAAACATTTTAATTGAGCTCTTTATGAAAAGATGTTTTCCTCGCTGCCTGCCCAGCTGTTCCCTCCACCAACAACACCACCATCGCTGCTCCCGCCGCCGCCACAACACCACAGCACAATGCTGCCACTCAGCCGCATGTCTCATAAGCCTACCAACTCCCTGCTGTCTCACCATCCACCCCACTGTCGCCATGGCAACTGTGTCCACACACACACACGCACACATCCAGTCGGTTATAGAGGTTAGATGGGGATACTCCATGGAAAGGCGGGCAAACGGATGCTCATCAAATAACTCGGTCCAAAAACAGAACAAGTGTTGGAGTGAACCAAGCTGTTGTGTATCTGAGTGGAAAACTGTAAAGTGGGCGGTGAGAGGAGGGGATTCATTGTCCCAGACACTGGCAGGACGGGTGTGTTACTGTTTGTCAATCAACATGTAGCTGTTATGATGTAAAATGTGGCCTCCTTTGGGCTGAAGAAAAAAAAAGTGTTTTTAAATCAAATTAATTATAAAATTCTCATCAGTCGATTAAATGTGACAACCGGTTAACAAACAACTTTTTAAACAGGTAAGCAACTAATTGAATGAATTGAGATAATTTATTTAAAAAAAAAATCAGAATTGTATTGAAATGCTTCTGGTACAGGATGTAAATCCTCCATTCCAGACTCAAACACTGAATAACAACCAAATAAATGAATAAGATACAAACTTGAAATCACAACAATTTTATAGTTCATATATAATGTCATCATTAAAAATGTACATACACGTACATTTCATAAATGAATAAGTTACAATGCAGCTGTATAGTTGTACATGACGTACCTTGATAAACAAAATGTATCCAAACTATTCTTGAAAGCCTTTACTGAAGGGGTCCTCACCACATCGTCTGGAGGTTCATTTCACGTTTTTTCTGCACAAAATTGTAAAGAATTGTTTTCTCTTTTCTTTGGACCTTCTCAATCTTTTCTATATGTTTAAGTTTATATGGACACCACACACTGAACTAGCAAATTGTAAATGTGGTCTCATCAGAGAAATATATATATTTGTAAGAATGTCTCCACATAGATTTTGAAAAGTTTTTTTAATTATTGCAATCATATATGTTTTTTTTTAAGAAAATTCAGAAATGTGTATGTGGAATGCAAGTGAACCCTCAAACACTACACCTATATCATTTTCATCTTGTACTTGTTGAACTGCAAGAACACCAATTGAATAATTTGTTACATTGTCATTTTTTCTAATAATATATATAATATTTACACTTTTCTGGATTCAGTTTCAATAGCCACTGTCCACACAATTTGCTCATGCTTTGTAGAGGAAATAAATGATTTGTCAGATATGATACAGTCTGATGCATATCTTTTTTGCGGACAACACAAAATTATTTAGGATTATCCTAAATAATTTTGTGTTGTCCCCAAAAAAGATATGCATCAGACTGTATCATATCTGACAAATCATTTATATACATAACAAAAAGAAAAAGGCCCAAAAGAGATCCATGTGGTACCCCAGATGTCACGCCTTCTAATATGAGGTGGCATCATTAACCAGAACCTAATGCTTCCTATTGTGTAAAAAATACTGCATCCAATTAATAACAATGTTGTCTAAACAATAAGATTTTAACTTTGCAAGCAGTCTTTTATGAGGAAATGTATCAAAAGGCTTTATGGAAGGCTTGTGACCATTTCTCAAGAACTGTTAGCTGAAGGGTAGTTGACCGTCCAAAAATAAAGCCATAATGCTTACTACTAAAAAAGTTGTAAGATTTCATATGGTTGACTATATATATGAATATCTACAACCAGTAGTAACGTACCGCCTGTCTCTCAAACTTCTATTTTCAGCCTTGATCTTCTTCCCACGAGTGTTGTTGTAGATGCGCTCCTCGCCATCAACCCCAAGAAGTACATGGGAGAGGACAATTTGGACCCGTTTTCAATCAAACTTTCGACACATATAATATCAAAACAAATAACCCATATTTTTAATCTTTCCATCTCCTCTGGAATAGTTCCTAAAATTTGGAAAAAAGCTCACATAATTCCTTTACATAAAGGTGGTGACAAAAATAATCTTAATAACTACAGGCCAATTTCCAAACTCCCATGCCTAGCAAAAATTCTTGAATCACTCATTAATAATCAGTTAAAATCATTTCTAACTAGTGCTTCCATTTTGAGCCCATTCCAATCTGGTTTTAGGGCAGGCCACAGTACTGTCTCTGCTGTGACTTTGGTTGTAGACAACATTGTTACAGCATTAGACAAGAAAAAGCACTGTGCAGCACTTTTTATTGATCTTTCAAAGGCCTTTGATACTGTTGACCACCATTTGCTTTTACAGAGGCTGCATGACATTGGCTTTGATCATTCTGCATGTAGCTGGTTTAGGGATTATCTCTCTGATAGACAGCAGTCAGTTAAACTCGGAAGATACCAATCTGAGTTTTTAACTGTTACAAATGGTGTCCCACAAGGCTCAATTTTAGGTCCAGTTCTTTTCACAATTTATATAAATAACATTGTTTCATCGCTAAAAACTGTCACGCCCATCTATACGCTGACGACACAGTACTGTATTGCATTTCCGATTCGGTGCACCAATCTATTCAGAACCTACAAAGCTCTTTTAACACCCTGCAGGACTGTCTAGTGGACCTCAGGCTGGTTCTAAATACAGACAAAACCAAATATATGTGTTTCTCCAGAGCAAGAACTACAAATTTGAATGATTTTAATATTTTTACAAATAATGGATTTTTAATTGAAAGAGTCACAGAGTACAAATATCTTGGCATCTGGTTAGATGATAAACTCACTTTTAATTTTCATATAAAAAATCTTGTTCGTCGACTACGACAAAAAATTGGCTATTTTTATAGGAACAAAACCACCTTCCCTTTATTTAGTAGGAAAAGGATTATTGAGGCAGTTTTCATGTCTGTCCTTGATTACTGTGATGTGGTTTACCGGCATGCATCACATTCATGTCTTAAACTCCTGGACTCTGTGTTTCACTCTGCTTTAAGGTTCATCACAGGAGATGCTTATGACACACACCATTGTCTTTTGTATGAAAAAGTTGGGTGGTCCTCCCTTAAAGAGAGAGGACCACATTGGCATGTTTTTATTTATAAAGCCTTGACCGGGAGCTTCCTCGTTATTTAACTGAATTGTGCAAATCTCAGATGGGCTTTATCAGACCCGCTCCACTGACATGCTTATGCTTTATGTCCCACAAGCCCGGTCTGAGCTAGGAAAGACGCTTTAGCTTCAGTGCCCCTGACTCCTGGAACAATTTACAGCAACAAATTAAACTAAAAACTTCATATCCTTTAACCAATTTAAACAAACTATTTAAATCTGCCAAACTCTACCTGTAACTGTTTTAATTAGGCTATATTGACTTTCACCCATTTAATTTTAATTGCTACCACTTAATCTTCACCACTGTGTAAATGTTTCAATTGTTTTTCTCTTCACCTGTTGTTGTGTATTTGATGTATTTGTTGAATATTGTTTATGTATTGTTGTTTTTCCTTTGAATTTGTTTGAACTCGACACCTTGTAAATGAGGGTCACCCCTCAATTGGCTCTCGAGGATAAATAAAAGTTAAATGAAAAATAAAATGAAATATATATATACATAGAGCTAGCAGCGGACCCGGGTTCGATTCTAGCCCGCGGTCGTGCTCTGCATGTCACTCCCCTCTCTGCCCCATTTCAATTCTGTCTCTACACTGTCAATAAAGCATAAAAATGCCCGAAAAATATCTTAAAAAAAAAATAAACTACCTGTGCCAAACTAAACGGTCTATAAGTTCCTGCTAGAGATTTGTTTCCTTTTTAAAAAAATTTGTGCCTCTTTCTATTCACTTGGAAGAATCCGGTTTTATTGACAATTACGTACATTTTTACATTCAGGGAATTTGTCTTGGTATGTTGGTGCATATAATAAACATAGACAATAAAGCAGTAAAAAGTACAGAAAAGATCAATACTATAAAATGAAATTAGAAAATGATCTATAAAAAATATATATATATATACTACAGATGTATGTAAAGTAAAGTTTGTGCAGTAGTTGTGTAGAATGATGCCCAAGAAGAACTTGTGCAATGTAACATTCCAAATCTTGCGAGTCAATGCAACGTATTAGGACGGATGTGGAGACTGTACATTCCAAAAATTAAAAATGCATTTTGCCAAATAAGAAAACAAAGAAGCAGTAAAAAATTACTTCAGAAAATCGCACATGGAAAAAAATATATTTGAATACATTTAAAACATACATAAATCAAAAGTTCTGAACTTGTGGAACTTACCACATATTTATACTCAACTCTTCTTTGGCTGCATTACTACTGGGCTACTTGTCTCGAATCCATATATTTTAGATTGAAAAAAGTCTGGTTTTAATATTTGTCCTCATATGACTCAGTTATTTTAAATCAGTCCTTGTGAAAAAGGTTGTCGTGATAGACCTCATATAAACTTGCCATAAAAAGTACAAGAAAACAAAGAACACAATTGTGCATGTGGAGGAGTTTGCAGAGAAATGTCTAGCAACAGAATACTCCTACACTGTGCAAGCATGCACACAAGAGTTTAGCTTGAGCTATGTGGTCGTAGCATCCAAATACATCAAAACAGACATAGTGATATTGAATATTTTCAAATTAAATACTCCTCAAGCTTTTTGACTTTTATAATAGATTTTCACTTTTTTTCCTTAAAATATTAACACATTTAAACTGTTTTTAATTATTGTACCCATACATTCATTTGTATAATGCTCACATCTCTTAGGTAATTGTCAAATTAGACATATGTATTTGTACCCCTCCAAATCATCCCGCCTTTTTTCTACATTCATTTCTGGAATGACCTTTCAGATATACCTCTGTACTCATCACCAAAAATACAAATAAAAAACTGAAAAACAGAACAACAGATTATAAGTATCTAGTTTTGCCTACTTTGCTAAAGAAACACAACACGATTGCACTAGAAATTCAGTCAACATGAGCTATTTTGAAATAGAGCTGTTAGAGAATGTAGGAGAAGGCAGACAGGTGGATGGAGTTGGGAGCTGTTGTGAAGTGATGTGAAACTGACCTTAGTGTGAGCTGAGCAGGCGTCCCAGTGATGGCAGTCATTCATTCTCCAGTCCTCCCAGAGGGTCAACCCACTCCTCAAATCCTCACTGAGCTACACTGCTCCTCCAAGGCACCGCCGCCTGTTACAACACCCGCAGATTAGCAGCCTACAGCTATACACAGCCTCTGATCTACGTGCGCATCAAATAACACCAGCGAGCCCACCATACTGAGGGAAAGAACTGAGAGCCTGCGATCTGTTTCTGTGTCTGTTGTGTATGTGGCTGTGTGTGTCAAGTGTATGTGTGTGTGTATGTGCGTGCGTGTTTGTGTGTGCAAAGGGCTGAGGAAATGAGTAATATCTAGCAGTGAGAAACATGTCTGCTATGCAGAGCCACACAGGCAGACCAGTTGCTGCTGCCGCCCACTTGCTTTAATCACTGTGAGTGATACAAACATGCATAAACACACACACACACACACACACACACACACACACACACACACACACACACACACACACACACACACAAACGGTCAAAGATGCATCACATATAGATTATATTGGATGGAAATGTCAGTAATCAAATCATCATTCTATATATTTCTGATGAACACATTTTGGCACATAAAAGAGAAGGAAGGATGGAGCGGAGGTAGAGACACAGTTGATGAGAGACAGGGAGGGACGTGATAGGAGGCTCATCCTACACACTCTCAGACTATGCCTCTGACTCAAACCTAAACCTCACATCCATCAAGCACTTGCACACACACACACACACACACACACACACACACACACACACACACACACACACACACACACACACACACACACACACACACACACACACACACACACACACACACACACACACACACACACACACACACACACACACACACACACACACACACACCTTTGTTTCTCATCAAAGCACTTTGTGACTAACCTGTTGTTAAAAGAGCTTTTATGAATATATTTGCTCTGACTTCATATGCGTCGACGCACACGCAAACGCACACACACACACTCACACAAGCTCATACGCTAACAGGAGCACTGCATGAGAGCCCTGAATGATTTGCTCCAGTGACTCAGTCTAGCATTGGTAAGGCTGGTATGGCTTTGTGGGGGCTAAATCATTAAGAGCAGTATGGTTCATTCACGGCAAAAAATCAGAAATCTGTCAGTAGAAAAAACATTTAAAAAATAATAAAATAGGCCCAACTTTGGACCATGCACATAACCCTGTCTCCTCCTTGTCACAGAAGCAGGGCCAAACCACAGCTCAAACAACGTTATGTTAATCACCAGCGCATAAATGCAATACTGGAATGCAACATTTTAACTGGAGTGAAGGAGGAAACAGAATTTAATGAAGCATTCAAATCACTGTTGGTGGTTAATTGTAAAAAGCAATCTGTATTTTCTTTCATGTTTCCTAAAAGCAATTTATCCAACCTTTTAAACAGGGCAAAATGCAGACTCCTATCCACCAGCAGTACATTCGAGGTTAACCTTGTCTCAACCTCAATGGAGCTGAGGAGATTGCAGACACATCAGCTTGAAAGCCACATTTAACAATTTTCACAGGGAGGCCATGCATTTAACAATAAAGTTTCCTCTGACATTTAGAAGAAAATACTTTTTATTTTTCAGAGTGAGTGCAGTTCGAAGGCGTCGTGCACTGAGGTTGTGTGGGCACAAGCGCTGTCTGCTCTGGCTTTTTTTTAATGTGTGGGTTCATTACAAGCATCAAAATTAAAAGGAGTATATTTTGGATTACAGTTTTATCAGTTGTTTTGACACAACTCTCAAATTATTATGATTATTCAAAAAACATGTGCAAACCACTGGGCTCAACATATGTTTTTTTTTAATAATTACCACAATATTGATCATAAAGGATTATGTTACTTTTTCGGTGAAAAGTTGAACTTTTAAAAACCTGTATGTATCAAGTGCACAATAGACCATTGAATTGTCAAAATATGTCAGGCATTTATAACAAGGATATCAATGTCCGCTAAATGTGTTTATTGCCTGGCAGGTGAAACTTGAACTTTTACTAAGGAATGGGGAGTTTCTCCCACCTTACATCAACCAATCACACATTATGTCAAATTAGCTGACAAGTGCTATTCATGAGTATGAACATGTTCTAGGTTTAATGAACAAGGGCAACTGACTGAAGGGGGAAGATGAAGGGATTGTAAGGATCTGGGGTGGGGTGTAGCGAGAAGAAGATAGCAGAAAAGAGGAGGAGGCAGAAGACTACAAGGTTATAGAGCTGTTCAAAATGGAATACAGGCAACAAATGCGTAACATGTAATTAACCATGGCCTTAAATGGCAGATGCTGTTCAACTTCACCGATAGCAGCCTAATGTCACCCGTACTACAGTGTCTTCAATTATTAAGTACTCAGTATATCAATACTGGAATTATCATCCATTTACAGTATATCAGTTATAGCGAAACAGTGGAATAAAAGTTTTTAAAAAAATACTGTAAAATTATGTTGAGTCAAATAAAGTCAATGAATGTCGGAAACTCATAATGTCATAATAAGGCACACAGTACAGCACAGGACAGTCCATTACAGTGCAGTCCATTCATGAGTGATATTATCTCTAGGCTATTTGTGAATTTCAATGTGTATGACTTATCAACTAGCTTGTGCTGGTGGCAGAAGAGCTGTTTTTTACAGCTCAACAAGAGCACAAGAGAGTCATCCGGACAGTGCAACCTTAGAGGACAACGACACATTTCAGAATATCAACTCTGTCAGCATGTCGACGATTGATACTGTAGGAATGTTGAAAAGTCCTTAGATGACCACGAAACCTATTATGTACCGTTTGGAGGGACTCTGTACCAGTATGCACAGTATAAAGTAGTGGTGTCCACTACAACTTTCTGTCTGCAAGTGGCATTTTCCGTTTCCTTATTCTATGTATGACATATTAGTTAGATCATTTATAAGCTTTATCATATTTTAACTGCTTGAATATGTTATTTTTCTTTTCTGTATGCAAAGTAGAATATGTATTTTTCTGGATATTGTACCTGGAAGCTATAGATGAAATGTTTTTTTGCATTGGTGTTATCTAATTCTGCATGGGACGGGCCACTTAGTGGCAAAAATAAATCTGTGTTACCTTAATTATGACCTGCATATTCTTACATTCTGTATTTGTATTGGAGTTGCAGAGAACACAGACATGTTTTACTTTCCTGTAACTGTATATTTATAAAGGAAAACTGATTTGATATTTTGTTTATTGCATTGTGAATACTAATGGAGCTGTAGGGAAGTTAAGGAGACATGGACAAAATATTATACGTCACCAAACCATAGGTGGATTTGCCAAACGTGGGGGCAATATCACATTGTGCGGCAATATCTGGGAATGGTGTGAGTACATAACATTCCAATGTTGCACCATACAACACCCAGAAACGCTTGATGTTTTTGGATATGTTCTCCGGAGATCTTAGAGTGAGAGAGGCTAGTTAAGGCATGACTCATCAACTTTTGTAACTGTGTGAGCTAATGTACGCTTCCAGCTTGCAGATGTCATTGGTATTTGGTCCGATGACATCAACAGGGGGATGCTTGTAGTATGCACACCACGTTTTGCCCGTGTCATGGCAGGAGAAAATATCAAGAGTGAAAATATTTGTCCAGACAGTCAGAAACAACTGGCATCCAGTGAGTCTTTAGTGTAAGCCCCTGTTTTTTTTGTTTGACGTATTGTCGTACTATATTTTGCTGATTAATATAACTGTGGTATAAGAGAGTTACTTGAAATTAAAGAAAATATTTTAAAACCGAAATATCTCAACTGGCTGTAGTTGGCAGCATGTTAAAAAATAAAGCTGATTCTATAAAAACATTCTCTTACACAAAACAACCCATTGCTCATAATGCGTCAAAGTTGACTTGGGAATTAAGTATTCAATACATGTTTATATACCAGACCTTTTCCTATGAATTAAAAATGTCTCTCATAAATAAATAAAAAAAAACGCTGAAGGTTAATGATAAATCTTAGTTTAATAAAATATAAAATAACATGAATAATACAAAGTACACTTAACAAAAATATAAACGCAACACTTTTGTTTTTGCTCCCATTTTTCATGAGATGGATTTAAAGATCTAAAATTCATTCCAGATACACAATTGTACCATTTCTCTCAAACATTGTTCACAAATCTGTCTAAATGTGTGATAGTGAGCACTTCTGCTTTGCTGAGATAATCCATCCCACCTCACAGGTGTGCCACATCAAGATGCTGATCTGACATCATGATTAGTGCACAGGTGTGCCTTAGACTGTCCACAATAAAAGGCCACTCTGAAATGTGCATTTTTTTTGCTTTATTGGGGGTCTGGGGACTCAGAACCAGTCAGTATCTGGTGTGACCACCATTTGCCTCATGCAGTGCAAAACATCTTCTTCGCATAGAGTTTATCATATTGTCAATTGTGGCCTGTGGAACGTTGGTCCACTCCTCTTCAATGGCTGTGTGAAGTTGCTGGAGACGGCTTATGGTGGAGAAATGAACATTCAATGCACGAGCAACAGATCTGGTTGACATTCCTGCTGTCAGCATGCCAATTGCACGCTCCCTCAATGCTTGTGGCATCTGTGGCATTTTGCTGTGAGACAAAACTGCACATTTCAGGGTGGCCTTTTATTGTGGACAGTCTAAGGCACACCTGTGCACTAATCATGATGTCAGATCAGCATCTTGATGTGGCACACCTGTGAAGTGGGATGGATTATCTCAGCAAAGCAGAAGTGCTCACTATCACACATTTAGACAGATTTGTGAACAATGTTTGAGAGAAATGGTATAATTGTGTATCTGGAATGAATTTTAGATCTTTAAGTCCATCTCATGAAAAATGGGAGCAAAAACAAAAGTGTTGCGTTTATATTTTTGTTGAGTGTATATCAATAGGAGATAAATAAATAAAATAAAAATACATTCTTGTGAATATGATTGACACCTCTGCTTTGTAATCAGCATATTGTTTTACTAATATTAAGAATTGTACTTGAATATAATCCTACGTGAATCCTAAAACCCATCAGTGATAGATATAAATTTAGAAGTAATTGTCCAGTCATAGTGAAAGAGAGAGTAATAGAGCAAAGACTGATCTTATCAAAGGGTGCTTACTACAAGACAGAGATATAGAAATGACTGTTGTGCTCTACTTATGCATGCTCACTTTGATATTTAGCATATTGAACTCACACACAGGCCGACAAACTCGACTTGAACAAACACACAGTGAAGTCATACTGTGCTGTCAATCATTTATGGCACCACTGAGACATTTGGCGCACTTTCATGCTTGCAGTTTCTCTTAGTCTTTGTCCCTCTGGCTTTGCACTATTGACAATACACATCACACACACGCACACACACTGCGCATGTGCGCGCACACACACACACACACACACACACACACACACAGGGTCAGGCCTAGACAAGTAAGGTCAGAGGAATCAAACTACACCCAACAAATCATAGTGGTGGAAGCTTTAAGTAGAAACAAGGGTCAAAAGCTTCAACGGGTGAAGCTGCACTATTGAAAACCTACAGTTGTTAAAGCGTTCTTTTTTACTTCTGGTCGTTTCAAAAATAATAATAATAATATTTTAATAAATTAAAATTACATTCTTTCTCCCCTCCTCATGCGTAGCCTCGTATGGAGTGTCAGATCATGTTTCAGTCTGAGTGGGGGATCTATGATGGGTGTCTGATGCAGCAGAAATTTGTTGCTGAATGTCACAGATCTGAACAGAAGGGAAGGGTAAATGGGATTGTGTGTGTGTATGTGTGTGTGTGGAGGGGGGGGGGGTAAAGGACAAGATGGATAGATAGATAGATAGATAGATAGATAGATAGATAGATAGATAGATAGATAGATAGATAGATAGATAGATAGATAGATAGATAGATAGATAGATAGATAGATAGATAGATAGATAGATAGATAGATAGATAGATAGATAGATGGATGGATGGATGGACGGACGACGGACGGACGGACGGACAGATAGATAGATAGATAGATAGATAGATAGATAGATAGATAGATAGATAAAGTTGGGTGAGGGAGGGAGGCGGGTGTTGGAAGGAAGGAGTGGAGTACTACTAGCCTTGTGTCATGGCTTACTCCACATGGAGCCAGGCTAAGCTGATAAAAGGACAGGATGATACAGGCAATAGCTTATTGGGAAAAAGGCCAGGTCAGCCTTCAGGGCCATGAACCATTCATCAATAGGATGAGCCAGCAGCCCTGCCCGCAACAGGCTCAACTACAATGAGGATGGGCTTATGGATCAGGAGTTACTATTAACACCTACGCGCACACACACATAAACACACATTTGCAAACAGAGTCATTCTAAGATAGTTCCTTGGAGTTTGTGTGTTCACTCGTGACGGACTGGCATGTTTTCCTGTTGCACACATTGATGAAAAATATACACTGTTTTTCTATTGAGAACAAGCTCAACAGTGTGTCCCATAAGTGTAGCAAACTAAACATGAACATGCCACCTCCTGAAAAGCGGAGTAGGCTAAATATCACAAGAATAGAACTGATAGGAAAAGAGTAGAACGCTGCAGGTGATGCAGTCTAGAGAATGACACCTTTAATGTAAATTATTTGTTAAAATTTCACATTACTCTCTGTAGGCGACAACACTTTTGTCCTGCCAACATCTGACCTTTCTGTGTTCATTAAATGACCAATATTTCTTCAGTGAAGCAAATTTATTTTAGTTTTTTAAACATAATTTGGGAGGGTTTTAGCTTTCATTTGAGCCATTTCTAAAACCAATGGATGAATTAAAAGTCAGGTTATAAGCTGTTGTTTGTACAAAATGGATAAGTGACAAGACTTTTGTCCGGGACTGTATTGCTGGGTTAATCCCTGTGAATCTTAACTGTAAGGCCTAAGGCAGGCTTAGTACAGTTCTGAGAGGAAATCCCCCTGTATAGTGGTACAGGCCATTAGCCCCTTGGGTATAAATAGGGCAGCTATGGCTCCTTAAGCTGGCTTTTACGCAATATCAGTTAAAAATATGACTTGACTAATTACACGCAGGTCAGCCAGTCAGCAGAAGTAAATATCCCCCCACCTCTTCCTCTGACCATTGCAGACAACCACAGTGTTCCAGTGACTCTCTCTCTCTGTAATTACACACAGACATATGTTAACCATACAAGTGTGCACGCCGAGGTCAGCAGGGAATGAGTTAAAAAGTTAGCAAGTATTCTGCAAACCCTGTGGCTGACATTTTCATACACAGGTGTTATGTTATTGTCATTCATTGACATTTAAGTCTCTACTGACGGGAGTTTCAGTTTTGCATTTTTTTCTCCACTTTCTCCATCTGATAATATACCTCTTATTTTCAGCATCTTTGCAAGCTCTATTTACAAATCCTAAGAGATGACTTTGTTTTTATTTTGTAGGCATCCTATCATGAAACAAACATCAATATTGCCACTGTTCGTGAGTGGACAGCAATTTCTATGCAACTGCAGTGAAGTCACATACTGATGTACAGTCATGCTTTTGTATTTCCATTATTGGAGCTCACTTGTTTGTTTGTTTTTTAACTTGAACTCAACATGCTCAGCTTCACTTGTTCACAGGTAGCAGTCATTCACAGTAGTTTGTGACATGATTAGCCCAACTCAGAGCCCATGATGTGAATAGTACTCTCACGCTATGAGTTCAGTAGCTTACAAAGGTTGCTGGGGGTGGAGGAAAGGGAAAGAGAGAGAGACTCATCAAGCGTGTCAAAGTCTGATGGGGTAGAAAGGGCTTGAAAGAGAGAAGACAAGAGAGTGTGTGTGAAAGAAAAGGGGGATTACATCTCATTCCAAGGATTTGTTGTTTTTGGCACTGTCCCCTGGCGACTGCCAATCAAACTGTGTTTCTGTTGGTTCTGTAGTTTAACAGTAAAATGTCAGCAAGTTGTAAGCATAGCGATGACATCTCCATGGAGAAAGCTCAAGTGCCATTCATTTTCAGAGAGACTGTCTAGACTGACTTCAAAGATACTGTCTGGAGAAGCTTTAGAACTGCTGGTATTCAAGGCAACATTGCTATACACTGCCATTATTGCTATTGCTCTACAACCCCTCCCACACCAAATCTGCTGCCCAGCCAGCCACAGCCACAGCCATTCACTGAACACACGGCTTATGCCGTTTGTTTTAAAAGCTGCCGAAAAATCATATTGAATTAAGAGTGGGCTTAATGCTTGTTTTCAAAATGAAAGTAGGGAGAGTCCCAGTCCCACTTGTAAGAGACACCTTAAGCACTTAGCTGCTTCATAATTTCTGCTAATAATCACACAAAAGTCATCAAATTAAACCGTAGAAAGATGTTTTGCAGGAGTAAAAGAAGAAAGTGAGTCGGGGAAATATTGCAAGGGTACGGAAGGTAATACACATCCAACTTCAGATCAGGCTTTCAGGACGCTATTGATGCTATAGGCTACAGGATGTCTCAGATGTTACACTTTCTGTACAGTGATACCAAAACTGATACTGCGCAATATATTATGAGTGTGCATGTTGGGTCTGTTTGTACGAGGGAGAGTATTAACCTGCATGGGCTCCAGCAGGCAAAGAGGCAGGTCTGGCGGAAAAATTTGGGTGTAATAGTGGTGGGTGGCAGGGGTTAAAAGGTCATTGACCCCTATTGTAAATTATGTGTGGAGGAGGAGGATAATGCTTGATCATGCACAGGGGTTAGTGAGTCAGGGCCAAAGAAAACGATATATGCAAGCACAAAGAGCGAAGAAAATCCTTGAAAAACTGACAGATAGCAACAGCGTATTTGCATATGCACGAAGAAAAAAAATTAACATTCACACGCACATATCTTCCCTTCACACGTCTGTGGATCTGAATGTAAACGTATCCTATGAAATATCACGTCCTGCAACTCTCTCTCTTGGTACACCCTGACCGTTAGGTGTATCTGTCACCTTAAAGTAGTCTGGCACATTGTCAGCTGTATTCAAACACCTGCCTCTGTTTGGGATTATTCATCTCACTGCTGGCTCCCCGGCTGAGTTGCTAAGCCAATTCTCATACTCTTCCAACTGTGATAGTGCTGATCTGGGAACAACAGTCGTAAATAACTTGAGGCGAGTTACAGTTATATTGCTAGTCAGTCAGTCGCCCTTTAGAATGATTTAAAAATTTTATGAGATGCTTTTTCGTACACATTTTTTGGTTCAAATTAAAGTAGCCGAACGGAAAGAAGGATGTGGGTTTGAGCCCTTTTCCATGCTGTGAGAGGTTGACATGCATGTCTGTGATTGCCCATAGTTGTGACTGGGAGCGACGGTGACATTGATCATCCATTACAGTTCCTGCAATGAACTGGCAAGTGTTTCCCCGCTCTCTGAGACCCTGAAGACAAACCAGTTGGTGAAGAAAAATCAATACGCAAATGAGGTTATGTGAAGTTATGTAGCCTCAAACACCCACTAAACTGCTGCGTTCACAAAGCATTTGAATGGGTGGGTGAAAGACGGGGGTATTTTGCTCGGATCACACATATAACATAGAGCCGTAAAAAGAAAACACTAACACATATTCATATTATCATGCAAATATGTTTTCTCTGCATGAATGTACAGTTAACTCTCTAAGTTTTCCCTCCCTGGTTCTTTCACTTTCAGTTTCCCCCACCCCACCTCCCCACTCTGTCTTTCCCACTCACTCATCTGGCTGGCTGTTTGAGAGCACACACTCAACGTGGGTGAGAGTGCTAGAGTAGAGTATATGACTGTCAACACAAGGTGCAGGGTGTGTGTGTGTGTGTGTGTGTGTGTGTGTGTGTGTGTGTGTGTGTGTGTGTGTGTGTGTGTGTGTGTGTGTGTGTGTGTGTGTGTGTGTGTGTGTGTGTGTGTGTGTGTGTGTGTGTGTGTG